>JAZKJV010002434.1:0-600000 GCA_037367405.1 Ottelia alismoides | reverse complement strand
CTGGAGTTAAGTACGTGCAAACAGTAGGGGCATACTCTCCCTAAAATAATGAATGATTTCTCCTAACGTTTAGTTTTAGGGTCAAGTGAAAATTAGCAGTCTCTTTTTTATTGATTATCTCTTTTTTTGATATTTTTCAAATAAAACAATCTAATTATTTTTCCAATTCCATTATTTCCTAAGTGAGAGAAATCAGGGAAGGAAGTAAGAAAAGCGGATGCGACAGAAATCAATGATGCGTGGAAAAGTAAAGAGATGTGTACCTTGTTCCTACAATCTACATGCAAAATGATCCTCGCATAAAAATAAAGACAAGAAAATAAACTACCTAAATGATGCAAGATAAATATCCTGAGCAATAACTTCTATTAGCAAACTAGAATAGATCTATTTGACTAGTCCAATCCTATGGTCTTATCTATAGGAACAGATATTCTTATTAAGGGATGTGGACCTAATCGGTTACCTGGCTCAACAAAGATAATAGAACCTACTTCTAAGGGATCAAGCACAAAAATCAACAATAAAACAAATAAAAATAAGGCTTTGAAAACAAAAACCAGCGAGGTCCCCCAAGTGCACCAGCACTTGGTGAAACAAACCCCGCATACACAAAGGTAAATAATGTCTTAGAAAATAGAAAAAGGGCATGTGCCATGAATTATTACAATTAGTTACAAAAAATAAAATAAAAATGACTAAAAAAGAAATGCCCAAATGGTCCTCCAAATGTTCTGCTTCTTCCCACCTAAGCTCCCCGACTTCACAATAACGAAATGAGCCACCTCCACTTCGCTTGGGTGAGTTGATATCCTACGAATGCTGCCCTCACTCATCGGGCTCTCACACGAAAGAGAAAAACAAGAAAAGTGTCATATCACTATTATGAAAATATGAGCAAAAATAAGATGAAAATAAAAGCAAAAAATATAAAGACAAACAAGCAAACAAACTGTTGGAAATGATGCACAATGAGAAGAGCAAATAAAAATGATCTCAAATGAATCCCTAAGTCTGATTTTGGGAGCCTTTAGTGTCCGACACATTGGATCCTACAAGCACTGTATAGGCTCCCCCATGGCACGCAGAATACCATGTTTACAAATTTTTATATTTTTTAAACTGTTCAAACAAAGCAAATAAAAGAAATATAAAATGAAAAAATGATCACTCTTTTTGTATTTTTTCAAATATAGTAAAAATATCCAAAAAAATTAAGAAAAACATTTTTTGATATTATTTTACTATTTCTGTATTTTTTCAAAAGTTTTTAGATTTTTAAGGTTTTTAAAATAAATAAAAAAGGAAATAATTCAAGCAAAAAATCAAGCTAATGTTTTTCGATATTTAAAAATAAAACAAAATCACAAGTCCTTGGAAATAATTTTAAACCAGAGAAGATTATTTAGGCTTTCAAACAAGCTATATTATGGAATTTTTGGATTTTTTATATGATTTTATAATTATTTTAGTTTTTTTATGTAATTGCATTTTTTGGTTTTTATAAAGGATTTTCAAAAAAATAGGAGTTCATCAACTTAAAATAAACTGTAGTATTTTTTTGGTACTTTTGGACCATTTTTCAAATTTTTATATTTTTTATAAAGTAACCAAGGAATATTTAGGTGGATTTTGAATTATTAAAAAGAAGAAAACAATTTACTTTTGAGATAAAAAATTTACATGTGATAAAACAATAAAGTAGAAGCTTAAACAAATTTTTGTGTTTTTATAGAATAATTAAATCGTTTATTTCATGTAAAAATATAAACAAAATCAAATCAGGAAAAACATGATCGAAATGCAATTATTTAAAGTTTGCGAATCAAACTATAACAAAAATGTAAAGAGAAAGGCAATTGACTCAAAATTCATAAACAACATATGCTACACACATGAATTCAGACACATAGGGGCATACTTGCAAATGAACAAAACAACAATGATTTTATTAACATATAAAAGCATAGGGGAGATGATGCAAAATATCCACAACTATCACGTGTACATGCACTTTCATACAAACGATAGAGACTAAATAGAAAATCCAGAAACTAAAATGACCAAATACTAAAAACTTATCAACTATTATTTGCAATACAAAGATCAAAACGACATAAGACAAACTATAGGAGAGCAACACAAATTACCCAAGGTGCATGTCTCGTCATGTGGGCAGTTAAACAATATGCAGCTGAGATCCTCCTCTCCAAATTTGATCGTGTATTCTCAATTTGGGTGCCGACAGACAGTTGTGATCTAATATGGAAGTATCCCTTCTCGATCGAACGACGACTAATGATGTTGGAAGAACATGTATGAAGGTCACCACAGTAAAACTTCGAGCGCTTATTTCTGCTTCATTTCATCTCGAATTGGGTTTCTGATTGTTCGGTTTGCTTCCCAGAATGGTTCTATTCATTTCTACTAAAGAATCATGATCCAGATCCCGTTGTGAAGGGACCTAGAGCCGATGTTGCTTCTGTGTACTTCCGACCTCAAGTGGAGCTCTAGATTTGGCTCTATTAGACTCCCTCAAGTGTTATTTGAAGGATCGAAGATTCATCATCCTTGACCAAGGGTTATTAACACAAAATAAAAGGGGAGTGGTGATATTGTTGAAGTGAATTTTTCATGGTCTAAATATGTTTCACACAAGGCAGAGACACAATCGTTGTGGCGACCCGCAAGAAATCCTACTTCATACAACAATTAACCCACAACAGATTATCAAACAATGAAAAGCAGATGCAGAGTTAAAATTTATTATAACTCTACAACAAGAATGTGTATAGGTGCAAGTATGTGCAGAGTGTCGAACATAGGAACAAGCAGGAAAGAACGAGGCAAAAATGCTCACAAAAGTGAATGTGATGTATTTGTCTATAAGTGTGCTATTTTTATGGGTTTTATATTTTATATTTCTTATTTTAATATTATAATTTTATTTTTAATTTTTTTAATTTTTATTTTATTTTTTATATTTTTCTTTTAAAAATATATAAAAATCTATGTATAAGATATATATACAATATAAGCCATGGTTGTAATAAAAATTTAAAAATAGTCAAAATAGAAAAATAAAATATTTTTGGTCTTTTAATATTTTTCTACTATTTTTTTGAATTTTCCAGAATTGTTGCTAATTTTATACATTTTTAAAGTCAAGAATACCCAAATCAAGGTTTTAATAAATACTCAAAACTAAAATGGAGATGAAATATATAAAATAGAGTAAAAAATTGTCCAAATAATCTTTATTATAAAGTTAACAAAACGAAGAAAATTCAAAATCGGAAATTATATTTTTGAAAATTTTTAAGAGATTTTATTATTTTTATAAATGTTTTTAGTATTTTACTATTTTTTGGTTTTTTCTTTTATACTTTTTAGTGATTTTTGGTCTAAAGGTCCAAAACACAAATATACACAAAATACAATTTTTGGTTATTTTTCAAAAGATTTTTATAATTTTTGTGTATTTTATTTTACAAACAGGGATAAAAAGGCACGTTTTTTCTTCTAAATAATAAATAGCTTCAAAATGCAAAATAAAAATATGCAAATGAAGCATCAATGCTCCAGGAAACAATGCCTATTTTTGGGGATTTTTTGGAAAATTTTAGATGTATGAAATAAATAGAGATAATAAAGAGAACTACACTCCTAACAGGGGTATTTTTGTAAATAACAGAAGTTCCAGGGGCCAAGTGTAAATTTTCACAAAAATATATAATTGAATATTAAAATTACTGGACCAATTACTAAATCCAAAACCTGTAGGGATACCTTTGCAAAAACGACACAGCTCACGTGTAGACACGTGAGCTACTAGCGAGTGCAGAAATGGAATATTCTAAAAAGCCAAGGGCATACATGAAAATTTGATAAAAAGTTATAACTGCATTAAAAAGTTCGTGGACTATACACTAATATCCAAAAGCCCAAGAGCGAGGCCGCAAAAAGGCCACCTCACGTAAAGCGTCACGTGAGGTGACGTGGCCTGGACTGAAATGCAATTAAGCAAAGATTGGGGGCCTTTCTGTAAAGGTTACATAACTATGTAAATAATAAAGGAATGTTTCTAGTCTATTAAATAAATACAAAAATGGGCAGGTTAAAAATGCAAAATACCCAACGCCCGCGGGAACATACGACTGATCTTCGTCACTTATGCCACGTGTCCGCCTCTGGGTGCGCGATATCAATTCGCGAGTGACGGCTAGGATTATATCCCAGATCTGAATCGGATGGCTCTGGCTTGGTGAAATCGGATGGCTACTGAAAGGCTTCCAAGAACACAGCCGAAATCGACGGTGGAGAGAGGAGGAGGATGAACTGGCGAAGAACACCAGCGAGATGAACTTCACTGAGCCTGATCGGCATCCTCTGGCACTCCTTCAAGCTCCAAAATGGTCAGAATGCTTCCTACGGGTGTCTTTTGTGTGATGATGGCTCAAGAGGTGGACGACAACCGCTGGAGGTGGCTAGGAAAGGCGGAGGAGTGGAGAAGCTCCAAGTATCTCCGGTGGAGGTCCAAATGCCACCAGTTGCGTCGTGTGTGCTCCTCTACCTCAAAAAGAATGATAGGGTCAAGGGCAAATTTTCCCAACCCTGTAGCGAGAGGAATGGACGTGGGGGATGCAAGGTGGAGAGTCGTTGGAGCAAACTTCGGCGAACTACGAGCGAAGATGGCTAAGCGGCTAAATACGAAAGAAAAAGGATGGAATCGAACCTGCAGATATGGCTAAGCTATCAATGTAAGAAAAAAGGAAAAAATATACCCTCGATGGCTAGAAAACCAGAGGTGAAACCTCACGACGGAGGAGATCACCGGAGATGGTGGAGACACGCGAAAGACTAGTCAAATGCCGCCCAAATTGGCTCGAGCTCGTGTTGTCACCACCAGCTAGCCTAAGAGCAAGAAAGGAGGGGAAAAAGTGGTTAAAAGGGTGTTCAAAATTAGGAGGGAAGCTCGAGGATGAATATGAACAGGGAGGTCGAGGTGGTGCAAAGAACGAGGCGTATCTCGCGATTCAGTGACGAAATCGTTGGTACAATCCATGGGCGTGTAAGGTGGATAACCAAGTAGAAAAGGTCAAGAAGGATGTATCATGAAATGATGCAAGGATACACCTCAAAAATTCCGCGAAGGAGGGTGAAAACCAAGGTCTGACAAAGACTGGGCGTTGGGCAATAAGTTGACCACGGGTCAACCTCTAACGCCCCCTATCTGGTCCACGTGGACAAACCAGGAAAAAGCCCTGGAAAATTATTTAGAAATTCATTTAAAAATAATAAATGATTTTATTAATTTTGGGTTATAAAAGGAATTTTTTTATTATTTCTGAATTATTTTATCATGATTTTTATTTATTTTTAGAGCTTTAAAATTACAAGTTACCTTTTGAGGGCTATATATAGGTATATTTATCTATGTTTTCATGTATTTTATTTTTATTTGTATTTTTAATCTTATTAATTTGGTTTATTATTTTATATATTTATAACTTATTTTTATAAACTAAAATATATTTTTATTTTACTTTTTTGATGTGAGATATACAATTAAATAAATAGAAGTGTTGTGTCGATAGATATACTTAGAGGTAATTCATCTACATGTTTTCTTTACCTCTTTTATTTTTGCATTTTATTTATGTTTTTATTCTTTTTTAATATGTACATATATTATAAACAATGTTTACAAATTATAAAAATATAAATTATAAAATTAATGAATAATAAATAAACTGAATATTTTTATTGGTATAAGTATACAATAAGGTTCCAAAACTCAACTTGCACACCGTAACTTCAAATAATATGAAACCACCTTCGTTAAAGAGCTTATTGAAAGTTATATAAATTAAAGGTGATTTTGATATATTTTGAGTTTTTATTTGAGAGATATGGGTCTGAGAAGTTGGGGTTTTGGAATATTATTCAGATCATATCTTTTATTTGTATATTATTTTTGTGTGAAATCAATTTTGTATTTTTCTATATTTTATTATCTATAACTTTCATGTTCAAAGTTTCTTATTTGATGTATAAAAAGTTGAACTAAAAATAGGTCCCAAAATGAATAAAATAAAAGGGAATATTTTGGCCCTTATCTCCCCCTACTTTATTCCTTGTCGACCTAGTGATCAAGATGCCTAGGTCTCGGGGTTCCGGGTCATAAAATATTCCCAATATTTTATTCTTTTTCTTTTATTTTATTTATTCTATGATTTTGGCATTAAAAACAGAATTTTATACACTATTTACACAATAATGCATGTATGCTAAAATGCAAGAATTAAAGGTATTTACACGCATTTATTATGGTTTTTAAGGCCAAAATGATAGAATAAAGATGATGAAACGGAGATTCACCAGATATCCAGGAGGAGGAGTAAAGGATAGGAGATCAAGCTTAAGATCTGGCAGATATGAAGGTGGATAAGGGAATCGAAGATGCTATGGAGAAGCGGGATAAAAAGGGTGATGCATTGCGATCAAATTGGGTGTGGAATCAAGGGTGAAGAACCTTCGAACGAGGTGATCGGAGGTGAGAAACTGAAGATTGCTATGAAATGAAAATCACTCGAAAATTAAGGAACTCTACAGATCTAATTGTTCCTGGTGGATGCGGATTGATCGGTGATGATCAACGGTTTAGTGGAGAGGATTATTGCCGCAAGGTGATGGTGGACAGTTGCTAAGGCTCTACAGGATGGTGGACTCCGACTAGTGTGTAGATCTCACAAAAATGGCGTCAACTTCCTCCTCCGTTGAGTGCTCTGGGTTTTTTCACAATCTGAGAGTCTCAGATGTGGTAGAAGATGAAAAAGACAAATCAGGGTGCGAGGAAGAAGACATGGTGGTAAATAAAGGCATGGATGAGGGTCTGTAAGGATCAAGTGATTTGGGCATGAAAATCAATTAGAATCGATGGAACGGAATGTGAGCGTGCATCTCGGAACCCTACCCTCTAATCAGACACCAGGATCAAGGTTGAAGGAGATCTGATCCGGTCTAAAAATCGGAGAAAAACAGGTCTCAGTTCGAGGAGTCGGGTAATGTAGGGGGAGGGTTAAGTTGACCTTGGTCAACGAAGCTGACCTGGCCAAATCAGGCGTGCGGGAGAAATAGACAAGATAGAGAAAATTAAACAATAGAAAAAAAATGAAAGATAAACAAAAATAAAATAGAATATGAATCCAAATTTAAAAATTATTAAAACAATTGTTATTTGTAAATTAATCAACTTACTTGTGTGTTTTTTTAAAAAAAATAATTTATTTGATTAGGTTAAATTACATAAATAGTGATACTTACATGTATAAATTACCTATGTCTAATACATCTTTCTTTTTAATTAATTATTTTTACAAGTAATTTGCATAATTTAAAATTTTGTGTACATGTTAATTTAATGATTTTAAATATATTTATTTCTTTTATTTTTTATGTTTTAATTGGTAGGTTAAATTAATAGGAATATTTAGATTATAGATACATGATACATTTGTACAATATGTACATTATTTCATTTTTTATTCTTTTGATATATTTTAATTTATTTGCGTTTAATAAAAAAAATATAAACAAAAAATTTAAAAATACAGTATTTACAAAATAAATAAAAGAAAATTATACAAACAAAAATATTTGTACAATTATACAAACAACCCCCCAAAAAATTGACTTTTACACCTTAACTCCAAAATTACGAAACCACCTTCATTTCGAAGATATTCTATTTAAAATACAATGAAAGTGAGTTTGGTTCAGTTTAAGTTCATGTGGAGAAGGTATTAATCTTTCAATTATGGTTTTAGGGTTTTTTCTGAGTGTTGTGTCTTTTATTCTGTACATGATTTATTTTTGCAATTATTTTTATACTTTGCATCTTTTATGTACAACTTTTTTTGAGGAAATAATTTATTTTTAGGATATTTATAAATAAATAAAATAGTATAAGATATTTACAAGATAATTAGTGTGAAAATGCACATATTTTATAGAAAATAAATAATGGACAATATATATTTGTTTTCTTAGGTTTTTTGAATATTTAAAATTTATGGACCTTATCTCCCCCTATTTTATTCCTTGTCGATCAAGTAAAGTCTTGAACTTCTCTCGAGGTTCGGATCAGTCTACATTTATTTCATAAACACATCCTTCTTTATTTTTTTCTTTTTCTCCTCATCTTTATTCTTTTATTTTGGTGTAAATGACTAAATATATACAATATGAACAAATCAATGAAGGATAATAAATAATGATCATTAATGAATATATACATTTATTTTACCAAATAAAAGAATAAAGATGTTGAATCATGGATTCATTAGCAATCATACCAGCACCCACAACACCATTCACGGTCTCGTCGTGGCCAACATGTTGAACCATCAGAGACCACTCCTGTGAACCCAACACTAGACTGTCTGGATCATCTTGTTAAGAGCCTAGCATAGATGATTGTTAAGTTAGACGACATCATTGCTGCTAAGACCCCAGTTCCGGCACAGGTGGAGGCCAATCCCATAATTCTGCAAGAAAGAGCAGGTAGTCTGCAATGTCCCATCCAACACTATAGAGTCAGAAGTACATGTCATGTTTTTATCTATTATTGTTGCTATCAATAGTGGTAGGCTCTTCATCCATATGCAACAATGAAGAAAAAGAATAAAGCTTCCATGAGAAAATAATCATCTACTTCTACATCAGTCGTACTAGTAACTACGGTGGGTTTGGAAGAAGAATACGAAGGAGAAGCAACAAAAAAATTCAAAAAATGAGAAAATTCAAAAAACAAAAAAAAGAAGACAACAACAGCCAAAGCACCAGCTAGCCAACAACGGAGAGGACTGCACCTGCAACCAATACAAATTCAGTTGATGGAGTCTCGCCTACTATTTTGGGATGCCTACCACCTCATAGGGATGAAGATTCTTCTTTTTTCCATATAGATATACAGCCCGATGTGGGAATAGATTTTATTGTAATGAGAATAATATTTCTGTTTATTTTGGTTCTGTAACATTCCTTTTTCAGATAATTTACAAAATTCTTAAAATAATAATAATTTGAAAAATGCCTTATCATATCCAGATGTGGTTGAAATAATACAAAAACTTTTTCTTGAGATGTGTCTGTTGAATGCCATTAAGTACATACCAAACATCAAAAAGGGACTTAAAAACACATGCACTTCAAAAAGATTACCGCGTTGAGCTAGATGGAGAAATGTGAAGAACATCCTTATGGTGGTGACAACCAATGCAATTGTAAATCTCCCAAGTAAAAAGAAAGACATGGGAGCCTCTCTCATCAGATGCACGATGTTTGATCAAGAGTTCGATCGTATTCTTCTTGATAGTGGATCGTCAATCATTTTGATGCCTACTTCGCTACTGAAGGAATTTAGGTTGGGACCGCTCAAGATAACCGGGATGATTTTGTAGTTTACAAACACTTCATTGAAGTGGCCTCGAGGAATTTTAGGAGATGTCATTGTCACTATTAAGGAAATGCAGTTCCCTAGGGACTTCATTATTCATGATGTGGATACCTCATACCTCAACTCCTCTTCTGCACAGACTTATTATACTTGGATGGTTACTTTGTCAGACAGTCAAAGTAGTTGTGTATTATGGCAGCGGACATATTACCTTTCTCTCTAACAGCAATAAGGTACCCGTTCAGATTATTCAGTCGCTGAAACAGATAGAATCCGTATCAGATGCGAGTGTGCATGCAGACTAGATAGAACACTATGACTTTCTTATAGAAATCTGAGATACAAACTTGTTCATGGATGACATTGAGACCCATGAACTCCTCTCTATTAAGGAAGGAGTGGATAAAACAATCAAATTCTCCTCTGTCTTTGAAGATGAGATTTTTGTTTATCTTCCTACAGAATTAATTGGTGGCCACCTGTCCTTAGCAAAGGAAGAAGAGATCATTGCATGCTTCTTCGAACAAGATTCTATCATTGCATATTTTTGTGCATCTATAGTTTCAGAGCTTGAAGAGTAAAATTTTGACAGTGTACAGTTGATGGATCTTATCCCACCAATGCCCTACACTCACAGACGTTACCATTGAGAAGATTCAGACATCACCATTGCTTAAGAAGCTTCAAGTAAATATGAAGTGTTCCTTCCTTGCGGGTGAACCGAACATGTTTCCTGTTATCGTCAACTCCCAATTGTCTTAGGAACAAGAATCACATCTACTCGAGGTGCTAGAAATAAAGTGCATGGCGATTGACTGGAAAATTTTCGATACCCATGGGATCAACCATGCATTGTGTCCCTTCACATCTACCTGGAAGAAGATAGCAAGTTGTCCCGTGAATTCCAGTGATGATGGAGGTTGTTATGAATGAGATCACAAAATGGTGTGATGCAGGCTTCATATATCCCATCTCCGACTCAAAGTGGGTGAGTCGCTTACATGTCATGCCAAAGAAATCAGGGATCACCAACGTGAAGTACGACAACGGAGAGGTACATTCCATCTTCTTGGAATGTCAGTATGGATGATGAATCTCCATTTCATCACCTTTATTCTATCATTTTGGCCTTAAAAACCCTAGTTAAATGCATGCAGACATCATTATTTTGTACAAATTATCATTCATTAATTATTATATCTACTATATATAAAATATGCTTTTCAATTCCTAAATTATAAAATAAAGAAAATAAAAGAAAAAGAATAAAATGCAAAGGTATTTTATGATCCTAAACCTTGAGACCAAGTCAAGAATTAATTTCGTCGGCATAGAATAAAGTAGGGGGAGATAAGGATCAAATACACAATAAAATCCTAATTATTTATTATTCAATATTCCATTCGAATTTTAAATACATATTTTAATTTAAGTCTTCTAAATAAAGATTTTAGACATATTTTACTTATTTACAAGGATTCACTAAGTAATAGATTAATAGATAGATGGATTTGAAATTAACCCTCACCCACTTTTTATGGATTTTATATATATAGAAAATACATAAAAGTACTGGTTATGGACAAAAGTATATATACAATATATATGCAACCACCCATACTTAGCTTGTGCTATGTCCTCATAGCGATAAAGGAGAAAAAGGAGGACATAACTCGTGCTAAGTAAAAGTGGGTGAAAATGAATAAGAGAATACAAGTTAGTCAAACCCCCCCCCCCCATACTTACGATTTGGTCATCGTAAATATTCTTGTAGAGCAAAAACAAGGTGACTGAGGAAAAATAATATACAACAAATGAACAAAAGAAACAACTACAAACAAGACCATCGAAATCACTCGGTCCCCCCTATACTTAGGATAAGGCATCCTAAGTATAGAAAAGAATGTGACCAAAAATTGGAGACCAGTGATTTGTGAAAAAGAAAGGATATAAAAAAGTAACATAAATAAATAGAAAACGCTAATCAATGAACAATCAGTCCCCCCTATACTTAGGATCTGGTATCCTGCATAGAAGACTAGCAAAATGGGGACGATTGTGGTCTACGAAGAATATACAAATGTTGTGGATCTCCAAAAATTGAATGGCTCAAAAGTCTTTGTACAGGATGAGATAAGGTGAAAGAATGATCATGAGTCCTGTACAAAATAGATCACTTTAACACTGGCCAGATGATCAGTAGTCTCCACGAAATGCTTCAGCATCTGCCCGTTAATCACGAACGGCTCTGTACTAGATGACACATCTGATATAGCTATGCATCCATTATTGTGCACCGTTCTGACTATGTAAGGTCCTTCACACTTGCTTTTCAATTTGCCTGGAAAAATTATTAATCTTGCATTGAACAACCATACATTCTTCCCTGGGACAAAGATCTTGTGTCGAATATGTCTATTGTGCCATTTCTTCACTTTGTCCTTATAAATGAGAGTGTTTTCGTATGCCTGATTTCGAATCTCTACTAGCTCATTCAGATCTATCTTTCTCTTAGCTCTTCTTTCTATGCATCAAGTGAAATTTCTCGAATAGCCCATTTAGATTTATGCATGATCTCTACAGGCAAATGGCATGGCTTCCCATAAACCATTCTGAATGGTTAAGTACCTAAGGGAAGCTTATATGCAGTACGATATGCCCAAAAAACCAGGTCTAGAAGCTACGACCAGTTCTTCCTATCCGGTACTACTAATTTCTGTAAGATTAATTTCACCTCCCTATTTGAGACTTCAGCCATGTCGTTAGTCTGTGGGTGGTAAGGAGAAACTACTCTGTCAGCAATGTCGTATTTCCTCACTCACCTTTTGACCTCCTTATTAATGAAATGGCTACCACCATCTGAAATAAGAATACGTGGAATCCTGAACCGTGAAACAATGTTTTTCCTTAGGAATTTACAAACTATTTTACTGTATGTGTTTCGTGCGAGTATAGACTCCACCCATATACTAACATAATCTATAGCGAGATGAATGTACTCAAAGCCGCTGCTGGAAGGGAACGGTCCCATGAAATCTATGCCCCATGCATCAAAAATCTTGCAAAAAATAACAGGTCGCATAGACATTGCATCTCTAGTACTGATTGTCCCTACTTCTCTCTAACAATCCGATCAACTCTTCACGAATGTGCAAGCATCTCTAGTAAGAGTCGGCCACCATAATCCGCTCTGAAGTACCTTCTGCGTTGTCCTCTTCCCTGAATGATGTCCCCCTACCTCTAAGGAATGGAATAGAGTGAGGACACTATTATGTTCCTCCTGAGTGATACAACGCTTGTAAAAACAATCCGGTCCCTCAGGAAAAAGAATCGGATCCTCCCAATGGTAGTATCGTGCCTCGGAAACTAGTCTATCGACTCGATCCTTTGGCCAACCATGTGGACATTTCTATGTAACCAGAAAATTCACTATATCTGCATACCATGGTAGCTTGGTAACTGCAAATATACTCTCGTCCGGAAATCTCTCTGAAATCTCTTACGTGTGCTCATATGAAGGCTTCTCTATTTGTAATCGGGAGAGGTGATCAGCTACCACATTCTTTACCCCAGATTTGTCTCTAATATCCAAATCGAATTCCTGAAGTAAGAGAATCCATCTATGAAGGCGTGCCTTAGCATCCTTCTTTTCCATCAAAAATCGGATAGTTGAATGATCTGTATACAATGTGATTTTGGAGACAAGAGGATAAGATCTGAATTTATCTAATGCGAACACTACTGCCAACATCTCCTTTTCTGTCACTATGTAATTACGCTGAGCATCATCTAATGTTCTGCTCGCATAGTGGATAGCAACCGGATGACCATTCCTCCTCTATCCTCATACAACCCCGACCATAGAATCTGAAGCATCCCTCATGATGTCGAAGGGTAGAGAACAATCAGGTGGCTGTAGGACAGGAGCACTGATAATCATTTCGTTTAATGTGAGGAAGGCATTAAGACATTTGTCATCTAACAAGAACTCGATGTCCTTGCCTAATAATGTAGTTAACGGTCGGGCAATCTTGGAAAAATCCTGAATGAACCGTCTGTAAAAGCCAACATGCCCGAGAAATGACCATAAATGCTTAATGTTGGATGGTGGTTCGAGGCGCTTGATGACATCTACCTTGGCAGGGTCAAACACCATGCCTCTCTCGGAGATGACGTGCCCCAACACGATCCCGTGTATAACCATAAAATGGCTCTTTTCCCATGATAAAACTAGATCTACCTCACAACATTTTTGAAGAACCTGGTCTAGGTGTGCTAAACAATCGTCAAAGGACTCACCATAGATTGAAAAATCATCCATAAAGACCTCTAGAAAATCACCAACCATGTCTAGAAAAATAGCTAGCATACACCTCTGGAAAGTAGCAGGGGCGTTGCACAATCCAAAGAGCATCCGTCTAATGGCATACGTGCCGAACGGACATGTGAAGGTGGTTTTCTCCTGGTCTTCCGGAGCAATAGTTACCTGGTTATATCCGAAGTAACCATCAAGGAAACAAAAGTATTCCTTCCCTGCCAACCTTTCTATGACCTGGTCTATAAAAGGCAAAGGGAAGTGATCCTTCTTCGTAAAGGCGTTCAGTTTCCTGTAATCAACGCACGCCCGCCATCACGTGGTTACTCTCTTTGGAATCTCCTCTCCACTCTCAGTCTTAATCATCTGAATTCCCAACTTCTTCGGGACAACATGTAATGGGCTAACCCATTCAGAGTTGGAGATGGGATAGATAAGCCCTGCGTCACACCATTTCGTAATCTCTTTCTTGACAACATCTCGTAAAACCAGATTCATCCTACGCTGAAAATATCTGGAAGGTTTGCTCATGATCGAGATATATATGATGAGAACACAAAGCAGGATTGATCCCACATAGATCGGATACAGTCCACCCAATTGCCATTCGGTTTCTTTCAAGAACCTCCATCAGACGAGATTCTTGTTCTTCGATCAAAGATGAGCTGATAATGACCGAAAACTTTCAATGTGGACCCGCAAGGAAAGCATACTTCATATTTGGTGGCAATAACTTCAGATCTGGTAAGTATACTCTGGCTCTGCTGAAACCTCATCTATATGTGTACTGGGATCTATATCGGCAGTGGATTTATCTATAGTATGGTTATCCACCATCTCAATATGCTCTATAGTTGGATTACAGAAGATGTCTAAAACATCATCCGACTCGCTACTATGCTCACCCGCAGAATGACTAGAGGAAAACAATTTTGCTAAATGAAAATAAATCTCTAGTTCATTTGAAGTGGAGGAATTGTGTAAACACTTTTATTCTGAAAGATATGCAATAAACTCCTCGGAAGTCTGTTCCCTCTACTTCTCATCATCAATACTGAAATATAAGGTACCTTCGGAAGAACTGCCAACTGTAGTCTCGGACCCATCCTCTGCTAGGAAATCATGGGTCTCTACTTGATACCTCTCAAGGTCGTCAAGGCGAACCTCATCCATGTAATCACATGTGGCTAAAGAACTTGAGGAATATAAATATGCATCACTGGATGTGTTTGATTCTCTCGCCATCTCTATATGTACCTTTTTTCCCTTGGCGCGAAAAGATACCTTCCATGTATCATAGTCGAAGAGAGCCTTCGCTGTCTCTAAGAAAGGCCTCCCAAGAATGATCGGGGTACGGTGCAACTGTTTAGGGCAATTCATGTCTAGGACAGTAAAGTCCATTGGGAATTGTAGGCCCCGCATGGTTACGATAACGTTCCTTAATATGCCCCTAGGTCTCTTCACAGATCTATCAGCAAACTGAAGGATTGCTCGGGAGTTGTAAAGAGGATCTAACTCGAGCTTGTCGAGTAAAGAAGATGGTATCAAATTGATCGAGGAATCGTTATCTAATAGGGTGTGATCGAATGCGGCATTGGCGATCTCGAATCTGACATGATGTGCTCATGAATCCTTCTTCTTCTTAGGTAACTTGTCCTGTACTGCGAAGGATGTAACCTTGGTCAAAACATGTTTTTCTATACGTAATCGCTTTTTCCTACGCGTGGTGCATCGCTTTTTCAACTGATTCTTGAGCGTAGGAAAATGATCAAAGGCATCGTGAAGTGGGATCTTTAAAAAGATGTGATCTTTTAATAGTATTTCAGTCTCTAGAGTCACAACATTCTTTTTTTAATTTTTCTTTCCTTTTCAAAACAAAGCATCAGGAAAAGGAACAATATTGGGAATGAGAAAATCAGACTTTTTATTGAACTTAGAATCAGCTTGTACATCGAGAGTTTCAGAATTATGTACAAAACTCTCTAAAATAGAGGATGAAACATTTTTATCGGGAGTATCTGCATGGTCTGCGTGATATCATCGTCTGACTCATCGGTCTCCCTTCTCTCTGATCTTCATGGTGGTCCTTACCCAAGTTAAAGTTCTCCTCCTCAGCATCAGAATGTGGCTGCTCATAGATTTTCTCTCGCTCCTCATCAAGTGCCCTCTCCTCTACTCCATCAGGTGCTCATGGTGATCTACCGCTCCTGAGATGAATGAAGTTAGATAAAAATTCAGGAAAAGAGATGATACATGTAGTGATGTCTACCTGATATGCATGTTGGTGAGACTGTTGCTGCATGAATTACTGTCGGTGCTGAAAGGGTGGACGGCCATGCTGTGGATGACTGTACTGCTGCTGCTGATGAGGTACACTCGGTTGTTGAATCGGAGTATACCAAATCCCGTTGATCTCAAGAGTGGCTTGAGGCTCAACATCCATATCCACAACACTAGTGATATGTCCGGGATTGGCATGAGACTGATCCTCATGCCAATCAATCTATGGAGTCTCGGGCTCGCTCTGAATAAATGAATCTGTCAGGTGGGTGGAGAGGGTAAAGTCCTTCATGAAGGTTGTGTAGTAGAAGAAGATTGGGCCTGCTGATACTGAAGTTGTAGCTCTGAAACCTTCTTCGTGAGATCACTCAGTTGTTAAGGCAAAAATGAGAGTTTCTCCAACCCTCGCAGCAACTGTAAGTCCTGATGTTGCTTCTGAATCACATCCACCAATGTTAATTTCTCGATAATGAAGCCCATGGTTGTGTTGGATTTAGACTCTGAAATATTAGCCACCTTATGATGCTCTCGGTGATGTGGTGGCTGAGGGGCCTTCTGGAATGCCTGAGTAGAGTCGACGACTCTCGAGTTCTCCGCCATCCCTTCAAAGATGGACCAGACTATCTCGGCATCCTTATTCAAATAACTGCCACCACATGCGACACTCACCAACCCTTGAATGTCCGGCTGGAGTCCTCCAAAATAGTTTTGCACCAGCACCTTCATCGGTATCTCATGATGTGGGTATCTCTCTGTAAGATCTTTGAATATATCCCATGGCTCATGGAAAGATTCATTCGGAAGCTGCGTCAAGTTGGAGATCTGACTCCTCATCATGTTCGTCCTTCCCAGAGGAAAATACATACGTAGGAATGTGGACTTTAAATCGTCCCATGTAGAAACTTCCCTTCCTAGATGACTCAACCACAAAAGTGCCTTATCTCCTAAGGTGATGGGAAAGGCTTTGAGGCATACATCCTCCGACGTAACTCCTAGATAGCTTGTCGTACCACAAATCATCTCGAACTGCTGTAGAAAGGTAAACGGCTCCTCTGTAGCATTCCTATAGAACTTGGGAAGTAATGAGATGAAGGATGGTCCCAGTTCTTATGGCCCTTGATTCGACAGTAGTCGAATCCAATGATGTAGCGTTCTCGTGCATGGGTCATTGTCATCTCGTAAAGTGGCGGGAACCACTGCAGGAGGTAAAGGGTTCCTGAATCCTGCTCTTAGTGCAACTAACTCAGCTCACAACTCATTATGAGTTCTAAATTGTTCTCGAATCTGCAAGTTCATCTGTTGTAAAGTATCGAGAATTCCTGTCGTTATATCTGAGGCTGGACCTGGTCTTCCTTTGATGTGGTTATCCTCAGCTGGCCTCTCCTCTATTGGTCCTTTGCCACGAGCCATGTTTTTCAGATCTGCTGGGAAAGAATTCTTGTAAGAACTCAACAAAAGATCTGCTGGAGATATTGATGATGTATTGAGGCAAGGGTCTACCTCAATAGACTGACCGGGAGGTGAGGGAGTCTGGGTCTGACTCTCCTCGGGATCAGATGGGACCAACTCAGGAAGTGGGTCATCCCGAGCTTGTGAAGATGTATGAGGGACGGTAGACGGTCAAGGGCTCACGAGGTCTGAGCAGAAAAGTCGTCGAGTCGTCATCTTTGATGTCAAGAGATTGATCGGGAGAGCACGATTTACGATTCACGAAAGATGGGAAAATGCGTAGAAGCCGCGGTAACTCATGCCCCGCAAGAAAACACAAAGCAAACCTCGTTTTCACCAACATAACCCTATGATGACCGTAAGAGTTTGGTCTTTTATTTTGTCGGTTTTAGGGTTGTATTAGCAAACAAGTATAATCTCGGTTAACGCGAGCTGATTAGTGCTCAATGTTTTCCCCGAAATACTGTCCCGAGTCTTTACAGAGAACCATTTGCTCTCAGCCAGTATGGGGATAAGTACGGACCATTTCCGGCTAACCATGTTACTTGAGGACGGAGCCTTACATAGTGTCATCTAAACCCCCCACTCTGCTAAGCAAACTCGGACCGTTTCCGTCTACCCGAGCATAACTACTGAAAAGCGGTGATTAGATGTATACACCAAGTAGTATCACAAAGGAAATACATGTTTTAGGTTCTATCCTTAAGGGCCGTCTCTCACTCACGCACTCTGAGAAGAATCTATGCGAGGATTACTCTCCCAAGTCAATTGAATCATACATTTGTTTTATATCAGATACTTTAGTAGTCTCGATTTTCTTTTGGGTTTTTATATTTTTTTTGAGTTATTTCAGACAAACATCTACCGAGTGTCTTTATTATTTTTTTATAAGTCCTATAATCATGCACCTAGGTTGAGAGTCCTAAGACTAACTACGAAAGCGCAATCAGATAGGAAAAAGAAAACTCCTAAGCAAGCACCTAGCCTCCTAAAAAGCCCTGGAAAACCGACGATGCGATAAAAACCGCGGTGGGTTCCCTGATCCCCCGAATGCATGGCACTCGACGAATCAGACCTTGAGAAAAAAATGGGAGGGGAGGTACAAGTCAGATGCCCTTAGGGGGCCCCTTTCTAAGAAAACAAAATCACAGACAAGTGCCCTTCTTTTTTTTTTACAAGAATAAAAGAAAAAAATACAACTCGATTCCTAACTATTTCTGCCCTCAGCAACTAAGAACTTTGGTCTATGCACATTCAACTATTTTGCGGCTTTTGAGAAAGCCAACTGAACCTGTAGGCCCTGCAAGAATTGGTTAAGAAACCAAAAATACACAAAAAGCCGTAAACAAAAAATTAAAAGATACACGAAAAATAGTAAAAACCGAAGAAAAACCGTAAATCAAAAATCGAAAGAAAATTTGTTAAATCAAGAATAATAGAGAAAAATCGGTTTAAAAACCACTGTAAAAACAATGCTCCCCGGCAACAGTGCCATTTTGATAAAACGCGGTCCCAACTCCTACGGTTTAGGAGATTGTCGATTGTAGAGAGAGAGAGAGGGAACCACATTTTAATCAAAAAAAAAGTTACGATAAAATAGGAGATAAAATATTATTCTACCGTTCACTACTAATTTTAACTAGGTGAGTATGCCTGGGTCGAACTCAAGGAAGCAGAATGTTCAAACTACAGTTTTCTAGACAAGGACAGAATTCCATCAAAATTCTCTTTTATTCTTGATTTGACAATGAAAGAAATTGAGAACAAACTCGGCTCAAAACAAACTCAATAAAAAAAAATCAAAACCACAAAATAAATAGACGAAAAATTCGAGAAAAATGTTCGAAAAATAGCTTGGGTAGTTATCAAGTTACCCTAGACAATTCGCAGAAAAATGAGAAAAATACGAGGTTCAAATGGCCGCTACAAGCCAGGTGCCTAATTGTAAGAAAAGTATTGAGTTTTTATTACATAACAGTCGCTGTATGGACTAAAATACAAAAGAAATATTTTTTATTACAATTAGGTCCTCGCGTAGGGACCTAATCATAATTCTGGAAACTCCTGGAGGAGCTCTTGAATTCCTGGAACTTGGTTGGGCTTATGATGCAAAAGTTCTACCGTTTCATGTTCAACGGCAGAGATTAGAGGTTCAGCCGTGATCTGTATCGTTCACTGGAACACGTATCGCCAGCCTGTCAGTTTGGAGGCTCTTGGTGTTCTTCAGCTCCTTCGCGTAACTTGCAATGGGGCTATCTTCTCTTAATTACTCCCGATGAATGACGCCTGACTTGGGCCTCCTGCAGGGCCGGAGGGGTGACTCCTTCACCCCTCGAGCTCGCATGCGGGTGAGCTTGATCAGAGGTGGTTGATGAAGGTGGAAATCAACCGATGAAGATGACTATTTAGGCAGCACTAGAGGTTGTTGATACTGATTCTTAATTAGTTTTTCTTGGAACTTTTGAAGGTCCAGATGGAAGTTAGTATGATCCAGATGATAGTAAATCTGCAAATAAGACTTATATTGCTTGATTTGCAAAGAAATCAGCCATAAAAATTATGTTTTTCAAGTTTAAAAATATGTTTCCAGACTAAAGAACGGCGTGTAGGTGAGAAAAAAAGAGAGGATGAAACAGGGATTGATTCGATTGAGTTTGAACTAAGTCTAAGATGTGGCGTCTAATGATGTTGAGTAAGCTTTCTAATGACGCTCTTGGCCATGCTAATTTTGCACACAACTCGAGAAATAAAAGATATAAAATGGATGAATTACCTATGATTGCAGGGTGTAGAACCTCTGCTGGTCTTCGCTCAACGGGGCGGCTTCCCGGAGCTCCACGCACGCTAGGCAGCGATGCAAGGGCGGTGACGACCTTGGAACGTCTCCTCCGATCACTCTTCTTCCACGTGGGCCAAGAACGAGGAGTTGTCACCTCCTTTGTTGGCCGGAATCGGGGGAGGAAGGAGGAAGATCGGACACTGGAACTGGGGTTCAAGTTTGTTAGGGGAGAGTTAGTTAATGGCGTCAACTTCGTGGTATTTTATAGACGAATTCCTTGAGCTCCAAGGTGGATCTAATGGTGGGCGTGTATTAGGGAGGTTAGGAGGATAGGATGAAGGGATGAGATCGAGTGAAGATGTTAGAATGGCGCAGGAATAATTAGGTGAAAAGAAGGTGTTGGAACAGAGTTCCAACAATCTATTCTTGGAGAAGAAGAACCAAGTGCTGACACGTGTCAGCACCTGGTTGGCCAAATATGTAAAATGTTTATAAATTATGTAATAAATATTAAATGACATTATTTTTAATAGATATAAAAATAGAAAATGTGAATAACTAAATTATCTAAATTATGGTATAATTAATTTTCGTAAATAATAAATATTGTTCGAAATATAAATATTATGTTAATAAATAAGTATAAATAATACTTAATAAATAAGTATTGAATTTTTAATTCAATAAATAATTATGTATTTGTTAATGTTTTATTTTCTTAATTATTATAGTAATAAATAATATCTTCATGAATTTTTGTGGATTTTAATAAAATAATTTAGATTTATTAATAAATACAGGTGTAGGTTAGACAGTTCAATTTTATCAATAATTTAGAGTTTTGGATTTTATTAAAATAATAAATAAGCTCCAAAAATTCTGAAATAAATCATGATGTAAGTACAATATCATGAAAATAATTAAAAATTATAAAATTAATAAAACTATAAATAATGGGTTCTAAATAAAATAAATAGCCCCAGAAACCCCATTGTCATTAGGTCCCAAAACCGACTTTTTTGCAAACGGACTCCTATTTTAATGAAACTACCTCTATTAATTAGATAAAATTATTTTATGAACTTTAATGGTGAGTAGAGTGAAATTGGAGTTAGTTTGAGGAAGTTATGGTGTTCGGAAGTTGAGATTTTGATAATTTAAAAGTAGGATTTCTTGGCTTATATACAGGATAATATTTTTGACTTATTTTTATATTTTTATATAATTTTTAGAAATAATTAAGAAAGGAGTTTGATGGAAAATAAGCTCATATGAATTAATTAAAAATCAATGATGATTTGATAATTATTAGATAAATAGTGAATAATGTGTGGAATGTTATTTAATTATTAATTTTTATGGTTTTTTTTCTCTTATCTCCCCCTACTTGTTGTTTTGTCGACCAATTCATACTGACTTGGTCTCGGAGGTTAGATTATAAAAATATATCTTTCAGCTATATTTATATTTTCTGAGTCATATTGTACATACATATCTACAATGTGCCTTCTTTTCTTTTCTTTATTTTTTATTCTTTATTTATTTACATGTTTTTGATGCATAAAAGTGCATTTTTATTCATGAATAGGATTTGGATAAAACGTGAAAATCAATGAATATTTACATGTAGTTGTTAAAGGTTTTAAGACAAAATACGATAGAAAACTTAATTAATCATGGATTCAGCAATAGTGGAAGCATGGGTCTGACCCAAGCAATAAGGAAAGTCAAGGAGTTGATTGTACATCTGTAACTTCCACATGACATCCAAAGAGTTGGATTAATGCCAATGCTGCAATAAGCTGATGTACTGATAATGTGACTATCTAGGATCCTTAGAGAAGGACTCGAATAGTGCATCGGAATGATTTACATTTGATCATTGAAATTGACATACTTATTGGATAAGATTAAAAGTCTAATAATTGTATCTCATAACACTTACAATTGGTTGCATATGTATTAGAAGAGTAAAAAAATGAACTTAAGGTTTAATAGTATTCCACATGGATATTGATGCAATTGTTGCAACAAACTCTTTTGGATAGATATACCTCATAATTTCAGTGGGAGAGCCATTAGTCTTAGAGGATGTCTCTATGACCTAGATATTAGAATACATTTATTGTTTATTTCTATGTGTTGGAAATAAACATGAATTCTGGAATAGACCTATCATAAGGATTTATGATGGATATATTTCAGAGAATAATGTAACATCTAGAGGACTCTACCAAATTAGAAAATTAATGAATGGTTCATTAACATTTCTAATACTGAAAATTAAACCTTTTAAAGATCAATAGGAGGATGAAGATCAGTTTATAGTGATCTGGCATCAAGCCTTGGTCATTTGTCTATTGATGAATACACTACTATGAGATGAAACTTTAGATTGTCTGAAATTTCAAATCTTACATACTTGTGAATATTGTATTCAAAGTAAAATGTCCAATACATCCTTCTCTGAGAATTGTATAAGATGTCAAGGTATTCAAGATCTCATATATAATGATGTATGTGGATCATCTATATATAATGAACAACAATGGTTTGTATATCATTCGATGATTATTTGTGATATGAGATTTCTTTCCTTCATATTAAAAACTTCTGAAATGTTCAATGATTTCACAATTTGGTTTAGAATCAAAGTTTGAAGGATGATGACATGAATTTGATCTAACCTAGATAGTCAGTACCTATTAGATAATCTCATGGAATACCTTTTACAGAAAGGAATATCATTCATATCTCAATCCTCATAATACACCTAAACTCAATAGAGTTGTAGTGAGATATAATTGGATCATGTGTGACATGATTCGATCAATGATTAATCTTAGAAAAATTATCTCTTAGTTTTCAAGTATATATATGTAGTAGAGACTGCATTTTATATCATTAATAAGATTCCATGCAAGTCTAAATCGGGACATCCATATAAGCCATCGTCTGGAATCTAGCCTAGTGTTGTACACTTGATGATTTAGGGTTGCTTGGTCCATCACTTTGTCATGGATGTAAGTAAGCCGGAACCATTCACCAGAGAGTGCTACTTCATTAGGAATATAATGGATGGTATTGGCTACCTACATTATGTACTTCAGATTCTTAAACAATTTCATCTCTAAGGATATGATTCTTAGATGATGACTCTTGAGAATCAAGATGAAAATGAATTGAAGGAACTCATTTATTCTCGAGAAAGATAATGAGGCTCCTAAAATCGAAAACTAAAAGGACGGTTGAAGATAAAACACAAATACCTCTTCAAATGAGTTTGAGAATGGGTTCCATGTATTACTTATGTCTGAAAATGATCTGACTTCATGTGATGAATCTTTTGAAGATTATAACATGGAAAGATGGATGTTAGCAATATAGTCTAAAGTAGACTTCATATACAAGTGTTGTATATGGATCATCGAGGATCCACATATATGGGTAAGAGCCGTTAAGGTGTAAATGGATCTTCAAGAGAAAGCGGAAACCTGATGAGAAGGTAGGGACGTTCAAAGCATTATTCATATCCTCGAGATACACACAGAAAGAAGGCATCGCTTGCAATGAGATTTGCTTTCTAGTGATCATGCTTAAACCAATCAGAATATTGCTAACTATAGCTACACAACTTGAATATGACATCTTCAATATGGAAGTCAATACTGCATGCCTCTATGAATAAATCTATGAGGATATTCACAACAAATAGCCCCAAGGCATCATGGTTGAGGAAAGTAAGGTGTGCAAGTTGAAGAACTGCTTCTATGGACTTAAATAAGCTTCTTATAATTGGACCATTGGATTTTATGAAATTATAAATGTTATGATTTCAGATAGATTATTGATGAACCATGTGAAACTTAGTGGAAGTGCCATTATATTCATCGAGCTAAACGTAGATGATATCCTAATCATTTAGAATGATATAAGGATAATAATATGAATTTTATAGGCTGGCTATTCCATACCATTAGATATGATCTCAAGGATACCTCTTGGATATTAGTTCCGAAGATGTTCAGAAGCAAAGAGAAGAGGGTATTGGGACCGTCACATTAGTAGTACACCTTGGACATGTTCCTTTTTCTAGAAAATTCCAAGAAAGGCTTCTTTCCCTCAAGATATGGTACTGACCTTTCTAAAGGGATAACACTTCAATGAGTTGAGGAGGTTAATGCTAAAAACTGCTTACCATTGTGCATTAGTTACGAGAAGCCATGTGTATGCTATATATGTACAAAAGCCAGATGTCTACCATACGGTGGGAGTAGTAAACTGTTACAAATCCAACTTTGGAATAAAACACTTGATTGTTGTAATAATGATATCTTAAAAGATGACAATACTAAGAGATAGTGACCTCAAAGTCTTGTCTTCAAGAAATTAAGACATTTTAGATAGTAATCTAAAAGGTCTTAACTCCAGATACCTTGTGAGATAGAGATCTCCCGGAATAAGCATATTCTGATAAGGATAATGGAAATACTGGTTATAATAATTATTGAGTTGTAGTGTCAAGGACACTATAACTGACAATATTGAGTATTGGTTGCATAAGATTCAACTTTCACAATGGATGCAAGCACTATTACTAGGAGATATGCAAGTGTTGTAAAAGGACTTGGTGTACTTTCTTGGGAATAGAGTGATTAATTAGCTTACATAGCTATTTTCCTATATAGCCTATGATTGTCACATGAGTACGGATTTGAAGGTTAGCCCATTAATGGCTCTTTGGGCTAGTGGGAGATTGTTGGACATGCGAGCCCACTATGAGCCATTATGCAATGAATGTTATTACACATATCATTTGTTGATCTGAAATGAAGAATAACTAATTTGCATAATAGGTCGTTTAATACATTAGGGTTTTTTACTATGGCCATCTTAAAAATTATACAGCTATTGATTCAATTGTTGAATCATAGAGGCTAGTGCTTCAATGAATATGTAAAGAGTTAGATTGAGGACTCATCAAGCACCGTCAAATGATTATTAAGAGATGATCTCCAACCTAATAAGGAGATGGCAATCCTTTCTCTAAAGGCTGATATCTAACTGACCTCTTGATGCAGGTCCTCCGCATAGGAATAGAGATCCGGATGTGTTAGATAATTTAGGTCAAAGAGTTGACTTAACGAGATCGAGATAACCAAATTCCTATGTCGTATGTTGTCATGATATATACACGCATGCTTTGACCGGAGACATATATGTTACTATATATCTGAGTATGTACATCTGACAGACCAATAAGTTGATGACCTAACCAAGGTCTATATACGGGTGCGCTGGTGTGCACAGAAGGTAATATGAGTAATACGGTCTCTCAAAGGGATCACATAGGTTCATTACAGAACAGGAAGATTTGAGCTCACTCATGAAGTATCAGAAAGATCAAATTCCGTGCACTGTCATCTCGCTTTGGAAGCTTGACTGAATTTATAAGGTTTGATATATTCTTTTGGAAAGCATATGATCAACATATGGGTATGATATCTTCTTTTGGAAAATATATGATCGATACAAACTCCCAATAGTCAAAGAAAAACTTAATGATAAAGCCATGAAGGAGACAATCTAAAAGAGATATAAAGCTTCGGCTTTATTTTGGGTCTTCTAGTCTGTAGGATGTACATGTATTAGGAATGCTTGAGGATAATGTGATCATAAACGATTGTATAACCATGATGCTTCCATTCCAAGGGGGTGATGAAACTGGTTCGGAATTTAGTGACTCCTTAAATATAGAAGTGATCTGATCTTAGTCCAAATGTTACACCTTGATCTGAATGTGATTCATACACAATGAGAAGATTAGATTTACAACCTTGATTTAATCAAGCATCTTTGGGAGGTCCGCAAGATTTGGATTTGAGATGTAATCTCAATATCAAAGTCACTATAGGTGGAATAATAAAATCGCCATGTCCTTATCTCCAAGTATCCACGGGGAAAGTGCATTGTTCTCGAAAGAGTGCAAGAATAATTTCGTTGTTGATATTTGTACCCGATCATTAAGAAAATAGATAATTAAATGAGATTTAATTATCATGAATAATTCGAATTTGATTCATATTACAAGGAGAGTTATCTGAGATAACTAAATGTGATTTAATTATCAAAGGATGTGAATTATATGAATGTGATTCATATTATTTGCGTTCGAGAGAATAAAGATCCAACATTATTAAATGTGATTTTAATTATCATGTATATGACTAATGTGGATAACATTATTGATGAATATGCATTTCATCATCTTTATTCATTTATTTTAGCTTAGAATCCCTTATAAAACACCTGTATATATTGATAAATCTATATTCTTACTAACATGCATATGTGTGTAAATATGGTATATTTATTACTATTTTAACATCGAATAAATAAATCAATAATCAATGGAAAAATAAAGAAAATAAAAAGACTTTATAAATGTAATAGATACAGGCTAACCCGAACCCTGAGAGAAGGTCAAGACTTAACCTCATCGACAAAAATAAAGTAGGGGGAGATAGGGTCCTTAATCATAAAATCCAAAATAAATGTTTTGTAAATACTAATTATTTATTTTGTGTATGTTTGTATAAAAATTACACTATTTTGTTTGTACATAAATTGACCTCAAATTAAATAATTTTCAAAACAAAAGTTGTAAATAAAAATTTTTTCTAAATAATAAAAATAATTGCAAAATAAAATCATGTATAGAATAAAAGTAACCACATCTGAAAAAAGCCATAAAGAAATAATTAAAAGACCAATTCTGACTCCTTATGAACTTGAATTGAATTAAATTCACTTTGATCGTATTCTAAATTAAATTATCTTTAAAATGGGAGTGGTTTTATAATTTTTGGAGTTACGGTTTGAAAGACGGTTTTTCTGGGGTTGTTTTTGCAATTTTTCCATTTATTTATTGTATATATTTATTTTTATTTATATTTTTAAATACCTGTAAATATTTATTTAAAATAAAAATAAAAAAATTAAAAGAAAATAAGCTAATTTCCTTATTTAACTATGTATATAATGTGCCATATGTATTAGTATATGTATATAGTTTATTTCCTTAAACAACCACAACAAAAATTAAATAATTAACATTTATTATTTAATTTAAAAAAGTGACGAAAATAATTAATTAATTATGTAGATAATGTAAATAATTTTTTTAACCATTAACCTCCTCCCTTCTTTTCCTATCCATTCAAATTTTGAAAAATCAAATTCAAAATTTTTTTCCTCTATTTATTTGGCTCCTCCACCCTCATTCTAACTTGATCAATCTTTTGGTTAGAGGAGCCTATTCTCCAACAATCATATTGTCGTAGAGAGGTGCCTAGCTTCCGAGCCATCCTGTAACAACGAGTCGGTCCTCGTCGAGGCCATTACGGCTTTATCCGCTCCCATTAGGTGAGATCCATTTTTGTTTCTCATTTTTAGTCTAGATTAATCGTAGTTTAATTTTTGCATTTTTTTGTTATTTTGTTGTCATTTTTTTATTCTAGATCTTAGAATCCATCATCACGATTTGACCTGCTCCCGAATCCGATCTTGCATCTCAATTTCTTGATCGCCTCGCTTCACGTTATACCATACGCAACCACACACCTCTGACCACACACGATGGTCAGAGACACCGTTCCAATATCCCATTTCACTGGATCCAAAACCATTAACATTTCTATTTTTATTTCTTGAACGAGTCGTCGTGCTCAAGTCGTTGTATTTGTTTTATTGCAAGTACACAAGAGTTGATAAAAAAGATATTTTTTCTTAGTTGTTTTTTTCAAAAAAATAAATAAATAATAAAAATCCTTGGATGGCGCAGCTGCCTACGCTACACAAGAGTTTCACCCCCATCGACGACCATCGTCGCCGATCACCATCTCCGACCACTAACCTCAAGGAGCTTGAAGCTTGCGTGTCGTCCTGCATGGACCGCCTAAGCCAGCCACTCGTCCACCATTGCTGAAGGAGGAACTCCCATCGCCAACCACTACATGAGTCGCCTTGTCGCCATCCTCCGCCCAGTGGAGCAGCCTAGTCAAAAGACGCTCCAGCTGCTACTCCCGTGGCACCTGTGCATGAGCAGCGTCGGACCTTCACTCGTGAACCAGGAGTTAAACTGCCAGTATCCACCTGCAGCAACCTCAAACCCACCGTCGATCTCTTCAACTCCACCCACGCGGAGGAGAAGACCTCATCGCCCATCAGCATCTAGCTAGATGCGCCCATCCTGGAACAGAGCACCACTTCTCCCCTGCATCATCTTCTAGGATGCAGCCCATGCGCCACCTCCGCGCCTCCCTCAAAGACCAAAGAATCATCATAGTGGACGCCTCCCAATTATCATGGACTGCCAGGACCAGGAGGAACCTCCTCCTATGTGACATCCCGTACCCCAACCTCGCTAGCCACTTGCGTGCGCCGCATTCCTATGCTGACCCTCTGATAGATCTCCAAGCACCATCGACCAACAGCTTGGGGAGCTGATGAATCCTTGATTCTCACACTTTATTTTTTATTTTAGCTCTTCTTCTTGATTAAATACCCTACAAATATATGTAAATATAATAACTTAGATTTCTGCATGGCATGATTAATATTGTATATTTAACATGTATTTTGGAAAAAAATAAAAGAATAAAGGAAAATAAAAGAATGATGTATTTAGAATAAATACAGAGTTAACCACACTTTAAGAGAAGGTCAAGACTTGACCTGATTGCAAAATAAAATAAGTAGAGAGAGATAGGGTTCACTTTGTAGTGTATATATTACTTATACTTGTACATATTATTTATTTACACCCATGTATTTAGTTCTAATAATATTTTAAAAACAAAAAAAAAATCATAAAAAGAAAATAAAAAGAAAAATAAAATTCTAAATTCCTTGCACAAAATACATACAGACCCTTAATAATTTGTAAAAATAAAATAAACATTATTTTACACTCCTAAAATCATGTTGTAATTAAATAAAATATAAAATACATGGATTTATGTAAAAATAATAAAATAACAATACTTGTATATAATACAAAGGTATAATATACATGTATATAATGCTATTTATTGTATATAGGTTATTTTATTTTTTCATAAAAATAATTAAAAATAATAGAAAAGTAGTTTGAAAAATAATAAACATTTTTATTTTATACACTTTTTATTTTAAATTAATTTAATATTTTTTATTGAATTTCCATTTATTTTGTATATTCAGAATTTCTAACGGTCCACGTCAGACCATTAACCTCAGTCAACAGTCTCTTCCAGCTGGGTTGGGTCGCCCGCCCTCTCGTTGGAGCTTTTTCTCTGCTTTTCTCCCCCAACTCTTGTCGCCTTTTGCCTTGATTTTCGGATTCGAGTATCCTCATATACTTAAGATTTTCGCGGATCCCTAAGATCACTGGATCCTCTTAGGATTGTGCACCTTTGACGATCTTTCCAAACCCCTAGAGAACCCTATAAAACCTCTCTTCTACTCTGCCAGCAGCTCAGCTCGTTCCTCGCCACCCATTCGACCCCTAGCCACCTCGAGCTGAGTTATTGCTGCCTGGAGCAACCTTTGGGGCTCGGATTGGTGTTGAATCGACACAACTCAAGCTACGTTCCACCTCGTTCAGCCTCCTTGTACAGACGTAGCCTTGTTGAGGCCATCACCTTAACGCTCTCCTTCGCCTGAAGCTTAGTAGTTTATCCAACCTTCAAGTATAGCTTTCACCCCCCTCATTCCCTTGTTTGATTCAATTCTTCCATTTCGCGTCTTCACTAGTTCCCTTGATTCGACCAGCTGGTCAGAGCCTCGTTTCACCCACCTATCTGCTCAGATTGTCACGCCCAATCAACACCCATCTTCACACGCAACCTGATCGTCTTGAATCTTGCTCACTAGAGCAAGATTAGGCCTGATCTCTTTCCTCCCCTTACACCGTAGATTAACCTATCACCCCATGTTGCCTCTTTTATCCCCATATGCAATAAAACAACATCGGAGCTTCATCTTCGAGCATTGTATCCTTTGCAGGTATTGGTTCACACGAAAGCACTGTGTGGGTTCACCTGCTGACCTGGCGGAGCAGCTACAGGACGGTCGGTGCCGCCATGCTCATCCAACTATCCGACGCTCCATCAGACCCCACCACTAGACGCGGAGGAGCTTTACGACTATTCTGGACCTCTCAGCGACGTTATTGGGTTGTTGGATCTTCCTCTACGGCCGACTGATGTTCGCTCGAGGGAAGTTCTTCCAGCACCTTCGATCGCCGACTGATTGGGTCCATCGCTTCCAGATCACATCTCAGCCGTCCATCCACCCCCTTTTGTCAGATGCATCATATCCACGATTAACGGCCATCTGTGCCTACATTCCCCGCGTTGTTTGATCTCGTCATATACCATCAGACCCGTATACCTTCTCCATGCGCTTGGACCATCAGATCTTTAGCAGAGCAGATCAGAGCCATCAGTTGTCGCCTTCACGAGAGCCTACCACGCGTCCCACGTGCCCCACACGCGCTTGCAAGGGTATATTTCCCTTTCACCCGGCATGTTTAGCTATTTCACTTTAGTCCAGTAAATAAAAGTTGTAGTTTGGAACATTTGCAGTTCAAACCTTGTAGTTAACAAAATTTACATTGTAGTCATGCCGAGTTTGTGTCATGTGTGTTACCAAATGCTCATTGGGTAATTGTATTTTCTATCCTGAACCTTTACAGTGTTATGCTTTGAATGTATAGTTTCTGAATTTGCTATTATGCCCCTATGAATCTGAGTCACATGTAATGCACATTTTGGCTGAATTTTTGCTGATAAGGTCCTAGATTTTTAAAAGGTGTTATTGTTAGGCCCTGAAGCTTATTGTATTCGTAACGAGGTCCCTGTGAACTGTGACGAATTACATGTTGTATTTTGGACTTAATAAATAGTTGATTAATTCAAAAAATTACCTAAAAATTACCATTAGATTTTGCTAATGCGTAATATTTATTGTGATTTTATTGGATTAATATATTCGCATTTCTTATTTTTAATAATTCAAAAACCTTCAAAAGATTCCATGTATGGTTTAGAAATATGCTATAAAAATTCCCATAGTTGCTTTTTTGTATGTTTTATTTACATTATTAATTTTGTTTGAAACTCCCTCAAAAAACACTAAAAATTACAAAATAACTAAAAACTCATAAAAATCATATAAAATCGTAGAAAAATCCAAATATTCTTTTTTTAGTTATTATTTGTAGGTCTTTGTTTGTATTTTCTCATAAAATTGCTATACAAGACTTTAGCACATATTAAATATTTTAAATATGTAATTTAGTCATGGTTGTACACTGTATTTGTTTTTGAGCACTTTTTGTTTTTTCAAAAAATATAAAAACATTTTCAAAACCCTAAAAAATTACCAACAATGTTTCAAAACATTAAAAACCCAAAAATATTTTTATATTAAATTTCTGAGTAATTTTAACATTAATGTAAAATTCAAAAAAAATGTTTAATTAAAAATTTAAAACTTGATAAATTAAAAAGCACTAAAAATTGTTTTATTCCCGAAATTTGACAACTTCGTAGGATTTTCATGCTCTTTGTGTTCGACCCTGGTTTCTATACTAAGTAAATAAAAATAGCAACCTGCTTACATACTTGATTGATTGATATTTCTGAGTGGTTATTTTTCTTGTTGATCGCGCCTGGCAACTTGGGTCGTAATGACCTTTGATATGACTTAACCCTTGTTGCATGTCCAGTAATCAGAATGGTGCCATTATCGGGGAGCACGATTTAGTGGTCATTTTTCACTTTTGTTCATTTTTTTCTATTTTATATAACTATTTTCTAACACTCTTTTGTTTCACTTTTTGTGCGAGGAACCGCCCGAGGACGCCTCGGCTTTCTTTTGGAGGAGACCACACCTGAGTAGAAGAAGGGGAGCAGGAGAGAGTAGTTATATTTTATAGATTAGTTTATATTTTGCAAACACTTGATTATTGTAATAAATGTAAACTTGGACATTTGCTTGGACACTTAGACATTTCGAAGTCTGTTTCACCGAGTACTGGTGTACTCGGATGACCTCATCATGCCTTTTCATATTTTGATTTCATCGCTTTTATTTTCTTTTGATTCTAGAGGATTTAGCCCTTAGACCTAGGATTTTGTTGATTGTGATGTAATTAGATAAGGCCCCACACCTAATTGCTTATTTGTGTCTATAGATCGTAATTGGACCTAGCTAAAAATAAATTTAAAAAAGTTAACATATTGGGATTAGAGTCCTTGGGTCAAGAGAGGCCATATACAATGCTGGCAGGACCCATTGTGGTGGGCACTGATTGGCATCAGAGATCGGGCTCCGGACTCTATTCCCGATAGTTGACTATTGTGCTTCACGATCAATAGAAATTGCTCGTCTAAGGTCGATTTCCTCATTTCATCATATAGGTAGATTTATTTCTGTCTTTATTTTTATGTGTAGATCACCCTATATGTGTAGTGCTGGGTTTCTGTATCTCTTTTGGATCCATCTTTTGTGATTGATGATGCTTGCATGGATTCCAGCATTTTGCATGCTCAGATATCCATTCCTTGCCCTCAATCTTTTGAGGAGGGTCCCTCTATTCCCTTCCCTCGAGCACTCGGTTTAGGGAAGGGACGTAAATTAGAAAATCACCAAAAGAGGACCAAATAGAGTTCAACAAGTAGATGATAGATAGATTTCAAATCCAACTGACTCTTCAGGAGGCACTTGAGTACACCCTACTATTCCAGAAGAACTTGAGAGAAAAGACCACCAGACGTAGGAAGAAGAGGAGAAATCACATTGCAGAAATTCATGTGCTCACTAATGCCACTTGATTCACCATATAGAACAGATTACCAGCGAAGAGACCCAATGCAGGAGCTCATTATGTCAGATTCCATAGCCATGAGTAGCAATTCGGTCAAACTCTATTAGACAATGGATCCTCGATTAACCACCTCCTGGTTGCCTTACTTTATCCATTCGAGTTTGTCCCTCCTAGACAGAGCAGGACAGTTCTCCAGTTTGCAAATACATTTGTCAAGATGCAGAAAGGGTTACTAAAGGACGTCGTTGTCACAATTCAGGGCCTGAAATTCCTTGTGGACTTCGTTGTGTTGGACATGGAGATCCATAAACGTGTGATCGATACCCACATCATTTTAGGACGACTGTTTTTGGCCACATCCAAGGCGGTGTCCGATCATGATAACAAGAAGGTATACTTCTGCATCGAAGGTCAGAGCATACAAATAGAGACGACTGAGGAGGTCAGAGTAAGAGATTCAGCTTGCTACGAGTAGATGGCGGATTCAGAGCTAGACATCCACCTGGAATGTGATTTTGTGATTACAGATGATGATGGAGTTTGGGCAGATTCGATTTCATGAGCTCTTGTCACACCTTCAGAGACTGTAGAGCCACAGATGGCAGCCGATGAGAGTTGGGAGAGCGCAGTGAAGCATAGTATGTTTCTTGTGATTCAGATCCATCGGGCTCATACACTGATTTGATTGGAAGGATTTCCATGATTATTTACCGTGTTTGATGTCCACAAAGCTAACAACTAGGACAAAGATGTAGCCAATACAGTTGGTAGATACACTTCCAGGACTATCTTTGTCAGATTCAAAGAGTTAGCAAGAGTTCTCACATGCAGATCTGGTAGCTTTCACTCAGATTTTTCAGAGACCAGATTTGCTAGATCCAACATGCCCCGAAATTAATACCTTGTAGCAGCGCATGAAGTACAGATTCCTTCTTGGTGAGCATGAGATGTTTCTAGTCATTATCTCTGCAGATTTAACTAAAGACCAAGAATCTCGTTTGATGGAGGTTCTTGAAGGAAACCACAAGGCAATCAGATGGACTGTAGCTGATCTCTATATGAAAAGTCATACCATGTTCTCCCACCACATATATATCGTAGATGATGCCAAGCCATCGCATGAGTTCCAACAGATGCTGAACTCAAACCTTCGAGATGTAGTTATGAAAGAAGTATCTAAGTGGTGGAGCATTGATTTTATCTATTCCATCTCCGAATCCAAATGGGTAAGTCCTTTACATATGGTATCCAAGAAGAAGGGTATCACCACAGTTGTGAATGAGTCTGGAGAGGAGATAGCTACCGTGTACCCACTTCTTGGAGGTTTTGTGTGGACTATATACGATTGAATAAGGAAACCAAGAAGGATCATTTCCAACAAACATTTATTGATCAGATTATTGAGAGGTAAGCTGGGAAGAGTCACTACTATTTTCTTGACAGGTACTCAGGATACAATCATGTGTTCATAGAGCCCGAAGACCAGGAGAAAATGACATTGACCTACCCATTTGGAACATATGATTTTAGACGTATGCCCATTGGTTTATGTAAAGCATTGGCTATAATCCAAAGGTACATGCTTTCCATCTTTTCGGACATGGTGCGTGACTGTTTGGAGGCCTTCATGGATGACTTTTCGGTCTACGATGATGGGTTTGATGCTTGTCTTGCTTGCCTAGACCGAGTACTTCAATGTTACATAGAGGCCCACTCAGTTTTATATTGAGAGAAGAGTCATTTCATGATGATTCAAGGGACGGTCCTTGGTCACATCATCTCCAATAGGGGCATGGGGGTTGATCCGACCAAGGTGGACATCATCAAGAAGCTCACTCCATATTCCAATTTGAGACAGTTGCGGTTTTTCCTAGGGCATGTCGGTTTCTACCGATGGTTTATACAGACTTCAGCCGAATTGCCCAACTGCTTACTGATTTACTCATGAAAGACACTGAGTTCCTCATAGATGATAAGTATCTTTCATGATTTGAGCTTCTCAAGAACTTGGTTATTCAGTCTCCTATCCTTCAGCCACTCGATTGGCCTTTCCCATTCGAGATCATGACAGATGCTTCTGATTTTGCCACAAGGTTTGTGCTAGGACAGAGGATGGAAAATGTACCATTTTCCATTCACTACGCTTGCCGGACATTGGATGCCGCTTCGCGGAACTACACTGTGACTGAGGAGTGACTATCTATACCAATAACACTGCCATCTGATACCTCATGGCCAAGCAAGATGCCAAAGCCAGAATGGAGAGATGGATCCTTCTACTCGAAGAGTTTGAAAATGAAATTAAGGACAAACTTGGAGTAAAGAATGTAGTGACGGATCACCTCCCCTGATTAGAGCATCTCGAGAATTCTGATCAGACCACACCTATCAGTGAGACATTCCCCAACGAGGTGATTCTTGCTATCACCTCGCTCCCATGGTACGCTGACATTGTGAACTATCTCGTTGCAAGAAAGTTCCACTAGGTGGCCCATGCAACGACTTGAGACCTTTCTCACAAAGGCCAAGTCATCCCATTGGGAGGATCCCACCCTTTACTATGAAGGAGGGGATAGAGTCTTGCATCGATGTATTCCTCATGAGGAGCACCATAGCATCCTCACCTATTGCCACAATCTTGAGGTAGGAGGACATCACTTTGGGAGATTGACAACACATAAGGTTCTCCAATCCAGCCTTTGGTGGCCTACCCACTTCAAGGATTTACTGACTGTCATAGGATGGACACTTGTGGACAGAGAGATATGACGCGGATGCAGCTCATTCACTTCTATGTGGTTTTTGACGCATGGAACATCGATTTCATGGGTCCATTCCCTAACAGTCAAGGATTTGAGTACATTCTTCTTGATGTATTTTGAGTTGTTGGGTTGAGGACATCCCAACCCGAGCCCTAGATGCAAAGACTGTTTACAAATTTCTGAGGAAAAATAGTATATCTTGGTTCGGGGTACCTAGAGTCTTGATTTCTGAAGGGGGACTCATTTTATCAACGACAAGGTAAGGGCCCTTACTAACGACTTCAACATTGACCATAGAGTTTCCACTCCATATCATCCACAAACGAATGGTCTTGTTGAGGTTTCAAATAGGGAGATCAAAACTATTTTGCAGAAGGTAGTCCGTCCAGACCGAAAGGATTAGTCACAACTGTTGGACTTGGTTTTGTGGGCCTATCAGACTTCCTTCAAGACACCTTTGGGTACATCTCCCTTCCGACTCGTTTATGGCAAGCCATACCACTTACCCATGGATATCAAGCATAAGTCACTTTGGGCCATTACTGAGCTATTATTGGATCCCAAGAGTGTATGTGACTAGAGGAAGAGAAGAATTGGAAACCCTGGAAGAGATGAGAAACACAAACTTCTCAAGTAGCCTACAGTAAAAGTATAAAGTAAAAATACAGCATGATTCTAACATCTTCCATAAATAGTTTGAGCTGAACCAGATAGTTTGGCTATTTGATGTTATGTTGAGATTATTTACAAGGAAATTATAGAGTAAATGGAAGAGACCATACCTGGTCAGAAAGGTACACAGCAATGGTTACATTGATATATCTAAGTTGTCTTTTGAATCCACCTTTTGAGTCAATGGTCAGCGCTTGAAGCCATATCTTGATCATGATCCGTCGATCATTGGTGTTGCCCCCATTTATTTTGTATGAGATGTGATCTTTGACTCACATCACCTGTATCTCATACCGGATTTTACTTCTACTCCGCTACTTTATAGATCCATTTTGTCCATATCACTCTTTCATGTGGTTTAATACCCCATATCCATTTTATGAGTTTGCCATACTTAGGATGTACTTGATTTCAAGTATAGGAGGGTATGAGACTTGTGATTTTCCATTCCCCAATTACCTCTATTTTTGCTGCATATGCTCAGGGATATTTTTCCCTAAGTATAGGGGAGGTAATGTCGGTACATTCTACTCTTCGGTTTTCCCTTTTTGTGTACAGTCTTCTATACTTACGATTGCTTGATCATAAGTATAAGGGGATTGCTGACTTCTATTGATTTTATTCTTTCATTCTTTTTAGTCGCTGTAGTACAGCATTCTTTTAACTTCTTTAAACTCAACACGAGTTATGTCTTCCTTCATCGCTCTCTGATCACTCTTAGGACATCGTTCGAGGTAAGTATAGGGTGGTGTTGTATATATTGTGTATATACTTTAAGCATAACTCGTTCTTTTAGTAACATGACCATTATTTGTAAAACAAGAACAAAAATGATTTGAAAATTATTTGTAAAAATCTTTACCAAAAATATTTTTGTAAATTTTGTAAAAATGTTTGTAAAAATATTTTGCTTGCAAAAATATTTGTAAAATTATTTTCTATTTAAAAATTAGGTATACTATACAAAATTTTTGAAAATTTGTGAATAGAATGTTTGCTAATCAGTTCGACAGTTTGTAAAACTATTTGCAAAAGTGGCTTTGAAAAATATTTTTGAAAAGTATTTGCATAATTATTTTATCACATAAGGATGTAATTATGGGATATGAAATCTACTTGTATATATATATATATGAACATTAAAAACTATCATCTACCTCAAAAATTCTGTGTACATAAGTACCCTTAATAAAGATCTTTTAGATAAAGTCCATGTGTATATAAAACCTGCGAATATGTATATTTGTAAAAACTTTTACGTCTTTTTACTCCTTTTCCAAATACCTTAAATTTTGAAAATTAAAAATTCAATAAAAATTGCATAGTTTCAAAAATTCTTACAAAAAAAAGTTTTGTAAATATTTTCTTGTGCATTCTTCTACATCATGATTGACATTTAAACTAGTCAAGAATTAAATTTATAAATGGAGCTTGGTTAAGACCTTAATTCACTACACTTCAGAGGAACCTTATGGGATTTGGGAGTAATACTTTTCAGGTCCATAACAACTTAATTCTTTGAGTCCACTAGGCTATGTTCACATGTCATCTTGATTAACCTAAGCAGAGCATTTAATAACGCTCTCATGACTCTTAGAGACAATGGCTTGACTTGGACACGCACCTTACACCTAGCTCAACATGGATGAGGTGGAGAAGAGGCAGAATCCTTTGGCTTGGAGAAACATAAATGGGTAGTACTGCTAGCCGGAACCTCCCATCCTCCTCTAGGGAGGGATGTGCACCTCAACTTCGTCTAGTGGCATTGAGGTCTAACAACAAGAGAGTGTGGGTTGTAATAATGCTTCAAAAGAGGGATAGTCTACTGGCTCAAGAAGAAAAACTCCTTATGTATATGTTGCACTTGTAGATATGTTGTATATGTTTCAAAAAAAATGTGCAAAATTGTAAAAACTCAGAAAAAGGAGACATGCCTGATTAAAAATGAAATGCCTGCCAGAGTGTATATAGAGAATAAGCAAATCTTATGTATTTCACCATCTCATCTCAAGGAAGCTTGCAACTAGAGACTTAGATACACTAGTTAAGCTCCAAGGGATATGTGGCTACACTGGTCACGGTCCATTCTTTTCTTTACCCCCTTTTCTTGAGCTGGTTGTACTTGAACTTAGAAGGGAATACCCCGCTCCTCGAGGAAATAGTTGCTAGACAAGGAGATTAGGGTTACCTTGTTGAGGGAGGTTGTTTCTTTGACATTTCTGAGGTGGAGAGATACATATCACTTACACAGTAGAAGGAAAGATTCAGTCATTAAAGTTTGCGTATGTATACTTGTTCTGACCTCATTCTTGAGGAAACATGACCATAGATTTGTGAACCTTCAAAGTTGTTATGTCTTAAACCTGTTTCTCAATAATGTTCCGCAAAACTAATAATACAAAGGTCTGACTGAGCTCTATACTCCAATTTGTTGAAAATGAGTTTTATAATCAACTTTGACTATTTCTTTTTCTTTTCTTCTTGTTTTCACTTTTTTTAAAATAAGTGTTTGATAAGAGACCAGCAAAGATAAAGTATAGGGGGATGATGAATCTCTGGTTCTCATTCTTTATTCTTTTATTTTAACTTTATCTGTTAGAAAAAAACATCTGTAAATATGTGTAAATACAATAAGATAACATTGCATATGTGTTTGTTAAAATTCCATAATTAACCTATATTTTTCAAAATAAAAGCATAAAGAGAAAAGAAAAATAAAATAAGGAGGTAATTGTATAATAAATACCGACTGACCCAAACCCCGAGAGAAGGTCAATAATTGACCTGATCGACAAGGAATGAAGTAGGGGAAGATAGGGTCCTATGTTGCCTATCTTTGTCATTAACTATTTTAGAATATAGTGTGAATATTATATTGTTAAATACTTCTACATTACCTCCAAAACTAAAATAAAAATGATAAAACGTAAAATAAAGCAAAAAGAAAATCAAAACGCTGTTGTACATTAGCCACACTTGTAAATATTATACATAAAACCTATTTATTTAATACCTTTATTTAATTTGTAAAAATAAAATAAAATTTCTTTTATACTCTCTAAATTTTGTATTTTAGTAAAATAATAAAATAAAAATAAAAGAATAAAATATATATATACCTATACATAATACCCCATAATGTATATTCGATATATAACAATTAAAGTTTACTGAAAAATCGTTTCTATAATAATAAACATTTTTTATTTTATTCATTTTTTATTTTAAACTCATTTACAATTTTTTATCTATTATTCTTTGGTTTATTGTAATCCAAATTTCTGATTGCTTAACCTGGGTTTGTTGACCCGGTTCAACCCTTCCTTCGAGTCAGGATGGGCCTGAATTTGCTTCGACGAAGCTCCTTCTCACCTTTTTCCATCCCAACTCCGACATCCATCCATCTTGAGATTTGGACCCGAGATTCCTCGTTGATTTGAGATCCTCGCGGATCCCTATTTTGGTTTGGATCACCCTAGGGTTTTGTGCATCCCTTTGATCATTCAAGACCCTAGGGCTTCCCTATAAAGTCGCTCTTCCGCCACCCTAGCTTGGCAGCTCATGCCTCGCACCACCACAACCTTAGCCACTTTAGGAGAGTGATAGCTCCTCGAAGATCCCTTTGAAGCTCGATTTGGTACTCTATTTGGCCGTTGCTCACCACATGGCTGGACTTCCATCTCATCCATCCTCCTAGCTCCGCTGCAACTTGGTCGAGGCTACTAGCTCGCCATCCACCTTGCTTGAAAAAGCTGAGACCATCAGAAGCTTCAGGTACCCCCTTCTTTCATATTCATTCCATCTTTCACTCTGATCATTCCATTCTTCATCACCGTCGCTCCGCTCGCTGCTGGCAGGAACCCCATCCTATCCATCTACCCTCTCAGATCGATACTTCGACTCACCTTCCATCTCCTCCTGCGATCCGGTCATCTTGGGCCTTGCTCATCGGAGCAGGACAAGGCTTGGTTTCCCTCCTCCATCGAAGGAAACCACCCTCCATCTCCTTGTCGCTTCTCTTCATATGTGTAAGCAATAACGTGATCAGAGCAAAGCCTCTAAGTCCCTCTTCCAATCTCAGGCACCTGCACGCACAAGGAATTGTGATCTGAGCTTCACTTCTGGTGGTGGAGCAGCTCCTGGTGGAGCACCACCGTCTCGGCCATCCGATCATCAACTGCTTCATCCGAGCCCCCCGGCAACACAGAGAAACCTTGCGACGTTGTTGGACCCCACAACGACTTCATCGGACCTGCGGATCACCTTCCACGTACGGTTGAAGCACGCCTGAGCTGATTTCTTCCAACACCCCTCCCTGCCGTTTGATCAGGAGATGGAGCTCCAAACTTAATACGGGCCATCTGATAATGCCCAATCCTTAGTTGTCTGATCAGAACTAGTCCCGCATCTGCACCACCTGACAGATCAGCCTTGCAGACCATTGGATCAGACAAGGCATGTTAGATCTAACTGCACGTCCCTAACATAATCAGAACCGTCATATCAGTCTTGTAGTACCTCATCAAGACTGCACGCACTCAAAGCCCCATGCACCCGACACGTACCCCAATAAAGAGTATATATCACTTTTCCCCCTACCTTTCATGTTATTTCTATTTAGTCCAATAAAAATAATTTGTAGTTAAAAACATTTGCAGCGAGACCCTTGAAGTTTTCATATTTGCATTTCAGTCTAGTTGACTCTCAATCACGTGCACCCACACGTGCTTTTGGGATCTTTGCAATCTTTTCCCTGAGCTTGTTGAATGCTATGGAATGAATTTATAGTTTTGAGATTGCATTTATACCCCTATGTGCCTATTCCACGTGATGTGCATGTGCTTGTTGGGTTAATTGCATAGATGCCCTAAAAATTTTAATACTTGGTACTGTTAGGCCATAGGAGTTAAAAAAATTATAGATTAGTCCATGTAGACTATTTTTAGTTACATGTCCTTTATTTAGTGCAATAAATATCAAATTAACTCCAAAAATTGCCCAAAAAATTTATGTGACTGATGCTAGCATGTATTATTAATGGTAGTTTTTACTTGTTGATTTTCTTGTGTTTTCTAATATTAAAAATTCGTAAACCACCTAAAAACTCCTTGTTTATTTTGAAAAATCCATAAAATTTTGAAATCATCTAAAAGTTCTATATAAATTACTGTAGTTGCTTTTCGTTACCTTTTAGCTCTTGTGAAAATTTTGTTGAAAAATACTTTGTAAAAACCTAAATATTTGTAAAACACATAAAAACTTAAGAAAATCATATAAAATCATAGAAAATTCCAAAGTAGTGATTACATTTACTATTTGTAGATATTTTGCTCTAGTTTATCTTAAAAATAACCTCTAGGAATTTTGAGCTTTTTCTTATTTTTAATTCACATAACATTCTTGGTTGTGCACTATTTATTATTTTTACCACTATTTGATTTTTAGAAAATGACAAAGACATCTTATAAAAACATAAAAAAATCTATAAAATACATAAATGCAAAAAATATTTTTACTTAATTTTTTGAGCATTTTTGACTTATTTTAAAAAAAATAAAAAATATTGTGTGTGTGTCTTTCTTAATTGTGCTCATTTCCTTTCCATTGAAAAACAGATATTGTAAAATTAAAAAAATTAAAAAAAATAAAAATCCCTTGATTTTAGAAATCTACTACTTAGTGAATAATTTTACTCCTTGAGTTTGACCTTGGTTGTTATATCAGGTTAATAAAAGTAGCAAATTCACTTAATTTCTCTTTTTGTCCATTAGTGGTTTATTTTCTCGTTGATTGATTTAGTTTATTTAGGACTACAACAATTGCTTAATTCAATCCATCTTAATCAGCTTGAAAATCGCATCATCAATGGCAGGGCAAAGATTCTAGAACATGAATAATATGAATTACATTATAGAAGGGAATGGAGAAATAAAGGTCATGCATTCAAGATGGGCATGACTCAATCAAAGAAAAGATCGCTATTTTGACTCCTTGTATTTAACATCAACGAGCAAGCAATAGTATGAGGATGTATCACATTCATACCCAAAATAAGCCAACCCTTTTGAAGGTTGTGAAATATCAGTGAGAGGAACAAGTTCTGAGAAGCCGACATGTCCATCACGTGGAAACCGACATTTCAGAGACTGTTGGAAGAACATGTCATGTTATATTTGTGGCCATGTGAGACATCTAAAGAAAAACTACCCAAGAATCAACCAATCTGGGAGTTATGCTGTATCAAATGTGGCTCGGATTATTGGGCGATCTTATAGTCTATCCATGAGGGAATCAAATGCATCTGATTCTATGGTACAAGGTATGACTCTAGTTGATGAATTTACGATACATGTCCTATTTAATTCAAGAGCTACAAATTCATTTATATTGCCTGAATTTGCATATAAGATTCAACACAAAAACTAATCATATTGAAGGAACCATACTTATTATCAGTTCCTGGAGAAAAAAATGTTTATAACCGACATCATTTATGAGAGGTGTTCAATTTAAATTAAGGGCTACTTTTCAATTTAATGGTTATTAGGATGATCGATTTTGATGTGATCCATGGAATAGATTGGTTATCGAAGCATCATGCAATCCTCGAATGCCATGAGAAAAGAATGATTGTTAACATTTCCGGTGAACCCGTATTCGAATTCATAGGAAAACTATAGGATAAATTGATGCTTAGAATCACAACACTGCAAGCAAGAAAACTGCTAGATATCGGATGTAGTGTGTGTTACACTTCCACCTTAAGATGAAAAAGACAAAAGCACTGTTCCAATTATTCAGGAGTTTCAAGATGTCTTTCTGGAAGAATTACCTGGAACCTTCCTAATTGAGAGATTGAATTTATGATTGATGTCGTTCGCGGAACAAACCTGACATCTATTGCTCCTTATTGTATGGATCCAACCAAATTACAAGAGTTGAAGAGTCAACTCCATGAATTTTTAGAGAAAGGGTTCATTAGACCTAGCACTTCTCCCTAGGGAGAACCGGTCCTATTTGTGAAAAATAGGGATGAATCGCTTAGGTTATGCATATCGTTAGTTGAACAAAGCAACTATAAAGAACATGTACCCTTTGCCTCGTATTGATGATCTATTCGATCAATTGCAAGGTGCATGTGCCTTTTCTAAGATTGGACAGCGCTCTAGGTATCATCAATTGAGAGTTAGGTCAGAAGTTATATCCAAGACAACTTTTTGAACACGTTATGGGCAGTATGAATTTTTGGTGATGCCGTTCGGATAGCTAATGCTTAGGCAACTTTCATGGACTTGATGAACCGAGTTTTTCAAGACTATTTAGATCAATTCATTATGGTTTTCATTGATGATGTGCTTATATATTCTAAAGATGAATCTCAACATGAAAAAGCTTATGAATTGTTTTAAGAACCTTATTAGCACACCAATTATTTGCAAAATAGCAAATATGAATTCTAGTTGAAAGAAGTTGTATTTCTTGGATATCGGGAAATTGAATTTCTGCTGGATCCAGCTAAAGTTTAAAGAGCTTTGAATTTGGAACGTCCGGAGACAGTAAACTAAATCAGAAGTTTCTTGGGATTGGCATATTACTACCAAAGATTTATGAAGAACTTTTCCAAAATTACATTGGACTTTATAAAGCTTACTCAGAAAGAGATTTCTTTTACTTGGACCAAAGAATACGAAGAAAGTTTCTTGGAATACAAAAAGAGATTGACATTAGCACCCGTACTAGCCGTCCCTTCAACACAACGATGATTTGTTGTTACAGTGATGCCTCCCATCAAAGACTAGGGTGTGTACTTAAGCAGAATGGTCATGTTATGACATATGCTTTGAGATGGTTGCATAATCATGAAAGTAGCTACCCAACTCATGATTTGGAGTTCGGTGCAATAATTTTTGCAATAAAAATTTGGAGACATTATCTTTATGGTGAAAAGTTCAAAACTTATACAAATAACAAAAGCTTGAAATACTTGTTTTCCCAGAAGAAGTTGCATATGAGACAAAGATGTGGTTGGATCTACTGAATGATTATTATTGTACGATCATAGACCAATCAGGAAAAGCAAATGTTGTCGCAGATGCCCTTATTTAGAAGCCAACCTTGTTATTATCCATTTGCAAGTCTTGAAGTTGGATATGCTTGAAGAAGTAAGTAGTTGGGGACCAATGTTTCCTAATGGAAAAAAAACTGTAGTATTTTCAAAACAAATAGAGAGTGATTTAATCAAATATTTGATAGAGGCAAGATGGAAAGATAGAAGAGACAAGAAATAAGACAGAGGATGGTTGTCTCAATGATTTTACTCTGATGAAATATGTAGCATTAACCTTTAGAGGAAGATTGTGTGTACGTAATGATGAGGGGCTAAAGAGAGAGCCGTTGCCAGAAGCTCATTGCATGAGATTAACAATCCATCCCGGAAGCAATAAGATGTATCAATATTTAAAGAAAGATTTTTGGTGGGATGATATGAAGAGATATATTATCGAAATTATTAAGCGTTGTTTGGTTTTCCAACAAGTAAAGGTTGAACACCAAAGACCTTTAGGGTTGTTGCAACCACTTCCAATACTTGAATGGAAGTGGAAAAATATTTCTATGGATTTTCCAGTCGGTATACCTAGTACAATTTCAGGACACGATGTAGTTTGGGTCATAGTGGATCAGCTGACCAAATCATCGTACTTCCTTCCTATAAAGCTTACATTTACACTTACAATATTTACATGCATGTACATCATGGAGATTGTACACTTGAATGGGGTATCGAAGGACATCATATCTGATAGCGACCCTCATTTTACGTCAAAATTTTGGAAACAATTGCAGAAGGCTCTCAGAACAAGATTGAATATTAGCACCTCCTATCATCCTCATACAGATTGTCATATGGAGAAAACTATCCAAACATAAGAAGCTTTGTTTCATTCTTCAATGTTGGAAGAAAGGAGTATGGGATGTGCACATATTGATTGAATTCACGTACAACAATACCCACAATTCTAGTATATGAGTTGCACCATATGAAACCCTATATGGTAGAAGAAGTACATCTCCCTTGTGTTGATCTAAAATAGGAGAAGAAAGGATGTGGGGACCTGAGATGGTTCTAGAGATTATTGATGTGATCATGAAGGCTAAGAAGAAGTTGCTAGAAACTCAAAGCCGTCAAAAGAGTTATCGTAGCAGTTGCAGGAGAGATGTAGAATCAGTGTTGGAGATTCAGAGTTCATCATGATATCTTCTATGAAAGGCACTCAAAGATTCAGAATCAGAGGGAAGTTAAAACCAAGATATATTGGTCCTTTCAAGATACTCGAGCGTATAGGACCAGCATTTTATAGGTTGGTGCTCCCACCACACTTATCTGAAGTGCATAATCTGTTTCGCATATCAAACATAAGAATGTATATTCCATATAGTGGCCTTGTCATCCAGTATGAAGATTTATAGTTGGAGCTCAATCTTACATATCAAGATCTACCAGCTGAGATTATAGATAGAATGGATAAGAAACTTCACAAAAAGACATTGCGGTTAGTAAAGATTATGTGGAGAGATCAAAAAAGCGTTGAAGTTACATGGGAACTTGAGTATGAGATGTGTGCTAAGTGTCCAACATTGTTTATCATCAAAGGTATGGCAAATTTCTAGGAGGAAATTTCTAGCGGAGGTAGAATGTTATAGTTGAAAGTTAAAAAAGGTAACATAATTTGGGAAAGATTCAAGGACATCCTTGCAACTTCCCCACATAATTAGGAAGGGGGATTTCCAAACTCCATTCCCCATTCTAGTGCCATCGTCCGGTCCATCCAAAGATGTGAGGAGAGAAAGTCAAGAAGAGGAAATGAGAAGAAGAGAAGAGGAAAAAGAGAAGAGAAGAGGAAAAGAGGAGAAGAGAAGAAGAGGTAAGTAATCTCACCTCCCATTTTCATTATGATTTCTTGTTGGATTAGATTTTTGGTGTTATATTTTGATATGTTTTTAGGGTTGTGATAAAATGGGAGGATAGAATCTTGGATTTTTGGCTTGGTGTTATGAGTGGGGGATGTGATCTTGTTTACATGTGAAAATATGTGATGAATGAATGGAACATTGAACAAAAAAAGACATTGCGGGGATTCGTATTGTTGGAACAAAAGTGTTGATGGTGATGGGATTTAGTTTTTTATGTAGAAATTATGATGATGATTTATCATTTTTCAAAATTTGTGGATTGCATGTTGATTTTGAGTTTGCATGTATGTTTTGCTTAACTTTTGTGGATATTTGATGGTGGAATAGCATCATTCCTTATTGATTATGGGATTAACATTAGGATATGTTAATTTTGTTGAGTAGAATTACATAAACAATAGATAATAGTCCACTTGAGTGAGAAAATCAGAAATGTAAGGAAGAGATATTATGGTGAAAATGTACCATATGGAAAGGGTAAATGTGTGCATGTGTGAGATTGTGTGTGATTGCTTTGACAGTTAGGAGATTGATGTGTTGAGATATAAAATAAATGATGAGATGAGTAGTGCTATGAGTATTGTAGAATATCCATTGGAGTATACTCAGGGAAATGAATGGGGAACATGTTAGATGGGATGGATGATGTTATTAGTAGTTATTGAAAATTTTGATGGAAGAAAAGAATGAAAGTGAGTAATATTATGGGAGATATAGGTGTATGGTTGTAAATGATGATGATAATGACTATGTAGGTTTGAGTGGGAAAGAGGAAGAATAAAAGATATATATTATATGGGTAAAATGGGGCTGCCCCGAGGGAGCTAACTTGGCTCCCCTCGCCTTATTTTTCTCAATTTTTTTTATTTTTTTAAATAAAAACATGAAAATGCATCAATGTATCCTTATATTATGTCATTCAAGTTTCGTGTGAAATAGAGACTCTTATGGACTCCATCCAGACAATCATTTTTTAATGGTTGCAGAATTATTGAAATCGATCTAGTCTAGATGGAGATTGTAGGAGTCTCTGTTTCGCACGAAACTTGAATGACATAATATAGATATATAGTGACGAATTTTAACAGTTTTATTTTAAAGAAATAATTAAATGGGTGGGGGGAGGGGGGCAAGTTAGCACCACGCAGGGGCAACCACATTTTACCCATATTATATATACAAGTAAAATGTCTATGCTAGTCGAGAGTAGCTAACTTGGCTACTCCCTCCCTTTTTCTTATTTTTTGCGATATTTTATAAAAACTCATGTGGAAATTTTGATTACATATGGTCATGATATTGTCATTCAAATTTCATAAAAAATAGGGACTTCTAAGATGTCCATATGGAAGGAGTCAATATGAGCAATTTTGTGACTATCAAATCTTGATATTCTTGATGAATGGGATATGAATCTTGAATTGAGTTGAAATGCAAATGACAACATCATGAGAATATGTGATTTAAATCCCCATAGAAGTTTTTTTTAAAATCGTAAAAAAATAAGGAAAAAGGTGGGAGTAGTCAAGTTAGATGTTCCTTGGTAGCTGAAAACCGGGTTTTCAACAGGGGTCATACGGTCTCACAAGGCGAGACCAAAATCGATGTGATGACCACTCACAAAACCCTAATAAATAAATAGTTAACCCACAATATGTATAAAGAAATGAAAAGTAAAATATGTGGAGTTAAATTTTATTATAACTCTACACTTGATGTGTATAGGTGTAAGTATGTAGAGTGTTGAACATAGGAAGCAAACTAGATAAAACATGCAATAATGCAAAATTTTGTGTTCTCTTCATGTCTATTTGTTTTTAGTAGGTTTTTACTTTTGTATTTTTTGTGGAATTTTAATTTATATCTTTTTATTGATTCAATTTTATATTTATTTTCCTTTATATTTTCATATTTTTAATTTCGTTTTCTTTTTAAATATATAATATAAAGATATACAAAGTTATATATAAAGTGTAAGATAATATATAGATAAAAGCAACTAAGAATAAATAAAAATTTTAGACTTAAATAATTTTGGGTTTTAAATATTATTTTACTATTTTTGTGATTTTTAAAGTATTTTTGCTAATTTTTATGCATTTTGAAATCAAAAACTTCCCAAATCAAGAATTAATAAAATAGGTAGAATTGTTTGGATTTGAAAAATATAAAATGAAGTCAAAATTTTCCAAAATAATTTTAAATAATAATATAAAAAAATAAAATTCAGATATTCAAAATGGTATTTTTTGAATTTTTGGGAATTTTTTAGAATTTAATAAAGGAATTTGGAGCTTCTTTTTTTTACGAGCTTTCATTTTCTTTTTTTAGTGATTTTTGGTCTGAAGTTGCAAATAACAATATTAAGTAGAATATATTTTCGAATTTTTCAAAATGATTTATATTTTTATGGGTTTTTTAATTGAAGTAGGGATTTTTTGGCTATTTTTTATTTTTAGAAAATAAGAAAAAGTTCGAAGTTCCAAAACTAAAAATATAGCATTAATCTATATGGAATCAAGAACTTAACCCTATTTTTATGATTTTTAGAGTACAAATGCTATTTTAAATAAATAAAGAACATTAACAAAAATGCATGTACTAGCAAGGCCATATACGTAATTAAAAATAAAGTTGAGGTACTTCCTATAATTTTCCCAAAAATGTATAACTAATACAAGAAGTTCCCTGACCTCCCCGCAAACGGTAAATACCAAGATGGACTAATTCTAAAGTCAAAAAGGCACACGGGCCTACATGCTAAATTGCCAAGTCACACAGGACAACACATGAGGTAACGTGGACTGGACTCAAAAGTAAATAAAAAAGGCAATGGTTCTTTTGCAAATATTACAAGAATATTAAATGAAAAATGAAAGTTTGAATACTGAATAATTAAATACAAAAAGTTGGGGGCAAATAATGCAAAATAACCCCAAAGAGGCACGATCCAATGGGTGTGATCTACCCACTTATCCACGTGGTGTGTTGTGGATGCGCGATGCCGCTTCGACAGTGGATGGCCTAAATTAGAACACCCTTCATATATGACGGTTATGGAGAGGGTTAATCCAACATCGCTGATCAAAACTGGAGATGGAGGTCGATCGCACGACTGCTACTCCTGACAAAGAATAGGGATGAATAACCGCCCTTCTTTGCTTTGATTTGCTAAATCTCACAACTCTTGTGGTCTCTCCAACTGCTCAGGTGCTCAAAATGCTCCCCAAGGTGGTCTTCATTTGCAAGCGGTCCCAAAAATCCTGAGGACTCATAGGAGGAGTCCTGGGAGGTCGAAGAAGCTTTGGCGACCTGGGATCCTACTTTTGATCTCAAAGTGCATCCTTCTGGCCTTCAAGCTCCCTGCACATGCATAAAAATGTTGGGTTGAGGGAAAATTGCCTCTACCCGTCGGAGGGTGGAATGGAGTGGACGGAGGTGCTCTGGTGAGACACAAGAGATGGAACACCCAAGGTCTGATCCAGCGAGGATCATGTGAAATGGAGTGGGTTAGAGCATAAGTGAAGCATTAGGGAATGATGTGAAAGCAGTTGGCATGTCGGAACACGGTCAAGGAACTGTAGGGAGCTCATCGGAGTGGATATCTAGTGAACTTTGAAGAGTGCTTTTTACGCTAATTGACACAATAAACATTTAATCTAAAGGCAGTAAATAAAACTAGAAACTAAAACTAATCTAAAGTGCGATAAAATATTCCTCGAGTGGTGTTGGGCCATGAGATGGACCTCACAACAGCGGAGGTTGCCGGAGATGGTGGAGATCTGCCTTAGAGTTGCCCTTGATCTAAGTAGCTGTCACCTTCCTCTAGTTGTTGAGTGCAATAGGAGGGAAAGAAGGTGGTCAAAAGGGACTCTAAATTCGAAGGAATAGGGGGCTTGGATATGTATAGGAGACTGGGAGGTGATGACAATCGAGGTGCAATGGGCTAAGTAGCATTCCATTCCTCAAGGAATCACAAGCACGTGAATGAGGGAGGGTTGAGGAAGGAAAGTAAAAGAGAAGTCTACCTGAGAAAATGCATGCCTCGGGCAATAAAAATATAAGAAGAAGCGTGAGTACTTAGTTTTGACAGTTCTATGGCTTAGGTCAGATAGTTTATGTGAGTCAATAATCGGTGCGATCTGGTTGGCCCACGTGGACCAACCAGGAAAAACTAGCCCTAAATTATTTATAAGTTCGTTAATAAATAATAAATGATTTTTTTAAAATAAAGTTATAAAATAAAAGTTGTTTGTTATTTCTGTAGTATTTTGATATTTTTTTATTTTTCAACTTATTTATCACATATTAATTTTTAGGGTTTTATTATAGATATATTTATTTATGTATAAGTATTTTAGTTTTATTTTATATTTTTAAGTTTTTTAATTTATTTTATTAATTTATAAATTTATAACTTTTTTTATACATAAATATATTTTTATATTGTTTTTTTGATAGAACATGTACACTTAAATAAATAAGATAATAAATATATAGGTATAAGTAGAGGCATTTCATCTACGTATTTTGTGTACTTATTTTATTCTAATGTTTTATTAAAGGTTTTATTTTATTCTAAATATGCATATTTATTATAAATAATATTTAACAAATTATAATAAATAAATATTTAAAAATAATAAAGAATAAATAAAGCAAATAATTTATTCAGGTATATTATACAATAGGGATCCAAAACCTAACATTCACACCTTAACTCCAAATTAAATAAAACCACCTTCATTAAATATCTTATTAAAACTTATATACTATTAAAGATGATTTTGATATATTTTAAGTTTTTATTTCGGAGATATGGGTTTGAGAAGTTGGGATTTTGACTTTTTATTTAGAATGTAAAATGAATACAGTATATAATTTTTGTATGTAATCAATTTTATATTTTTATTTATATTTTTATCTACAACTTTCATGTACTAAGTTTCTTTATTTGAGGTATAAATTATAGAAAATAAAATAGGTCTCAAAAATGAATTATTGATGAATAAAATATAGGATTTTATTGATTTATTGGCACTTATCTCCCCCTACATTATTCCTTGTCGATCCAAACATCATCATTCCTAGGTCTCAGGGTTTAGGGTAATAAAATACCATTGACATTTTTCTCCTTTTCTTTTCTTTATTCTATATTTTTGGCATGGGATTTTAAGGCTAAAATAATAGAATAAAGGTGATGAAATGGAGATTCATCAGTATGATATATATATATATATATATATATATATATGTATATGTATATGTATATGTATATGTAAGAAGCCTCGCAACACATGTATTCATTGAAAGAGTTCAATATAAAAATAAGCCCTTTCAGACGACTCTCCTGTGGTTTCATCCCAGTCCTTTTGGAGTAGGGTTCCACGTAAATCCCAATGTTTTTTATTGTTTTGTTTTTATAATATGTAATTATGCTTTCATATTGTTATTTTCCATATGTTATCAGAGAAGGTTTGATTTTGGATATTTATTTTTAAAGATTATTAATTTTTATGATTTGTCCAAGTTGGAGAAGAGATTTAGTATTTTTGAAATCCTAATTATGTGCAGGCATCGTCAACACCAATCTCCCTCTTCTTCGACATAATCCTTTTGGTGACTATTTTGTGCCTTAGAGAAGTAGCAGGACTCTCACATTCTCAACAACATGATGATGATAATTTTTGGTTGGTGCACGGTGCATGGTACATAAGAAGAGGTGTGAGATCCCTCGTATTAGGACCCGATATTTTCAATCAATTTTTATCTTATTACGTAACCAAATTAGAAATTTACTCTATCATATTATAGTACTCATGGAGATCTTTCCAATGAGTCCAAGAACATCAAAATCGATGTCTCTATGACAGAGTTACACATAACATATAGACTAGCAATGACTAATTTGTTCCGGGTCCATTTAATGTGTCAAACCACTTGACCCTTTTCTATTGAACCACCATCACCCTCACAGGAGCTCCACCATCGAAGCAAATTCTAACCACCGATCAGAGATTTGAGCATGATATTTCGATGGTACAATGAATGGATCATCGCATGTACTTTAACGTTCCACGAAATACCGTGGAACTTTCATTCAAGGCGAAGGAAATTATTGGGAGAACAATTCGCTTATGTACGGTTTTCCCATTCGCTTATACCATAAGTTGTAGATAGTGTTGAAACCCATATCATATCGCTTCAAAATTTTGTGATTTCTTGTTGTTGTATTCGGTGCATGGAAAGAAAATTATATATTTGAGATGAGGTTAAGAACATGAACAACGATGTATGATTTGTTCCTTGATCGGAGAAACTTCATGGATGTCAATAGAGACTAATCCAGCTACTGTGCTGACACATGATTTATTATGCCACATGGTTGATCGATCATTGCCCTTATGGTTGATGGATCATGCCAACCCAAAATGATCGATCGTCCTGAGACTGTGGACCCAAATAAATATAAAATTTGATGTAAATTGACCCTAAAAGATGTAGAATCATCTAGGACATCATGATAAACGAGTATGAATTGATAAATAATGGATTCGGGACCATTGTGAGTAAATTAGACTAAACATGATGTGATGAGATGGTGAGTTGAGAGCATCTTGATCATCGAGCTGATCGATCTTGGGGGGAAATATCCAGATATTTATTTCATCTTTTGGTCAACTGATACCTTTCTCAATGTGTTCTTGCCATGCCACAACGAGTTATCTTATGTGGCATGTGAGTAGTGAAGTAGATGTCGCCAATGGACGGGTATGCACCCTTGGTGTCCTGGGTAGAAATGTAGACGCTACGAACCCAACAATTGTGTTGGTTGGGGACATATTGTGTGGCACACTAAGGAGTCACCAAATGGCATTCAACGTTAGTACTTACATGCCGTAATCCTAGTGCTTCGTGTGCGGGCCAAGTAATTGTGGTTGGTGTTTTCTGTTTGGCTTGTTCACTTAGGGTTAACACTTGTGTATTGACTAGTGTAGGCTACATTGATTAATATTCCAAATGGAACCGTGATGAATCTCTAATTCAACACCTTTATTCTTTCATTTTGGCCATAAATCCTTAGCCAAATACATGTATGTATCATTAATTTGTCAAAATAAATACAATATAAATTGTACAAAATATTATATAAAATACTGTATATTTATTGTATTTAAATCCAAAATAAAAGGAAATAGGTAGAAACGAAAAAGAAATGATAACCATAGATGTTGAGTGACCCTATACCCCGAGACCTAGTCACCATGATGACTTGGTTGATAATGAATAAAGTAGACGGAGATATGGCACATGAACTGTATAGAAAAGACATAAAAACCCTAATTTCAAATTCATCAATAATTTCTTTTTGGATCTGTTTTATTCTTTATTATTTATACCTCAAATCAATATATTATGTACATGAATATTGTGGATAAAGATACTGAGAAAAATAGAAAATCTAGTTCATATAAAAATAATGAACAGTGTGCCCGAACACACAAAATAAATAGTCAAAATAAAAAATTCACATACCTGTATCATCTCCTTATTGTATGAAAATGGACGAAATCAACTTTTATTGTATATAACTTTTGACAAACTATGTAATAAAGTTATTTTCATTTAATTTGGAGCTAAGATGTGAAATTTAGGTTTTGGGCCCATATTATGCAATATACCTGTATATTTTATTCAATATATTTATTCTTTATAAATTTAAAATTCTTTGATTTTGTAAAATTATAAATATTATTTGAAACATATGTAAATAATTACAATAAAATTAAACCAACGAAATAAAATTAGAATAAATAATACATATAAATACATAGGTAAAATATACATGTATATACCTATAATGTTTAAATACCTAACTAATTAAGTGTACATATTAACTCAGAAAAATACAATGAAGTAGCTAATTGTATACTAAAATAAATCCAAAATATATAAAATACCTATATAAAATAATAAAATATATATTACAAAATAAAAATAAAATGCCAAAATACAGGTATTTATTCTTGGATTTTACATGTAAATATTAACTTGCAATAAAAAGCCTCATAAAAATACATAAAAATATGTATAACATACTACATTAAATTATAAATATTTTTTTAAGAAAAAAATTAAATAATTCATTTATTATTTCCTTTTGATTTTACTACTCTTTTCCTCTAGGGAAGTTTCTGGTTGGTCCACATAGATTAACCAGAACGTTCCCCGTATTGACTAGGGTGTCGACACCCCCTCTCTTCCTTGAGCGTCGACCTGTATGAACCAGGCTTTTCACCCCTTTTTATGTTCGAAACCATCATCATATACCATGGTGTGGCACTTGATTGCTGGAGATTAGATCTCTCTAATTCACGTCATGGGCAAAGATCTCTTGGATCATCCTTGCTTCGACCAGAATCCTCGATCGGAGGTCCTCCCTCGTTCATCCTACTTATTCTCTCCTCCAGATCTGCCTCGCCTCTTGATCTCTACAACGTCAGTCTTAAACCCTCAAATCTATCCCAATATCATCCCCTTGGTGACAACAAGTGAAAGAGAGGATCTGCAACGAGGAGAAACGATTAGAGGTGGTGATCCATCTATAAATGGAGGAGCTCCATTGATGGTTTTGCTTCGTCTGTCCACGGTCGATTGGAGGCCCTCTTCTTCCATCCCAAGGTATATCCTTTGTGCTATTTTAATTCATGCAATTTAATTTCTATTTAATTCCATATTTTGTCTTGAAATCAAAATTCCCCATATCCCTAGAGCTCGAGCTCCAGGGCAAATAATTGCGATCCAATCATCCCCGTTGTTCATCCCATTCGAAACCCCTTCACTTTCTCCATCAATAGATCCATATGTTCCCCCCATATCCATCGTGGATCTGGGAGTCAAAGATCCCTCCGTCGCCCTTCGTCGGAGCTATATCTATGCCTCATCTCGACCTCTTTCAGATTCATTACAAGGTGCTTGGAGGTCCATCTATAGCTATATCTTCTTCGGAGCTATATCTTCATCGGAGCTATATCTTTTTCAGATCCATCGTGAATCTCTTGGCACTTGGAGACCCATTTGTAACCCCAACGAATACTTGGAGTTCCTCCTTGTAGCTTGCAGTTATCAGAGCTCCTCGGTCTCTCTCGTCATTACCGGAGGCCTACATTGCATGTGGCAGAGCATAACAAAGCTGTTGAGCCCGTTGGATCGAGCCAAGATTGCAAGAGTATGGAGATAACTCAGATCAAAGGTCGTCGGCCCCCAGTTCATCGTGAGTTCTTCCAGGCCCCCACTAAGCCGTAGGATCAAGAACACGACTCAGATTCAATCTAGCCCGTCAAATTTATTCGAAGTGGTGGTTTGGATGAGCCACTACATCGACCACGTAGCAGAAGCATAACGGTCGGATGAACGTGCATTAAGTGGTAAATTTTGCACGACCCCCTCCGTATTTGTGGTTATTTGTAAAAGGTCCTGTACTTATTAAATTATTTTGTGACATTTTGCATGTATACCTCGGTAACTTATTAATAGTACATTTAAGTATGGTAATGGGTCACCTCATGTGGACCCACATGAGCTAAAATTTTGTAGATGTACCCCCTCGAGTTTTGTAATTATTATTTAGTATTTAAAAATCAAGTTAAACTTCTAAATTTCTGGTTATTTTGCATCTACGCCCCTGGAAATATTTATTTGAAAAAATACCCCTTCCATCTTGATTTCACTTCATTTATACATTTGTTTTTATTAAAAATAGTTCTACTTCTCAAAAAAATCTCAAAAAATAGGAGTATGTGCATGATTGGCTTCTAGTTCACGGTGTTAATTTCATTTTCCATTTTGCATGCATTTACTAATTATTAAAAATAAAAAGAGCTATTTTATTCACTATTTGATTTTAGAAATATAAAACAGATTCAAAATTGTTTCTAAAAATTCCAAAAAAATACTTACTGCTTTTTAAACCCCAAACCAAAAATTACAAAAAATCTCAAAAGAAACCTCAAAAGTTGCAAACCCTTTCTAACCATATGAAAATGTAAAATATTCCCAAAAATACAAAAAATATTAATTTCTATCCCAATTTTAATATTTGCTTATATCTACGTACTAAATTTAATTTGGAGAAATTCTAAAACCATTTCCTATTTTTAATTCTCAAATGAAGTCAGCATATTTAAATAGTCCCTATTTTGCCCTTTTTATAATTTGAAAATATAAAAAATTCAAAAATTCCCCTAAAATCAATTAAAATAGGAAAATATTTGAGAAAGATAAAAAAGATTTAATTTGGACCTTTTTGCATTTTTTATGTATATTTATAAATAGTATTCCTTATATAGCTTATATATCCTTATATATTAATTTATAGTTTATATTATTATGAATTATTATAAATACCCTAATTATATTTTAAAACATTTTAAAAAATAAAAAGGATTGTTATTTTTGCGATTTTTCTGATTTTTGTATATTTATTATATAGAATATATTATATAGTACTTATATTTTACATACACTACCTTATATATCTATATACTCTTATACATATATACATTATTAATTTGAAAAGAAATTAGAAATCAAGAAATTTCAAATTTTAAAAAAAGAATGAAAAAAGAATTATTTTATTTAATTAAAACCCCATAAAAACTTTGGTCGATCTTGTGCATACTTGTATATGCACTTGCATTATTTATTTATTTAAATAATTCTGGCTATGTCCCGTCTCCTTTTGCTCGGCCCCTACCTGCTTGTCCGCTATACAGTTGTTTTTAGGGTACAATAAATTTTGATTCACACATTTACTTGATTGCTTTATATTATTATGTGGGTTAATTATTGATTTAACCCATTAGTCTTTGTGAGAGATCACATCGATAATTGTCAATTTGCCTTGTAGATTTACACAACCTTTCTCCTTCGATCAGCTGGGTTAATCAAATGGTGCCATTATCGAGGAGCAACATATAGCGTAGAATTGTGTATATTATAGTTGCTCATTATTTTTCTTTCATTTTTGCTTTCTATTTTTTATAATTTTTTTATCTTTTCTTACCCCCTTCTCTTTGTTTGACTTTCATACAAGGGACCACATGGCGACAGTTGCTTCCTAGGAGGTAGATGCACTTGAGTTACGAGGAGGGTGGCTCTTCATGTGAGTCACCCAAGAGATAACTGGAGAGAGGCAGAGAAAGGAGGAGAAGAGCAGAACATTCACTTAGCATTTTTTGTTTTCTTTTATAAGGAGAATATTTTATTTTATTTTTGTAACTTTATTTGTAATAATTTGGGTTCTAACACTTCTACCTAACGAGGTCCATTGCTTGGGTGCATGTTCACCTGGGGGCCTTATCATGGTTTTTTGTGTCTTCTCGCTTTTATTTTATGTTGTTTCAAGTGTTTTAAGATTTTTGCCTTTATTTTTCATTTGTTTTATTTGATTGAGCCCCTAGATATAGGTTTGCTTGACTTGGTAGTTAGGTCCAAAGCCCTAATGAAGCATGCTCCTATAATCTCTTTCTCTTGGATCTAGTCAAATAACTATTTGTCAATTACTTGAAATTGTAACCACGAGCCATGAGAAACTCCACACAATGCTTCAAGGACCCCTTCTGGCGGTCACCGAGAAGTTTCCAAGATCAGACACTTGGATCTATTTTTGAGTAGTTGGCATTTTGTTCTTCCCAACAATATTAATTCTTGTTTAAGATGCTTTCATCTTTTGCGTATCATTCATGTAGTATAGGTTTATATATCTTGTTTTGCATCTCATTTGGAGAGTGTTGGGAAGCACTGTGGGTATTCTTACTTAGCAAAAATCATTTGATACGTGAGTGAGATTTCCACTTTCGTATCCACTTGCATTGCTTTTCCATTCTCTCCCTCTATTTTATATAACATTTAGGACATAAAAGAAAATACAAAAATATCATTAGGCAGTTTGCTTTGAAAATGACAAAATAAAAGTGAAAACCAAAAAATTAAAACAAGTAAACTACCAATAAAACTTTGAAATTAATTAAAATTGGTAACAGACATCCTTGTTTTGGGTTCACAAAGCCCTCCTTGCTTTCAGGTACACTCCTGACAGAGTGAGGCGTGACTCCGTAAGAGTTAGAGTCAAAATCTTGATCTGTAGCAGCCTTCATTATCACTTGGGTTGGTGAAGTATTGACGCTTCTATCGTACATGGGCGAGTAGGGCCTTATAGATGACGATGTTCCCACCTTGCATGGAGAATCCTACTTGGTCTGAAGTATTGAGCATAGGCAATGCCTTCACAAGGGTGTCTGTCACATTATCCTGCGGCTGAGTACCTCTCTTGCGAGAGAAGTACTAGTTTTTCCTATTGACTGCCTATCTCTATTCTTTGGTTGTGTAGATGCCCACGTACGAGAGCAAGGACCTCAAAGTGAACAGATCACATGTTATAAAGCAGGTGGAATAAGTACATGGTACATTCCTGGCAGTACACATACTACTGTTGGGATAGTATTCTTAAGGATTTGTTAAAAGATTTACCTTCAATACAACGATAAAATTGAAAAGATAAAAATAGTCGAGCTCTTACAGCTTCACTTGGGTTGACTTGGTGAATCCACAACTTGTCTGGTGTTTTTTTATTTAGATTAAGGTCCAAGATCAAGTCCCACACACTTATAGAAATTTTTCCTTTCATTTTCTCTTCGTTTATTCTCATTTGACCCCCGCTCACTTTGAGTCATTCTATTATTTTGCACTCCTTTTATTTCTTGTTGTCCTCCACAGCATTCCGCCATTCTTGATCTCCTCCTTGACCTCGAGATGATGACTCATGGATGGCTTAGTCGGGACTCCACCGACACCCACAACGAGTCCATGTGATTGACCTTTCTGGTTATTCTGAATGATTCCTGAGATTACGGTGTAGACTCTACGAACCCTTCTGCAGACTCCCAACCTTCTTCAATAAATTGATATCTCTCTTGTCTCGAAATCTGCCAATTTTGTATGGAAATTGATTTCTCTTTATACCTCTCCATCATTAATGAAATTCAGTGTTGATCTTAACATAATGATTTTCAATATAAAGTACTTCAATTCAGGCGGATCAGAGCATTATCCTTTTGTAGATCAAGAGCCGGATTTTGAGCCACAGATTATGTCAGATTCAAACTCAGATTCAGAGAAAGAGATGACTCCTAATGGAAAAAGGAAAGGGACCTTAGGATCCACCACAACTGCAGGTAGGCCACCAATAGGATTAGAACGCGGTGAATACACAGCTTCTTGCCTCCATACAGGAAATCCAGTAGCATCTCAACGACCAAACATTGGCCCAGATCACCTTTTAGGACATGCTTAATGATCTAAGGAAAATAAGAGACTAGCTCAGAGAAGAAGAGGAAGAAGAGAGAGAAAGTGGAGACAGTGGAGGGTTGGTAGATGAGACAAGAGGAGGGTGACCGAAGCTGACCCTCATGGAGACTTACACCCCCAGTGTTGGACATATGACATAATGGATTTAGATGTCTACTATCCATGCCCATTTGAGTTGAAGCCTTAACTCTTGGCTCTGCTTCCCACCTTCCATGGGAATGCAAACGAGGAACCCTATATCCATTTCTAACCGTTTAGGCGCATCTACGGAACCATGCACTTCCCAAACATTTTGTTAGGTGTAGTCAAGATGTCATCATTACCATTTATCCTTCAAGATAGGGCTCTTCACTAGATAAACCATTTGGGGAAGGTTGTAACCACCTAAGAAGAATTGAAGTTCGCCTTTCTGCATGAGTTATTCCTTCTCGGGTAGATGAATCAGATGCGTGCCCGTATTGCAAACTTCACCCAATCCATCCACGAGTCCATTCATGAGGCTTGGGAGAGGTTTAGTCATCTGTAAGAGAAGTGTCCCCATCATGAAATCCTGCAGACTAGTCTGATCAAACATTTCTTCGGTAGACTTACATTGAAAGTCAGAAGCTTATCGATGTTGCTAGTGGTGGGCCACACTTTAACAAAGATGAGTACATCGTGTGGTAGATTTTTGAAGAAATGACCGAAGGCGAAGCTACGCTATCGTCATCCTGTGCATATCAGAGGCAACCAAAGATTAACTAGAAGGCAATTCATATGGCAGCCTCGCACAAGAAGGACAGGGTTGAGAGCACAAATCTGTGCATTATCAGGAGCCACCTGTCCAAGATGGATCTTGTTGAAAATCAATCACACGACCTCAAAAAGCTCGATGTAATCGAACAGAGGACCCAAAATTTGGACAAATTGGACTAGATTACCAAGAAGCTGGAGTTGTTCCTATATACAATCAACGCATGGCAATCCGTGATTGCATCGGCCTCGACTTTAGCTGAGATGAAGGAACCTGCACCGCTACAGCCTTCTCAGCATAGTCAGTCCCATCTAGCAGTCCTACATGTATATTACGTGCATGCCCCCGAGACATCATCTCCTTAGTGGCAAAATCAACAACTGGTTGTATACCAGCCAAAACCCCATATCCTCGCATATCCATGCTCTCCTCCATCACCTCTCATTCAGGAGGTGAATGGAGTTTGGTCTAATGGTTAGTAGTTGTCCTGTCCAGGTGGACCTCAATAGGGTTAGTCTTCAAATTCTCATCCATTCCCACAGTAGGACAGAGGGAGATTGGTCCAAGGCAACCAACAACCACAGCACCACTAGTCTCAGTGATATCAACAAGGCTAGAGACAAATTCAATTCAAACAACCGCAGCACCGTCATCTACAATCTTATCAATACTACTCGATTGTGTGATATCAACACCCTCCTCCTTTTGCTCATCATCTACAATTCCGGCCTTCTTCTCAGTATCCGTCTCAGCAGTTGATCGTCTGAGTTTTCACTTGGGTTTAATTATAATTGAAAATGAGAGAAAATGCGATGTGTGCTATCTATGATTCTCATTCTTTATTCTTTAATTTTAGCTTTATCTTTTAATAAAAGCATTTATAAATATATGCAAATACAATAAATTTTCATTGTGCATGTCATTGTTATTATTGCATAATCAACCCATATGTTCCAAAAATAAATGGATAAAGATAAAAGAAAATGAAAAGAAGAATGTAATTATGAAATAAGTACAGACTGACCAAAACCCTGAGAGGAGGTCAATCATTGACTTGATCGACGAGGAATAAATTATGGGGAGATATGGTCTTTTTATATTCTTCACTATGTATTCTTTGTATATATCTTTCCTCTATTTTATTCATCAATAAGAAAGACCTAAAATTAAATCATTTTCTCAATAAAAGTTGTACATAAAACTGTTTCTAAAATAATAAAAATATTTGTAAAATAAAGATTGTATATATTGTGAATAAAACTACTCATCCAAGAGCCACAAAACAAGAACTTAAAAGATCAATTTCGTCTCCATATGAACCCTAATTCTTCAAAAATCATCTTTAATGGACTCTAATTAAATTATCTTTAAAAATGAAGGTGATTTCATAAATTTTTGAGTTATGGTGTAATAGTTGGCTTTTTGGGTCATTGCATAGTCACATGATACCAATACATGTACATATCTATATTTAATTATTTCTTTAATTCATATTTTAAGCATAATTTGTTTTAAACACTTACTAATGTAAAAATAAAATAAAAAATTAGAAAACACAAAATAAAATAAAAATAAAATCAAGAACGCATTGTACAGAAGCCATATTTGTGTATAGTGTATGCAATACCTATTTATTCAATACCCTTATTTAAATTATAAAAACTAAAAAATCATTTTATATTCCTTATATTATTTTGTAAATAAAAAAAATTTAAATTAAAGATCTTTTTTTAATTAAAATAATAAAATAAAATAATAGAATAAAATATATAGGTGTACTATACATGTACATAATACCCCCTATTGTATATATGGTTTATATAATTTCATAAAAATAATTAAAAATCACAGAAAAATAGCTTGAAATATAATAAACATTTTTTTATCATTTTTTAAATTTTAAATTCATTTTCAATTTTATTTTCATTATTCTTTGAATCATTAATTCTAAATTTTTTGATTGGCTGGCCCGGGTATCTTGACTCGGGTCAACCTTCCCCTCTTCTGACCCAACCCAACAACTCCATCACTGGAGATGATTTCTCCACATTTTGTCAGCCAGGTCCGACCACCATCTCCCTTGATTTTATTGCCTGATTCTTCTCTTAGTACCCGTGATCCCTGCAGATCCCTAGGTGAAGTCGAATCTTCTTACGATTTCGCACACTCACTCGATCTTTCTAGACTGTGAGGTTTCCTTATAAGTACTCCTCTCCATAACCCTTGTCGTCTTAGCTCGTGCCTCGATGCCTCATTCCTCTTAGACTCCTTCATATCGTGATAGGATCATCGGAAATCCTTTTGGATTAAAGTTTGGTGGTCATTTGGTCGTTGCTCAGACATGGCTTGAGCTCCTCTACTGCGTGCAACCTCCTTCACCTTCCACACTATTGACGAGGTCGCATCCCCGCCTATCCCTTCGCCTGAGTTCATCTGAAGCTTCATATATAACTTATTTCACCCGCAATTCCTTTTCATTTCGATTCCACATATGCAGTCAATTCTCTCACTCCGACCAGCTAGTTGGAGCCACCTCTCACCCATCTACCTCCTCCGATCGAATCCTCTGTTTATATGCCATCTTCCAGTGCACTTTGATCCCCTACATCCTTCTCATCAGAGCAGGATTAGGATAGGTGTTACCCTACACCGTCATCAGAAACCAATGCTCCATTTCCTCCGCACTTCTCTCTACATTTACAAGCAATAACCCGACCAAAGCGAAGACTCTGACTCCCTTTACCCTTCACAGGTGCATGCAAGCACAGGGAGACCCAATCTGAGCACCGACTGCTCAGACAGAGCATCTCTAGGTGGCAGAGCATCGCCACGCTATTATGACCATCCACCATTTCATCGGAGCAAGCCATTCGACGTAGAACGACCTTGCGAGGGTGACTTCACCATGAGCCGATCAACCCAATGGATTGATAGAACTTCTTAATCAAAGCTCGTCGGGCGCTAGTTCTTCCAACACCATCCGTAGATATTAGATGAGCCTCTCCCATCCAGTTCTAATATGTACCGTCCGTACGCACCTCTTTTTGTAGCGTCAGACCAGATTTTTTGCAGAACAGAGCTGCACGTCCCACATCTTTTCCGGATCATCAAATCTTCCTGCCAACGATCATCAAGATCGTACGTTAGAGCCACTACAAGCACACTCCATGTGTCTTGAAGGGTATATTTCCCTTTTCATCCCCTAGTTATTTTATTTCATCTTAGTCCAATAAAAATCTCTTGTAGTTAAAAACATTTGCAGAGAGGACCTTGTAGTTTTAATATTTGCACTTTAGTTCATCTGAACTAAAGTCACGTGTAGCTTCACATGGTATTTGATGTATTTGAATGTTTCACCCCGTACTTCGAGTTTATTATTCAATGAATGAAATATTTTACGAATTGCATTTTTACCCTTGTGTATCTGGGTTCACGTGTTTCGTGTTAGTTTTGTGGACAAATTGCATAGTAACCCTTGGAGTTTTAAGATCTCTTATGTGTTAGGGTCTAAAACTTTAAATAATTGCATAATAGTCCGTGTGCACTATTTTTAATTGCTTGTATTTTATTAATTGCAATAAAGAGACAATTAAATCCTTAAATTACCTAAAAATTATATGTGACTCCTACTTGCATGTATTACTTGTGGAGATTTTTGCTTGTTAATTTTCTCTCTTTTTCTAATATTAACTATTAAAAAACACCTTAAAAAGTCTCTGTTTGTTTAAGAAAATTCATCAAAATTGAAAAAATTAAGAATTCTATAAAAATTATTGTAGTTTCCTTTTATAATTTTTAGCTCATGTACACATTTTGTTGAAAAATACTTTATAAAAACCTAATAATTTGCAAAACACTCGAAAAATTATAAAAATCATATAAAATTAAAAAAATCCAAAATTTATGTTTTCAGTTCCTATTTGTAGACATTTTTTCCAGTTTATCATAAAAATCACATCTAGGAATTTTGTAGCATTTTATTTTTAAATTGCAAAACATCCATGGTTGTGCACTATTTGCTTATTATGAATTATTTGATTTTTGAAAATCACAAAAACATTTAAAAAATACACAACAATTGACAAAAATGCTACAAAATATAAAAAACCCAAAAATAATTTTACTTTAATTTCTGAACATTTTTTACCCATTTGAAAAATACAAAGAAATTGCTTGTGCATGTTTTTATCTTTTACGCATACTTCTCTTATATTGAACAACTAAAAATCTGACAAATTAAAAAACGTGAAAAAAAATCCTTTGTTTTTCGAAATCAACTACTTATTATATAATTGTGCTCCTTGAGTTCGACCTTGGTCGCTATACTAGGTTAATAGAAATAGCAAAAAAGACACCATTTATTTGTTTGATATATCAGTGGTTTATTTTCTCATTAATCACATCGATTGATTGGTTCACAATGACATCTTTATTTTACACTTAACACTAGTCGATTTATGCGGTTATCAGAATGGCGCCGTTGTCGGGGAGCACAACTAAGTAGTTAGGTTTTCCATTGGTTCCATTTTCAATTTTATTTGCTTTTCTCTTTTATAACTATTTCTGACCATTTTCTATGTTGTTATTTATGTGAGGGACAACTTTGAGGATGACTCGGATCATCTTGAAGGAACCTGCACATGAGGAGAAGCAGGAGGAGTAGAAGCAGTTATATTAGATAGAATTATTTTAGTTTTATTTTTTGCAAAAAATCTAGTAATGACTTAGACTTTTGGACTCTCTCTGGACACTTGACCATTATTTGATGTCTGTTTCGCCAAGTGCCGGTGCACTCGAGGGACCTCCCCGAATTTTTCATGATTTTTTGCATATTATTTTTATTTGTTTTCCGATGTGTTAACCTCGACCTAGGTTTTATTCTAGGTGAGCTCGATAGAAACTATGGTCCAAACACCATAATAGAATATATGTTCCTATATATCATGATTGGACGTAGTCAAATAAAAAGCTAATTTAATTTAATTAGAGACCACGTGCTGCGAGAGGACGTATACAACACCCACTATGGTGGGCGCCGATCAACATCTATGACTGGACACATGTCTCCTATCGGATTAGTTAGCATCGATTCTTCCCATAATATAAGTTATTGTTTTAGGGTGATTTCTTCACGCATCATTAATATTAGTTTTAATTCTATCTTTAATTTATATGTGGATCACTTTGCATGTAGACTGCTGGAGTGAGGTACACATTTCTGACATTGCATGCTTCACTGATTTCATCGTGCATCAGTTTTTTTATCTTCTCCCCCGGTTCTACTTGACTTAAATAAAAAGGAAATCAGAAATTTTCTTAGACATTGTCTTTATTCAAGAATTTACCAAAAAAAGAGATAACCAATAAAATCAGGATCGCTAAAGCACACATGACCTAAAACTGTACATAACTTCAAAAAAAATTTTTGCGGAGAGTAATCACTCCTTATTTGATTTTACTTGCTAGGAGTTGAGTGACTGCACACTAAGATAGGGCCACATCTAAACTTTCTTTAGACTATCGATTCTAACAAAATGATTAGCTATTCTCCAGTGAGGGTTTTCAAGTAGCCGATAAATGTTCCAAACTACCTTAGTGGAGTGGGTGTTTTAGAGGTCTTTGTGTAAAGCTTCATCGACAAGCAACTCGAGTAGTTAGAAATAGTCCGTACATACAACCATACTAGCTGGGAATACACACAATTAGTCGTAAGAATTTGAGTCAATATCCATGGACAATCGGGCTCCTAACAAATCACTAAATTCGCTCCGTAAGATTGGATTATCACCTAATAAAATTGGACAAGATAAACGACCAAGCTCTCACGATCATCACACAGAGTTGAGGTTGTGAATCGGGGGTTTATTTTCTCATCCAGCTTTCACTCCAGATCAAATCTTCATAATTCCATAGATCAAGAAGATGGGTAGGTGGTCTCTTAGGCTACCTCTGGCAGCACCACTTTCCAGCACTCCTTCCCGTTCATCTAGGGTGGCTTCAAAGTGCTCAGACCCGCTCTCTGAACCCAAATTTGCCTCCAACCTGTTCCCCCTCGTCCACCCTTCTTCCACTCCTGACGTACAGACTAAAAGGCCAACACATATATACATTCATTTGACAACACCTAAGCTAGGGTCTTTTGCCTTTGTAGAGACCGGAGAGATGTCCAGTGATGATAGGTTAGATGAGCGGCAATAACTTCATCATTTGTATTGGACCAGGTAGCCATCAACAACACACTTCTAGCTTCCTTAGAGAGCATGCAGAGACAGATCAAGGACCAAGGGATATTCATGGTAGAGGTGAGGAGAGATCTCACATAGATGCGAGTTGGGAGAAAAGAGCCAGAAATACTTGCCGGTGGTGGAGAAATACCACGGCAGGAGGGCCGAGCAGACGATAAATTCCAAAACGAGTCAGAGATCCTTAGAGGCCAGCAGACACCATGAGGCAGTTGCACAATCTTGGTGCAATCCTCATTCACCGATGGATCCAATTGTCCGCCATCCCGGGCGACTTCGAGCTTCAACTATCTTTAGGTGACAGCTACTGAGAACCACCATCGAACGATGTCCTCTTATCGAAGGCGAGATTTGGTGGTCCACACCGCCATCACGAGTTTCTTCGAAGCTCGTCCAGTCTCTCTGATCTGACTCCGCCCGGAGCTGATCGAAGAGATAGTAGGAGTCTAGCATTGCTACTCCGTACCATCGGTGAAATCACAGGTAAGTATCCCTCTCCTTTTTCTTGTTAATTTATTTAGTTATTTATCTAATATTTTTGTTGTTGTTATTCTACATCATCATCAAAAACCATCATCGACCTCCGACTATCTGTAGGTGACAACTACTGAGAACCATTGTCGAGTGATGACATCTAGCTGAAGGTGAGATCTGGTGGTCTACACGATCATTATGAGTTTCTTCGAAGCTCGTCCAACTTCTCTGCTCTGATTAAGCCCAAAGCTGATTGAGACGACAACATGAGTCCAGCATAGCTGCTACGCACCATCGGTGAAATCCTAGGTATGTATCCCTCTCCTTTTCCTTGTCAATTTTCTTATTTATTTATCTAAGATTTTTGTTGTTGTTATTCTACATCATCATCAAAAACAATTTAATTAATTTCTCAATTAAATGCAAGCGGTCAAAAATTTTTTTTACTTGGGCAAGCCCAAGGTCGAACTTAAGGAGGCTACTTTCTCTTAAATTTATTTTTAGTCGATCTAGATGCTAGGTGTTCAGGGAATTTTTTTGGGTATTTTTATAAGTGCAATAAATGATTGACATGCAATTTTGACTAAGTTGAGGAACTAAAATGTAAATTACATTCAAATAATGTCAAAAAATTCTCAAACATGGCCAAAATGTAAAAAATGATGAAAATAGACTATTGTAATTTTATTTGGAATTTTTAGATGCAAAATGAATTATCTATGAATAAAATATGCATACTAGGTGATTTCAAGTTAGTTAATTTTACTAAATAACAAATGTTAATATTTTCGAGAAATTAAATTATTATAGATAGGTCTATGTGAGGGGTATCTGAACAATTTTTAATTCCTAAAAATACTATATGAGAAATTAATCAAAAATCAATTATTAAAATCACCATTTCATTTATTTTGACCTCGATATGCTTGCAAATGTGATGAAATTTGGGCACAACTTAGAAAACTCTAAAGTCTAGCAACTTTGAATTTTAAAGAATTTTCACAAAGTAATTAATTTAATATCAATTAAAAATCAAGAAGTAGGTAAAATAAGCTATTTTCCTAAATAATAATGATATTAAAAAAACTTGATTTTTAATGAGAGTACAAATTAACCTGCAAAACAGAGGATCCTATATGCAAATACATAAAATAAAATTACTAAAAAGAAAATGCTAGCAAGGACCTTTATGTAAGTACCTATACTCGAGAGTATATGAATGCAAATTTGACACACACCCATGCGGGGCACATGCGCTCTGGGTCCTTTGAGGGATATGCAAAGACTAGAGAGGTATGCGTGAAGTTTGTCCATCATGTGTTGTCCACATGCCTTGGCTTATTTGGGCCGCTATATAAATTGTGGGATGTCGGGGGCCTTAAAAAAATTTCCCCTAGCCCTCACGTGCAGATCACGTGAGGCAAGGATAAAGATAAGGGGGATGTGCGATGCTAGACTGGCAAGGAGGAGTGGGCTAGTGGCATTGGCGGTGCGTGGTCAGCATTCTCCTGCGCTCGTGGACTTGAGGTCTCAACTTCCTTCGACACAACATGGGAGGTGGAGCGACGAGGGTCGAAGGACATTGGCTCGTGGGTGGTCGCAGGAGCATGGAGGAAGGGTGTTAGCTTCTCGAAGACTTGTGGTTGCTCTGCGGATGGCGTTGTGCGTCTGAGGTGAAGGTGAAGAAGGTCCTAGCTGGAGGTGGCGTCGACAAGGGGCCCAAGTACGTGGCTCCACTACTAGCAGCTAGAAAGGTAAGGAATCTGGAGGCACGACCAAGAGGAAGGGGAGAGCTAGAAAGGATGGTGCAACTTCAGCCTAGTGATGTCGAAGGCAAAGCAAGTGGGCAGTGAGGTCGACGAAGGGACTGGCTGGTGAGGCACTCCATGTCGAGGGTGGTTGACGGTAAGCTCAAGGGCACTTGGCGGAGTGAAGGCGGTGGTACGATGGATCGAGGATGGAGTTATGAAGTAGAGATGGTCTTGGTTGGATGGAGATTGAGCGGAACTGAGAGGGGAATTGAAGAACATAGGAAACAAAGGAAAATAGAGGAGAAAGAAGGAGGTGTATACCTGACGTACGCCTCGAAGGTGGCACAGCTCGAAGGAGCTGCTTGATCTTTGCCTCAAGCGCGGGGCATGGAACGTGAGGCTGAGCAGCTACCCCTTGAGGTTGCTGCTACAGAAGAGGTGGCCTCTTCTGGATCTCGCCATAGGAATTGGTGGCCGATCATCGCTCAATTGATGCACCTTTACGTTGTCACCGGGAAGGTGTTCAGGGCTGCAACTCCCTATCTCTTCAGTGGTAGATAATATTTACAACAGGTGACAATGGAATATTTAATGGTGGTTTGGTGAGTCCGACGAAATCAGAGGTGGTGTAGGTGGGTGTGATCGAGGCACGACAGTTGCGCGCAAGAGAGTGGGCGATGTGAGGAAGTGGTGGATGACTGATGCACGCCACAGTGAGATGCAGGTTGGCGGATGGTGGGGGGGAGGGGGAGAGAGGGAGGGTCATGTGGTGGTTGTGCACTGAGTGGATACGGAGAGAGGGAGAGGTGGAGAAGGAGAAGGGGACGCCACGTAGTCCACACACGTGCGGCCAAGTGCCGAAAAAAATAAATAAAATATTAAATATAATAATTAGTAAATAATAATAATAATTAAAATAATTAAAGTAAAGGTTAATAAAATAATTAGAGTAAATAATTAAAATAAATAATAATTATAATAAATAATTAAATAATAATTAATGTAATAAATAAAGAAAAATAAATAAATAATAGATAATAATAAAAAAACAAAATAAAAAAATAAAACAAATCGGGTGACACGTGGCGGCTCCATGAGCGACCACGTGTCACTCCTAAAAAATCATAAATTACATAAAAATAAAAATAAAAAGTAAATATCAAAATGGATCAAATCAAAAGTGGTCAACATGAAAGTTGCTCGTCTTGACGAGATCTACAACTTTTGTGAAGGAATAAAAAAACAAAGTAAGTCATCTGTACAAAAAGTATTTTTGAGGGTACCTTACAAATATGAAATACCGAATTTTTATCTTTTGTAGATTTTTTGTCATTTTTAAAAAAGATAAAAATCAAAATAAAGGTAGATAAAATATAAAACAAATATTTACAACTAATTCTATTATTTTGATATTTAATAATTAAGAGAATTGAAATGAATTAAATACAAGGGGAATTTGGTCAATATGTATTATATAAAATATGGGCCCAAAACCCAAGTTTCACATACGTACTCCGATTTTTATGAAATTGGTCTTGTTTTGAAGTTCTTTGATTTTATATTACTTTAAAAGTGAGTAGACCTAAATTGGATACTGTATGAGAGAGATATGTGCATTTTAAGGTTTTTAATCTCAAACTAGGGCTCTGGTTTTATTAGTCAATTTTACAAGTTAGTATTTTTTTATATTTTTCCTTTATTAGTGTTACTAATATATACACTATAGAGTTGATTTTATTGAATTTGGAGTTACTATAAAATAGATACAAATAAGGGAAATATTGTGAATATACATATGATATTGACAAGTGAATTCCTCTCCTTATTTAATGCAAAAATGAATGCTAAAATGCATATATTATTTACACATGTATGAATGCTAATTATGCAATATAAGTAGAGAAATGCAGATAATTACTCAGGAACGAAGCTCTATTTTCAACTTTTAGAGTGATGAATCACAGATTCATCAACCCCATATACTTAAACCTTGCTCGTCTCCAAGCAACTAAAATGAAATGCAAGAGTGAAATAATTTTGAGTTCCATACCAAGGTCTTGAACAAAAGGTGAAAATGGAGCTTGACTCGACCTTTGGATTAATAATATGGTGGAACCTTATTGGGATTTGAGTTTATGACCTAACAACATTTAAGTTCCACAAGTCTCTTATTCAAGTCGACTCAATAGTCAGGTCGGAACAGATACTCATACCAAAATTTTGATGACTATGAATCTTTCTTATACTGTGTAAGTGAAATATAGTTCTCCACATTAGAAATGGCAATGAACTAGCCTCCTTTAACATAGTAACTCTAATTCTCCCGTCTAACAACTCTTTCCTCGAGGAGCGGGGTATTTCCTTCTATGTTCAAGTGCAACCAACTCAAGAAGAGGGGGTAGAGAATGGACTGTGACCAGTGTAGTCACATATCCGTGGAGCTTGACCAGTGTAGCCAAGTCCCCTACTGTTGGCTTCCTTGGTATGAGACTTTGAAGCATATGCCTTGCAAATATACATACTCTGGCATGCATTTTATTTTCAATCAAGTCTGTCCACTTTTTTTGGATATTTTTTTCCTTATTTTTCTGGTTTCCAATTTTTTTACTATATACAAGGTGCAGCATGTACATCAAGAGTTTTTCTTCTTGAGCCAGCAGACTATCCCTCTTTTGAAGTATTATTGCAACCCACAACATCCTGTCGTTAGACGTCAACACCACAAGACCAGGTTAAGATGAACTACCATCGTAAAGAAGGACAGATGTTTCCACCCGTATTCTACTCCAAGCCAAAAGGATTCTACCTCCTCAGTCACCTCATCAATGAAGAGCAATGTACATGGTGCTTGTCTAAGTTAGGTCATTGTCTAAAAGAATGATGTCTGTGTATGAAATATTCTACTTAGACCAATCGAGATGACATGTGAACATAGACTTGCGGACTCAAAGAATTATATCACTCAAATAATTAAGTAACTCCAGTCCCTATAAGGTTCCTTTCAAATTAGGTAGACTAAGGCCAAATAAAATTCATAATCGACATATATTCATAACTTGGTTCAGAACCCACTCACTTTTCACTTACTATATGCCAAATATGCAGATGATATGCAGATGACAAGAAATATTGATGAATGAAGTGCAAGACACACTTTTTTTTTGAAATGTAAGGATGATATTCAATAGTAAATAAGAAGGCTCTCTTTTTTCAAAAATTTGGTATACCTCATATTTTATAACAAATTTTACAAAAGTATTTTTTTACAAGAATTTTACAACATTTTACACAAGTATTATACATACTATAGAAGTATACATACTATACATGAATTTTACAAAAAAACTTTGGTTTTATTTTTTTATTTTTCCCACCTAGTAATTACTGCATAATATATACAAAATTAAGTGAAAGTACAAGCTATGGGTAAAGTATATATGCAATATATACATGCCCCCTATACATAGCTTGTGCTAAGCGTATGAGAGCTAAAATAACAAAAAGTATAGAAGTCACTATGCCTCCTATACTTAGGCTCTAGTAGCCCATGTGCAGAAGAAGATGAAAAATGAGGCGGGCGAGGTTAAGAGGAGAAATGTATGAGTATATATACATGATGGGCATTGGTCCCCCCTATACTTAGGCTCTGGTCAACCTAAGTCTATGATAGGAGTGAGTGTAAGAACCGATGAGATATGGAGAATGTACATAGAATGGTGGGTCACTCTCCCCCCTATACTTAGGATCTGGTCATCCTAAGTATAGCCAGAAAATGAAATGACATGGAGCTAGGGCGAGTGATTTGAAAACACTGGGGAGGGAGGGAAAGAAGACATATACAAGGAGGAGTGAGAATATACAAGGATCGAAAAGGTTTGTGATGAACCTTCTTGCAAGACCGAGGAGGTGCATAATATACATATGTGTCGCTGTCGGAATCGTCCTCGGATGAATAGTGAGGTGTAGGGTTCGTCCATCGAGGGTCTACACATGGCTGCTTGCTCAGATATGGCTTAATAATAGCTGAAGTGAGCTTACTCATATAAACCACCTCATCCGGACCTGATGAGGATTCATTCGAAAATTCCCTCTCCTATTTGTTGAAGAAAATATTCTTAGTCGGTTTTCTAGAACCTTCATCATTAAGAGGGAGCAAAGATCGATGTGCCTTGAGGGGTTCGGGGGAACAACTCGAGGAATCAATTCTCGACTTCTTCTCACTGGATAACTGACTAGAGGAAGGAACAACCGTGGTTTTGGGTGGGGTCAATTTGGTCTTGGTTGTCTCTTTTGTTGATGGTATGGGATGTGGTTTGGTGCTGACCATGGGTCCCTAATCGGATGAGTCTACATATAGATTATAATATTCTTGAAGGGTCAGTGTACGCATAGGGAAGGCTCTAGTGATCTCAATTGGCTTGGCATTATTAGGCATAGATGTCATATCATCGAAATGGTCAAGACAATTAGCAAAAATCGTGTTTGACTCAATGACAACTTCGGGTTGTGAGTCTTTATTGAATCTGACACAGTGGTGATGATGCAAGCAGCGGGAGTAATGGATGTGTGGGGAGTCTCTAAACCAATGGTCAGCTCGATAGTCAGTATCTCAGGTGCAGCAGAGAGGTCGGACTCATATACCTCTTAATAGTCACGATTGTCAGCAGCTTTGTGGGTCACCATAGAGTAGATTTTGTCAAAGAATGGGTGAGGTTGAAGTGCTCCCAATGCTGTCAAATCGATTTCCTGAGTCTCACAATCTATAGATTCCTTAGCCAAGCTATGAACGGCTTCCAGAGAATAATAAGAATCTAGGTAAACTCTCCTCGGTGCTCAATGTCAATGACCGTGAAGTCTACCTGGAATAGATCACCTTGGAAAGTAATGATGACTGAAATGGTTCCTCTCAACTATTTGATAGATTGGTCAGCCAGCTGAACGATCTCTCTTGACTTTCTGATTGGCCTAGGTTTGAGCTTGTCAAATACATAGGTCAGGAGGATATTTATTGGTGAGTCATCATTGATTCTAGCATGGGTGAAGGTAGTGTCTTTGATTTCACATTCAACTTTAGGCAACTTCTTCACTCTATGCTCTTGGTCTTTCTCCCCATCACCTAGGAGGTGGCCTTAAGCACTATGTGTCTCTCAGTCGTATTGCCCGACCTCTTAGGCATTAATTTACTTCTCACAAATCATTTGAGGTCGGGGAAGTGATCTATGGCATTTATTAAGGGAAGAATTAAAAATAAATTCTTCATCGAGTGCATCCTTAGGGCAGTATCTAATTTTTTAGGTTTTTTTCCATTTTCTAATTTGATGAGATTTTCTGGTTTTCTATTTTTTTGGTCTCTTTGAGATTTTCATTTTTTTTGATGTTTTTTGATGGGCGAATGGTCAGACTCTGGATGGGAGGGTAAATGGTTAGTAGAAGAGGAAGGTATAATAGACTCCAGATGTACAGAGTGTGTAGGTTCCCTAATGTCCGCTCGATTTTCAACATGAAATCCACTTATTTTATTTTTCACTTTAATACCCAAGCAAGAAAAATTGAGTGCAGTATGTCGGTGACATCTCTTAACTTGGAACCAAATGATTCATTTTTCACGATAAGTCGAGAAATGTCATCTTCCAAAAGTCATCATGACAAATAATGGGATATGTTTGCTTAATTGGAGGATATTACTCAGAATTTGGGGTCTTATACTCAACATATCTAGACTTTGGCATGTGATGCTGGGTCAAGTATGAATCATATGAATGGCAGATATTGGTCGAGGCCTCATATGATGGAGTCAATAAAGAGAGGGCTCATAGATTGAATTCACGAGGATAATCCTGTGAATGTGTAGGTCTCTGAATGTGTAATATGAAGGTTGGTCAATGTAGGCTTGATTACTAGGGTCAATTTAGTTAGGAATATCATAATGTGCATGCCTCTCCATTAGGTATGTTTGATCGACCATGTCATGCCCTAAGGTCAAGTAGGGATGTGTGAATTATTATCCGATCCATACTTTAGGTGAGAATGAGGCATGTGGGGGGCACATAATTCTGCCATTTTTCTATCTCCGTAGTAGCTTGATATTCAAATGATTCCTTAATTCCAACAAGAGTCTTACTATAAGTTGATCCAACCTTTGGTGGAAGTGGATCCGGGGTGTAAGAAGCCGGGTAGGTGAGAAATGCGAAGAAGTGGGGAAATCAATCGAAGGTCTGGCTTTATAATCAGGTCGAGGTGGAACTGACTACGGGAAAGGTTGTCCCGCAGATGGTGGAGGATTGACGATCTGCAAATTCAGCCCTTTAAGAGTGCAGATTTAATACTTAAGAACGTTGCAGCCGGGCTGGATTCGGTCCATCAAAGACCATCTAAAAAGAATTGGATGGCCATGTATTTATTTTACTTGGTAAGAAACCAAGGTTGAACTCAGGGATACGAGCCTCTCTCGTGATTATTCAGACTCTTATTTATCTATTTAAGTGTTGAGTTGAAAAACCATTGGTCAAACACAGCAAAAAGACGAGACAATGCAACAAGCAAATATAAAACATGCATTTTTTAAATTTTTATTTTAATCAAGCAGATAGATGCTATGCACAAATAATATGCCCTAAATCAGAGTAAGATGATTAGCAAATGTAACAATGAGTCAATTTCGGGTTCAATTTAGAAGACAAACTTGATGGACAAATTGAACAAGGCATAAGTTTAAGCATTAAGAGACACTTGGCTACTAAAATAATACATCAAAAATACTGTGTCCAAAATAAGAAATGAGCATGCCATCATCAAACAAGCTTCGAAATGAAACTGAAATCAACTGAAACAGAGTTACGATGCTCAAGATATGCATAAAAGAAGACAAGGGCATAACTGAAAGAAAACATGAAAGATAACTACAAATAGGTCCATGGGAGGGACTAAAATGTAATTAAAATAAGGCGCATGACCTTCCCTGTAAATAACCCACACACGCGGGGGTATATTTGCAATTATTAATACCCGCAAGGGTAAAAATGAAAATAACCCCAAGCGTGCGTGGACAACACGTGATATCAGGACCTGGATGTAATTAGAAGAAGTCAGTGGGACTTCCATGAAAATTTCCCAGATTGTACGTGCTTTGCACGTGCTCTCCCAGGCTCGGTGGAGGTTCAGGCTCGTTGGAGGCCTGGGCCAGCTTCGAAACGGACGAGCCTTCAGGCTTTGGCTCGGGGTAGGTTCGTAGCACCCAAGTCTGTTGGCTCAGAGGCTGAGGCTCGGTGATTGACACGTGGTCGAATGTAGACCATTGGATCGTGAGGATCCAACGGATACTGGAGTAAGCACTATGTGTCGACGTGGGTGCACGTTCACCTTTGGATGAGCTCCGGAGAGGAGCATCCAACGGTGACTGCTCCTCCTTCCTCAGCTGCACCTGGCGACGAGGTTCGAGCTCCGACGAAGGATCCCAAACTCCGTCGCTGCTGCTCTTACACCGTGGACCTCCCCTAAGCTCCTTGAATGTTCGTCGAGGAAGATGGGAGCTCGGGGAAGACGCTCAACCTTCTGGGTAAGGACGTCGGAGCTTTGATGACGGCAGCGTGATTGACGAAGTCTGCTCCGATGGGTCTCCGACCATTGAATCTTCTGCAAGTTAGTTCAAAGCATTCTGTGCATGAGAGTGAATTAGGTTGCGTGTGTATGGGTGTCATGTGGTTGCAGTCGGGCGAATGGAAGGGGGAACCGGAGCTCCTCTGCCGGAGAAGGCAGAGGAGATGGGTCGGAGGTGATTAGAGGCGGAGAAGGGAGAAGGCATTATCGAAGGAGCTAGCGAACGAGACAGATGATCAGCGAAGCTCGAAGGGGGTTCAATGGAGGGTGAAAGCATCAGTAGAAGCCTAATTAATAAAGCAAACATAGAAGAAAATACAGAGAAGATCGAGTAGAAGCTTACCTGTGATCGGGCGGAGCGGAGATGGCTTGGGCTGAGTGCCAAGGGCACTCCGGTCATCGCTGGACTCCCCCAGCCTTTGGGAGCAGCTTGGCAGGCTAAAAGCACCACAACGCCGCCATGGAGGTCAGCGGGTCGACACCGGAGACGGAGGCCGTCTTATCTCATCTTGCCTCCTCCCCCTATCACAGGGAGGTGGAGGAGGGATGGGCCTCGCCCCGCCTAATGGTGGACGAGTGTGGCAGATAGAGGAGATGGCGTTTTTAAGACTTCGAAGATGGTGGTTCCGATGAATGGGGTTGTGGGTTTCATGGAGTGCATGGGATAAAGGAGAGGGGATCGTGGATGGTGGAAGCACGCGTGAGGGTCGTGGATGATCGGGAAATGTCGTGGAGGTGATGGAGAGTGGAGATGGTGGCTGGAGACGCGGGAAAAAATGGAAAGGGGGAGGAGGTTCGCTAGATGGTGAACGTGGGAAAGAGGGTCGACCCGAGGTTGACGACGAGTCCGTAGACGTTGGATCATGTGATCTAACGGACTGGATTGAGGCACCTAAGAGTGGCTCTGATGAGATCGATTTCGGGCGCATCGAAGGGTGGCGGAGCGTGCCACATGTCGTGTTGGAGGCGAAGCGCCAGCTGATGGGCATGATTAAATCAGGAGATTGATCGGGCTGTTGATATCATAGCGGCAATGGACGGTGGAGATTAAGGCTTCTCAGAAGATGATCGTGTGGAGGAAACGCAGCCACATGGCGCAAGGACGGAAAGGCGGGCACCAGCAGCTGTGATGAGGCCAGGCGCTTGATTAGACGGTGGTGGATAAATTATGAACGTAGAGATCCTCAGGCCATTGGATCAAGAACGGATGCAACGGCTGGAGGTGAGGGCGGATGATGCAAGGGCGTTAGGCCACGTGGCTCAACCAGAAAGGGCCACGTGGCCCAACCAGATTATTTCTTTAAAGATTTTGATTTTTAAGGTGTTAAATGGCTGAGTTTGGAAAAACTCAAAACATGAAAGTTGTAGATCTCGATGAGATCTACAAGTTTTATGTTGACCAAAAATGGAGATGAAATCATCCGAAGCCACAAAATATTTTTGAGGGTATTTTTAAGGCTAAAAATACCATGAATTTTAATTTTGACAATTTTTTTGTGATTTTTAATTTATTCAAGACTCTGATAAACACAGGACTTTGTCTGGTTTTTATTGACACAATTTTAAGCAAGGGGGTAAAAATGAAGAATTAAGATGATGAAATCGAGTTTCATCAAGGATACATGGAAGAATGAAAAGGTGAAGATGGACAATATATAGTTGATGAGGAGTGACCAGAGAGTTCATGGTACGGGGACCAATATCCCGACATCTTCTAGAGATCAATGTAAGTGGATGTCGATCGATAAACGTGCAATTGTACAGAAGGATACACACACAGACAGACTCAAAAATAAACACAAGAGCAAACCCTAGTTCTACGATGCACACAAATGTGCTGAGTAAACTCACACAATACAAACACAATACAAAACCATCAAATTCATCAACTCAACACATTATGGTCGTAAAGGTTCAGTCGAGTTATCTTGTCTGTTTTAGTTGGTGATAAATGCATGTCTTGAAAGATTAACGAACTGTTGGGTGCCTACATTTCTCTATAGACTGTCTCGATTCTCACGAAACCCACTTTCAACTAGTCTAGGAGTAAGTGCAGACCGTATAAATATGGTTACCAATTTCTTGAGGACAAAGCCTTATAAGGCGTCTTCTAAACCTCCCACTCGTCTAAGGAAATCCGGACCGTTTATGGGCTACCCGTAGATCCTCACTAAAAAGTGGCTAATCATTTTGAACAAGTAGTATATATGAAAATCCTGGCTTTGGCTCTATCCTAGTGTCGTCTCTCTCTCACTTGCAAGTAAATCATACAATGAAGGCTTTATGCACCTGTAAAATAAGGTTTAATTTTTGTCAATTTTTTTGGTCCAATTTAATTAACAGTCCCGATTTTAGAGATTAGTTGTCACTATAGTTAATCCACACAAGCAATCACGTCTACCGTCCAGTCCCAATTCCTTTATCCTAAGTTAGAAAAACCGAGAGAGGGAATCCGAAAAAGCCGATGCAATCGAATGATGATAAATGCTTGAGTAAGAAGACTTACAATGCCTCCAACTCTCTACAATGCGGGTTGCAATACTGATTTGAAATTTTACACTATATAAAATGCAAACAAGAAAACCGTTCCTAGACAGGAAATTCTATTAGCGAGTAATGAACAAATTAATTTTGACTAATAGCTTTTTGGTCTAAGTATGTCTCATTAAATGTGATGTGTGGTCCTATAAAGTATGAGCACAAGTATAAAAAAATTTGCTCTGAGAGCTGCTAGTGCAGGTCCTAGTCTATGTCAATCAACCACACGACCACGAAGGGTCCAATGTCAAGGCTTCAGGTACACACGAAAGATTCCAAACAAAATCTGCTATAATATGCAATTATTACGAATTAAATTAAAAAAAATGAAAATCCCTCTTCTCAAGACTTCTTGGCATCTCAACAGCCAACTTGATCTATGAATCGTCAACCTCCGATGCACTTCTAGATGCATCGACTTCAAGAAAGCCGCTCCATATCTACCGAACCCTCGCACAAAAAGATAAATATTATGTCAAAGAGAGATATCAAAATATATAAAAAAAGAGAGAAATAATTGAAAAAAAAGAATGAAAAAATGGAATAATTACAAAGTGGTTCGGTGGTCTGACTACCAGAGTGAATGGAAAATCTAGACATAACTTTTCTATAATGATCATAAGCCGTTTACCTCCTCAACAAAGGTGCCATTTGACATAATCGAAAATCTCCCTTTTAATAGTGTCGAATTAATGTTCGAGATTCATTGTTGGTAGGGAATTGTGGATCTATCAAAAATCACTTAATTAATTTCTCAGTTAAACGTGAGCGATCAATTTTTTTACTTGGACAAGCCCACGATCGAACTCAAGGAGGCCACTTTCTCCTTAGATTTATTTTTAGTCAATCTAGATGCTAGTTTTTCAGGGATTTTTTTTGGTATTTTTTAAAATGCAATAAATGATTAACATGTAATTTTGACTAAGTTGACGGACTAAAATGTAAATTACATTCAAATAATGTCCGAAAATTCTCAAACATGACAGAATGTGAAAATTGATGAAATTAGACTACTGTAATTTTTTTTGGATTTTTAGTGTAAAATGAATTATCTATGAATAACATATGCAAACTAGGTGATTTTAAGTTAACTAATTTTAATAAATATCAAACGTTAATATTTTTAGAAATTATATTATTCTCAATAGTCTATTTAAGAAGTATCCTGAATAATTTTTAATTCCTAGAAATACTATGTGAGGAATTAAATAAAAGGCAATTATTAAAATCTCCATTTCATTTCATTTGACCTCGATATGTGTGTAAATGTGATGAAACATTGCCATAATGGTAGAAAACCATAAACTCTAGCTACTATGAAATTTTGAGAATTTTCAAAGCTATAATTAATCTATATCAATTAAACATCAAGCAGTAGGGAAAATAAGCTATTTTCCACAACAATAATGATATTAAATAAAACACAACTTCTAAAAATATATTCAATGTCTATAATGATAGAGAAAGAGAGTTCTAGGAAATGTAATTTTCAGAATAATAAAATAATTGCTAATGAGAGTTCAAATTAAGATGCAAACACAAGGTCCTATATGCAAATACAGAAAATATAATTGCTAAAAATAAAATGCAGACAAGGACTTTTATGCAATTTCCTATACTCAAGAGGATCTGAATGTAAATTTCACGTACGCCCACGCAATCTCGTGCACTCTGGGTCGACAGGTCCTTCGAGGGATATGTAGAGACTAGGGGGTCTGCATGCAATTTGTCCTTCACATGCTATCCACGTGCCTTGGCTTCCTTGGGTTACTATGGAAATTGTGGGATGTCAGGGGCCTTAACGTAATTTCCCCTAGTCATCACGTGCAGATCACGTGAGGCGAGGATGAAGATAAAGGGGGATGTGCGATACGGGACTGGCGAGGAGGAGCAAGCTGGTGGCATTGGCGGTGCATGGTTGACGTTCTTTTGCGCTCACAGACTGGAGGTCTCCACCTCTGTCGACACACGATAGGAGGTGGAGCGGCGAGGGTTGAATAATGTTGGCTCGCGGGTGACCGCATGGGCATGGAGGAAGTACGGTGGCTTCTCGTTGAAGACGTGTGGCAGCTTTGTGGATAGCGGTGTGCATCTGAGGTGAAGGCAAAGCATGTCTCAGCTGGAGATGGCATCGCGGAGGGGACAAAGTGCGCGGCTCCTCTACTAGCAGTTTGAAGGAGATGGGAAATGGAGGTGCAACCAGGAGGAAGGGGAGAGCTGGCAGTGCTGGTGCGGCATCGCTCTGGCGATGTTGAAGGCAAAGTAGGTGGGTGAAAAGCTCGACCAAGGGGCTGGCTGGTAAGGCACGTCGTGTCGAGGGTAGTTGGCGGTATTCTCAAGGGCACTTGATGGAGTGAAGGTGGTGGTGTGATGGATTGAGGATGGAGTTGGGAAGTAAAGATGGTTGTGGTTGGACGGAGATCGAACAGAAGAGCGTGGGAATTGAAGAACAAAGGAAGAGAAGGAAAACATGGGAGAAGGAAGGATGTGTATACGTGATGTACGCCTCGAAGGTGGCACAACTCGAAGAGCTGCTTGATCTTTGCCTCAAGTGCAGGGCGTGGCATGTGAGGCTGAGCAGCTACCCCTTAAGGTTACTGCTACAGAAGAGGTGGCCTCATCAAGATCTCGTCGTAGGAATGGGTGGCCAGTCATCGCTCAATCGAAGCACCTTCATGCTGTCACCGAGAAGGAGTCGAGGGCTGTAACTCCCTCTCTCATTAGTGACGGATAATCTTTGCATGAGGTGACTATGGAATATTTAAAGGTGGTTTGGCGAGTTCGACAAAATCAGAGGTGGTGTAGGTGGGTGAGTTCGAGGCGCGACGGTTGCACGTAGGGGACTAGGCAATGGGAGGAAGTGGTAGAGGGTTAATGCATGCCTCCGTGAGACATGGGATGGTGGGTGGTGGGTGGAGAGAGATGGAGGGTTGTACGGTGGTTATGCAATGGGTGGTTACGGCGAGAGGGTGAGGGTGGTCATGGTGACCGAAGGTTGTGCTTTGCCATGAAGGGCGGTGGTGCGGGTTGATTGTAAGAAGTGGGTGGAAGGAGCATAAGAGGGAGAGGTGGAGAAGGGGTGGGGGAGGCCACATGGCGCACGCACGTGCAGCCACGTGGTGGAAAAAAGTAAATAAATAAAATATTAAAAATAATAACTAGTAAATAATAATTAAAGTAATTAAAATAATGGAAAATAAAATAATTAGAGTAAATAATTAAAATAATAATAATAAAAAATATAAATAATAATTGAATTAATAAATAAAGATAAAATTAATTAGTTAATACATAATAATAAATAAAATAAAATAAAATAAATGCGGGTGACAAGTGGCAACTATAGGAGCGGCCACGTGTCACTCCCAGAAAAAATCATAAATTAAATGTAAATAAAAATAAAAAACAAATAAAAAAAGGTCAAGTCAAAAAGTGATCAACATGAAAATTGCTCGTCTTGACGAGATCTACAACTTTCATAAAGGACCGAAAAATAAAGTAAGTCATTTGTACAATAAGTATTTTTTGAGGTACCTTATAGATATAAAATACCAATTTTTTATCTTTTGCAGATTTTTTGTCATTTTTAAAAAAGATAAAAATCAAAATAAAATTAGACAAAATATAAAACAAATATTTACATTTAATCATTCTTTGTATTTTTAATAATCAAGATAATAAAAATGAATAAAACACAAGGGGAATTTGGTCAATATGTGCAATATACATAGGGGCCAAAAACCCAAGTTTCACATACAAACTTCTATTTTTATGAAATTGGTCTTGAATTGATATTTTTAATTTATTAGTGTTTACAATATAGAGTTGATTTTATTGGATTTGTAGTTTGTGTAAAATAGATACAAATAAGGGAAATGTGGTGAATACACATGTGATATTTGCAAATGAATTTGGCTCCTTATTTAATACAAATATGAATGCTAAAATATACATTATTTACACATGTATGAATGCTTATTATGCAATACAAGTTGAGAAATGCATCTAATTACTCCAGAACAAAGCTTTATTTTCAACTTTTAGAGTGATGAATCACATATTCATCACCCCAGATGATCCAACTACTACCGAAGTTCAATGAGCATGCCACTGAGGAGCCACATCTCCATCTACAAGAATTTGAGATGATCTGCAGTACCTTCCACGATAAGCTAGTCGACGAGGACACCATCAAGCTGATAGCCTTTCCATTCTCCTTGATTTATCGAGCAACCTATTGGCTGAAGCACCTAGGGAAGGTTGTCACCACTTGGGAGTAGCTCTGGACCGAGTATTTGAATAAATATTACCCACTCGAGTGGAACGATGCAGCTAGAGAAATGATCAACACCTTCACCATGATCCCCAATGAACAGTTCCATGAAGCATGGGATTGATTTCGAGATCTTATGTACAGATGTCCTCACCATGATATCAGCAAGCCCAACCTCGTCCAGAGTTTCTTCTGTGGGTTGTCACTTGAGCTGCAGGGGCTACTAAACACCTCATGTGGAGGTTCCGACTTCACCAAGGATGAAGACCAGGTTTGGGCCATCTACGAGAAGATGGCCAAAAACTACACAGTGATGTCCCGGACAAGGGTTCACACTCAAGGGAAGCCTCCCTACCCGGAGACATCATTTCAGAGGATAACACGTGTTGAGGCCGATCCTTCATCCACATCTGTGGCATTAGCAGTAGCAGAGTCCTCAGTTGTCGATATGGGTAACATTAGCCAGAAGCTGGATCGGATGGAGATTATTGAGAAGAAGACATGCCAGGGTCTTGACAAGCTCAATAGGATTGATGATGTAGCCCAAACATATAGTGACCTAAAGACTCAGATCATGTGTCTCCAAAAGGCACATACAACTTCTAAGCCACATTCTAGGTCACGGACTGTTCCAAGGAGCAGTTCGTCTCAGCCATCCGCCTCGTACTTCCAGGTCCATCACATTCATGCGGAGCTGATCCAGTCACTCCTACATTACTAGTTTCCACCACCCCCTTCCTTAGATCCTCAGATGGTGGTGTATCATCTAGATCAGCCCTTACCTGCTAGTTCATGAGTAGCAGGAGCCGTTGATGAAAGTCAATGGGATTTAGTACTGCTAGTACCAATAGCAACCTGGGATTCGTCGTGGTCAACCAGGTTTCTAATGGTACATTGGAGGTGCTTCACAGCAGAAACCTCTGGCACAGGCAGGTCAGCGTGCCTAATAATAGTAGCCCCAGTACTCCCAGTAACGATAGCATGGTCCTCGACCCTCAGACCAGGGGGACAAAAGTGAAGGCAACAACAACCTCATCAGCAGTAGCCACAACCTCCTCCTTACTTGTACTAGCAGTAGAGCCAACCTCATTTCCAACAAGGCAACCTGTTTGTTTCTCATTCACACTCATATGAGAATCCAAGCCTTGATAATCTCGCCTGCATTCCATCTGAACAACAAGTTATCTTCTAGCTAGAGATGGACGAGTTCTTGCAGGAGATGAGAGAAATAATCAAGGGCAAGGTCACCATACCTATTTAGATTGAACATAACCTGAACAATCAAAAGAGAAAGTCTGAGCAGGTACAATCTATAGAGACCACCTCTCCTAGCAATATTCTGGATGACATTCATTATTTATTTAATGCTTATTTTGTGACACTTAGGAGTGGTATGATGAGCATCAAATCTGCCTCTTTAAAAATGAGGAATCGTTGTAGCATAGGAGGCAAATTTCGATCATGAAAAATCCACATTGAATTGGTGGAAGTTATTTTTCTTGGCAAGCATACAAAGATCGAACACAAGGACACGAGCCTCTTCATACATTTTTCCAAAATCATCGATTAATTAGCCAGTGATTTTTTTCGAAGGCTAAGGTCTTTATGCAAATGCATAAGAAAATGCGAAAAAACAATGCAAGGAATGACGCATGTAATTTTTATTTGCTTTTTAGAATGCAACTAAAAGATGATGCATGATAATAATGCACGACTAATGCAAAGGACAAGCATGCAAAAGTCTATATGTAAATATGCCCTATAGAATTTCAAATCAATGTGCACAATTTATGATTTAATTTCAAAGTCAAATCGAGTGTCAAAATCAAGAATAAGTATCTAATAATGGCCAGGATTTATAGAGCAAGAGACACTATAAGTCATCAAAATTCATTACATTTAATAGTGTCAAATCTGGAAATTAATAATGCCAAAAGAAATATAATGAAAACAACATCAAAACAAAATTGAAATCATTCATTTTGAACTTAATATGATCAATATTTGAAAGAAATATTACAGGAGCATAAATGTAATAAAAATGCATGAGAAATAAAAGATAAATATTGCAACTAGTTCCCTCGAAGGATCTATTTGCAAATAGAAAATGTCGGAGAGGCCCGAATGTAAATTCTCCAATTGTACACAGGGGCATATTTACAATTATCAAATCCTAGCAAGGCCTTCCAGTAAATTACCCAGGACCACATGTGACGCACACGCCAGGGGACCTAAGTGTAATATAAAAAATATCCAAGTTCTTCCATGCAATTCACCCAACCCCTCACATACAGGGCACGTGAGGGACTAGATTGGGGAGACTTCCCCGGCTCTGGCCATGTGGCATGTCCAATACGGCTCGGCTCCTGGCTCGGGATGCTGGAGCCTGTAGGCTTAGCAAAGAGGATAGGTAGGACACGTGGCTACCTCTAGTCCATCCAATCGTGAGGATCGGATGACACCATCTCTTCATGCTCCGCCCTCGATCGCCTGGAGAAGGCTACGCTCTGGTGGCCACCCTAGAGCTCCTCCTTCCAGTTGCAGGCCTGATTATCGAAGAAGATCCCAGAAGAGATAGCTAGAAGCTCAGACGGTAGAGAGGATACGGGGAAGGCCGGAAGCTGCTGTTGATGGTGCTACGTCGTAGATAACATCTAAGAACAGAGCCACCTCGGAACCTCTGATCATTGAAGATCTTTGGATCTGTAGATATCAGAAATAGCCGGAGCAGGTGTTGTGCATGCGAGGTGAGTGGGATGAGGGACTAAAGGGGCAGAGAAGGTGGGGACCTTGTTGGGTTCCTCTGCATGAAGACAGAGGAAGGGGGTGGCTCGATGAGAGGATCTAGGAAGGAGGATGGTGATATGGACCTCCCTCAAAGATAAGGGTGTTTTAGTGGAGCTTGGATTGTGGTCCGTTCGAGGTGAAGTGCTATGGGTGTATGGAATAAAACCTGAGAAAATATAAGGAAAAGGATGAATAAGATTACTTAGAGATTTGAAGAAGAACATGGGTGGAGGAATTGGCTTGGGATGGGCTTATGGGGAAGCCTGGGTCTTCGCTCAAACTTGGTCAGCGATAAAAGGATCTTTGCAGGCCGTAGTCATCGCGACACGACGGTCAATGTTGTGGGTCAACACCGGCAGCAGGGGACAACCATGATGGCGCTCCCCCGACCTCGGTCTGTCATAGGGAGGCAGAGGAGGTCTAGGGATCTTGCTCAGAGTTGGTGGACCAGGGTAACGGTGGGGGTGTCGTAGGTGGTTTTATAGGGAAGATGGTGGTCGGTTATGGTGGGTGATGATTAGTAATGGTAACGATCGATTAATTAGCAAGTCGGATCTGAGTCATTTATGGGTTGGCGGAGATGGCAGAGCTACATTCAAAGTGGTGGAGGCATTAGTATGCGGAGAGGTGTAGTGATGGCAACGCAAAAATGGGAAGGGGAGGAGTAGTCGCGAGGTATAATAGACGTGGGAAGGGAAGACATTGAGGAGGAAGACGAAGCTCTAGCCGTTGGATCTCGCGATCTAATGGTTAGGATTAGAACGCAGGCAGACGATTTGGATCTGATCCTTCAGGTCAGATCGAACGGCGTGTATGAATGACTAGGATGAGATGGAAAGGGGGATCAAAGGGTTAAGGATGAATGAGTGATGTGGCAAGGGGGAGCTGTAGGATAGGAGGGAGATCGTGCATGAGTGGTTAAAGCGGATGTGGATGATTGTGATTAGAGCAGGGGCGCAGATCTTATGGTAGACACACGATAGGTGATGGGCATTTGAGATGGAAGCAGGCAAAGGCGATCTAATGGCTAGGATAGGGGCCGGGTGGCAAAAAAGGTAGCTGAGTGGCAGCGCCCGAGAGCGCCACATGACCACTCAAGAAAATTCAATAAATGCAAAAACAAAGAAAAATAAAAAAGAAATAAAAGGAGGCTAATTTAGAAAAAAGTTAAAACATGAAAGTTGTACATCTCGATGAGATCTACAAGTTTCATGTTGGACAAAAAGTCAAAAGAAGTTATTTGTACAAAGTGAATTTTTGGAGTATTTTTAATTGGTAAAAACACATATTTTGTGGGTTTTCAGATTTTTTGTATTTTTATTTTTTTAACCAAAAATATTATATACGATATTTAATCTAATTTTTTGGGGTTTTTAATAAAAATAAAACAATAAAAATGTTTAGTATGTATATACAATAAATATAAGGGTTAGAAAATAGGTTCATAATACGTATAATTTATACAATATAATACGAGTTAAGATTAGTTGATTAATTGCGATTTTTATTGAATTACTTAACCTTGTGGATTAATATTAGATTTTAGTATGATGAATATGAGATTCATCATGATCGGAAGCCAAAGTGCGACAACTCATCTAGGCGACACCACGATGCAGATTCTAGTGTGGCAAACGGAGTCAGGAGCAGTACTGATGCCACTAATCATGATGATAATAGTGGTAGTGAAGCCGCCAAGGATGATGATCCGGACGATGTTGCTGATGACGTCGTATCCCCAGTTGTAGACGGTGGTGCTGATACCACTAGACTACCAGATAATTAGCCAAAGTATCATATTGATGTTGCATGATCAGATGTTGTCGGTGGTACTTATGCCACCGAGAGTTAGCCAGTTGTTTTATTTTCTCCTGCACCCAAGGATATTTTTAGAAAAATACAAAAAATGGAAAAACATCAAAAATAAAAAATATGAATAAAAAAGGTTTTTGTATCTCCTTTAGATCCATCTATTGATATTGATGATGTTTGCATCGATTCCAGAATTTGCATGCTCAGAAACCCACTCCTGACCCTCATTCTTCTGAGGAAGGTCCCTCTATCCCCTTCCCTCAAGCACTCCGCTTAGGGAAGGGCCCTAAAATAGAAAATCCCCAAAAGAGACAATAGTTAGAGTTCGACGAGCAGATGATAGACAGATTTCATCCAACTGACTCTTCAGGAGGTACTTGAGCAGATTCCTCTTTTTAAAAAAAACCTTAGAGAGAAGAAAACCATTCGCAAGAAGAAGACGCGAAATAACAATGCAGAAATCCATGTGCTCATTCGTTCCACTTGCTTTCCTATCTACCAAGCAAGAGACCTAACATAGGAGCTCCTTGTGACAGATTCCATATTCATGAGCAGCAGTTAAATCAAACTCTATTAGACAACAAATCCTCGATTAACCTCCTCTCGGTTTCCTTACTTGACCGATTCGAGTTTGTCCCTCTTAGACAGAGTAGAAAAGTTCTTCAGTTTACATATCGATCTAGGAATAGGTCGAAATAGTTATTAAAGGACATTGTCATCACGATTCAGGGCCTGAAATTCCCCATGGACTTTGTTGTGCAGGACAAAGAGATCCCTGAATGTGTGACTGATATCCCCATCATTTTTGGATGACCCTTCTTGGCCATAACCAAAGTAGTGTCTGATCATAATAGCAGGAAGGTATACTTTTGCGTCGAGGGCGAGAGTATACAAATAATGATGATTGATGAGTTGAGAGCTAGAGATTTAGCTTGCTCCGAGCAGAGTTTGGATCAAATGACAGATTAAGAGCTAGACATCCACCAAGAGTGTAATTTTGTGATTACAGATGATGAAGCCGTTTTGGATAGACTCAGCTTCACGAGCTCTTTTCATACCTTCAAAGACTGTAGAGCCACAAATGACAGCTGATGAGAGTTCAAAGAGCGCATTCATGGCACATGACACCTTAGGTGGTGATGATTGTGACTTGGGTAGTGAAGCAATGTATATTTCTTGTGACTCAGATTCAGATCCCTTGGGTTTAGATACCGATTTTGATTGGCAGGATTTCGATGATTATTTACCGTGTCTGATGTCCACAGAGCCTATAATGGGGCCGTCTTCATCAGAGTTAATGATTTTGTTATAGTTCTCACTTGCAGATTTGGTAGATTTCACTTAGACTATTCGGAGACCAGATCTGTCAGCTCCGACTTACCCAGAATTGAAGACCTTGTCGTAGAGCATGAAGTATAGATTCCTTACGGATGAGACAGAAATGTACCCAATCATTATCTCACCAGATTTAACTGAAAATCAAGAATCTCATTTGATAGAGGTTCTTGAAAGAAACCATAAGGTAATCAGATGGACAGTAGCTGACCTCCAAGGAGTAAGTCCAACCCTGTGCTCCCATCAAATATATCTCGAATATGATGCCAAGCCATTGCATGAGTTCCAGTGTAGGCTGAACCCAAATCTTTGATATGTAGTCTTGAAGGGAATATCTAAGTGGTGAAGCGTCGATTTTATCTACCCATCTCCGACTCAAAATGGGTTAGTCTGTTACATGCGGTACCCAAGAAGACATGTGTCACTATAGTTGTGAATGAGTCTGAAGATGCGATAGCTACCTGAGTACCCACTTCTTGGAGAGTCTGTGTGGATTACAAACGATTGAATCATACCAACAAGAAAGATCATTTCTTGCTACCATTTATTGATCAAATTATTGAGAAATTAGCTGGAAAGAGTCAGTACTGATTTCTTTATTAGTACTAGGTATACAATCCGATGGTCGTATCGCACGAAGACCAGGAGAAATCGATGTTCGCTTCTCTGTTTGGAACATAAGCTTTTAGAAGGATGCCCTTTGGATTGTATAATGCCCCATCTACATTCCAAAGGTGTATGCTTTCCATCTTCTCGGACATGGTGGGCAAATGTTTAGAAGTCTTCATGGATGAATTTTCGATCTACGGCGATGGGTTTGATGCTTGCTTTACTTGCCTAGACTGAGTAGTTCAGCACTACATAGAGTTCTATCTTGTCTTATCTTTGGAGAAGAGTCATATCATGATGACTCAAGGGATGGTCCTTGGTCACATCATCTTCAACATGGGAATTTTGGTTGATCCGTCCAAGGTGGATATCATCAAGAAGCTCACTCCACCGTCCAATTTGAGACAATTGCGATCTTTTCTGGGACATGGCAATTTCTACTGACGGTTCATAGAGAACTTTAGTCAAATTGCCCTACTGTTGACTGATTTGTTCACGAAAGACACTGAGTTCCTTGTAGATGGTAAGTGTCTTTCCTCTTTGGAGACTCTCAAGAGTTTGGTTATTCAGGCTCCTGCACTTCAGGCTCCTGATTGGTCTTTTTCATTCGAGATCATGATTGATGCTTCTGATTTTGTCGTAGGGACTGTGTTTGGATAGAGGAGGGATAATGTGCCATTTGCCATTTACTACGCTAGCCAGACATTGGATGTCGCTCATCAGAACTACCTATTATCGATAAGAAGATGCGGGCCATAGTATTTGCTCTAGATAAGTTTCGATCTTGTATTCTTGGATTTCGAGTGACTATATATACCGATTATACTGCTATCTGATACTTATTTCATGGCCAAGAAGGATGCCAAAGACAGATTGATGAGATGGATCCTTCTACTCCAGGAGTTTGATATTGAGATTAATGATAAAACTGGAGTCAAGAATGTGATGGTGGATCACCTCTTCCGATTAGAGCATCTTGAGGATTTTGATATAACCACACCAATCACTAAGACATTTCCAGACGAGGCGATTCTTTCTATCACCTCGCTCCCATGGTACGTTGGCATTATGAACTATCTTGTTGCCAAGAAAGTTGCACAAGGTTGGCCGAGGTAGCGACTTGAGACCTTCCATGTGAAGGACAAGTCATACCATATTTAGGATCCCACCCTTTAGAAGGATGGGATAATGTCGGGCATCGATGTATTCCTCAGGAGGAGCACTATAGCATCCTCACCTATTGCAACAAGCATGAGGCAGGAGGACAACACTCTGGGAGATGGACAACACAAAGGTTCTCCAATCCAGCTTTCGATGGGCTATCATCTTCAATAATTCAAATGAATTCGTGATGAGATGTACTGACTGTGGATAGTGAGATATGATGTCGACGCATCCCATCCAAACCTGTGAGGTTTTTGATGCATGAGACATCGATTTCATGGGTCCATTCCCTAAGAGTCACGGAATTGAGCACATTTTGTTGGTTGTGGATTATGTGAGTCGATGGATTGAGGCCATCCCCGCCCCAACCGTAGATGCAAAGATTGTTTGATAATTTTTGAGGAAGAATATCATATAACTGTTCGGGGTACCTAGAGTCTTGATTTCTGATAGGGGGATTCATTTTATCAATGATAAGGTAAGGGCCCTTGCTAATGAGTTCATCATTAATCATAGAGTTTCCATGTCATATCGTCCACAAACGAATGATCTTGCTATGGTTTGAAATAAGGAGATTAAGACTATTTTGTAGAAGGTTATCCACTCATACCGAAAGGATTGGTATTAGCTTTTAGACTCGTTTTTGTGGGCCTATAGGACTTTCTTCAAGACATGTTTTGGTACATCTGCCTTCCGACTTGTTTTTGGCAAGCCATGCCACTTACCGGTGGAGATTAAGCACAAGTCGCTTTGGGTAGTCACTGAGGTACTATTGGATCCTGAGAGTGTAGGAGATCAGAGGAGAGCAGATTTGGCAGCCTTGGAGGAGTTGAGAGATACAACCTTCTCAAGTAGACTGCAATATAAGGATAAAGTGAAGATATGGCATGATTCTCACATCAGCCATAAGCAGTTTCAGCCAAATCAGAGAGTATGGTTATCTGATGCTAGGATAGATTATTTCCAGGGATGTTACAGAGTAAATGGAAGGGACCATACTTGTTAGAAAGGTGCATTGAAACGGTAGCATTGTCATATATGAGTTCTTCTGAGTACACCGTTCGAGTCAACGATTAACACTTCAGGCCAGATCTTGATCATGATCCTGTGACCGTTGATATTGCCCCTATTCATTTTGTATGAGATGTGTTCTTTGACTCACATCACCTGCATCTCATACCTAATTTTCACCTCTACTTCGCATTTGTATAAATCCATATTGTCTATATCATTCATTTATTTTTGTCTAATACCCTAGATCCATCTTATGATTTTGTTATACTTAGGATGCACTTTGACAAAAGTATAGGGGGTATTAGACCTGTGATTATTCCTTTATCCATTACCTCTACTTTTACTGCTTATACTTAGGGATATCTTACCCTAATTATAGGGGAGGTAATGTTTGTACATTCTACTCTTCGATTTTCCCCTTTTATGTACAGTCTTCTATACTTATGATTGCTTGATCCTAATAGGGGTGGATCACCAACTTCTATTAGTACTATTCTTTCGTATAGGGTTCTTTTCACTTCTGTATACTCAGCATGAGTTATGTCTTCCTTCATTGCTCTCTGATATCTCTGAGGACATCGTTCGAGCTAAGTATAGGGGGTTGTTATATATATATTGTATATATACCTTATCCATTACTCGTACTTTGTATGTGTTAATAACATTACTATTATTTAAAAAACATGAATAAAAATGTTTTGAAAAATATTCAGAAATACTTTATAAAAAGTTTTGTAATTACTTTTGCAAAAATTGTTTTTGAACAAAATTTTGTAAAAATGCTTTGTCTGCAAAAAAGATTTGTAAAACTATTTTCTATATCAAATTAGGTATACTGTACAAATTTTTGAAAATTGTGTAAAAATAAAATGTTTGCAAAAATAGTTTGTTAAATTGTTTGTAAATATTTGTAAAAATAGTTTTGAAAAAACCTTTTAAATAATATTTTGAAAAATGTTTGCAAAACTGTTAATCACATGGGAAATAATTGTGGGTTATGAAAACCACTTGTATATATGTGTAAATTAAAAACCCTAATCTACCCTCAAAGTATCTCTTATATAAGTATCCTTAATAAAGATAGTATAAGATCTTACAAATAAAATCTAATTGTACTAAAACCTATAACATAAACCCCTTTGTAAATATGTATGTGTATCTTTGTGAAAATTTTTCTTTCTTTTTCAAAAATATAAAAAAGTTGAAAAAAAAACATAGTTTGAAAAATTCCCACCAAAAGAGTTTTTATAAATATTTGCATGTATTCTTCGAATCATGATTGACATTTTATCTAATCTGGAGCAAATTGAAGAATGGAGCTTGGTTAAGACCTTAATCCACTTACATTCAAAGGAGCCTTATAGGATTTGGGGTTAAGACTTTTTAGGTCCATAATGACTTAATTCTCTGAGTCCACTAGGCTATGTTCACATGTCATCTTGATTAGTATAAGTAGAACACTTAACAACGCACAAATGACTCTCAGAGACAATGGCTTAACTTGGACACGGAACTTACATGTAGCTCAACACGAATGAGGTGGTGAGGCGGCATAATCCTTTGGCTTGGAGTAGCATACAGGGTTGTAAAGCTATCCGGAACCTCCCGTCCTCCTATAGGGAGGGATGTGCACCTCGACCTGGTCTAGTACCATTGAGGTCTAAAGATAGGATTCTATGGTTGCAATAAAGATTCAAAAGAAGGATATTCTACTACCTCGAGAAGAAAAACTCCTTATGTATATGCTGCACATTGTGTATATGTCATAATATATATATGCAAAAATGTAAAAACACCAAAAAAGGGGACATGCCTTATTGAAAATAAAATGCCTACTGGAGTGTATATAGTGAATAAGCGAAGATTATGTATTCCACTATCTCATCTCAAGGAAGCTTGCAGCTGAAAACTTAGCTACATTGGTTAAGCTCCAAGCGATACGTGGCTACACTTGTCATGGTCCATTATCTCCTTTTCCCCTCTTATTGAGATAGTTGTACTTAAACTTAGAAGGGAATACCCTGCTCCTCGCGAAAAGAGTTGCTATACTAGGGGATTACAGTTACCTTATTGAGGGAGGTTGTTTCTTTGCGATTTTTGAGGTGGGAAGCTATATATCACTTACACAGTACAAGGAAAGATTCATAGTCATTAGAGTTTACGTGTGTAGACTTGTTCTAATCTGGTTATTAAGGAGACCTGACCATATAATTATGGAACTTGAAGGCTGAGGGAAGGGGATAGAGGGAACCTCCTAAGAAGAATGAGGGTCGGGAGTGGGTTTTCTGAGCATGCAACAAGTTAGAATCCATGCAAGTATCATCAATCACCACATATGGATCCAAAAGAGACGCAAAAACCTTCCCTTTATTAATATTTTTAGTTTGTGATGTTTTTCCATTTTTGGGTTTTTCTATAAAGATCCTCGAGTACATGGGAGGACACAACAACTGTATGACTCTTGGTGGCATCAAGTACACTAACAACATTTGAACTTGCGACATCAGTATCGCTCTCTGGCCTATCATCTAGTAAATCGGTGGCATCAGTACCACTGTCTGCAACTGGAGATACGATGGCCTAAGCACCGCCGTCTAGTTCATCATCCATGATGGCATCAGTACTACCATCATCATCATGGTTAGCGGCATCATCATTGCTCCTGACTCCATTGGACTCCCTAGAATATGCAGGGGGATGTCTCCTAGAGGAGTCACCGCCGACTAGCTTCCTACTGCTCCTAGGTGCCATAAAATCAGCATCAAATAAATAATGAATGTCATCCAGAAGATCACTAGGAGAGGCAATCTCTGTAGACCGTACCTTCTCAAACTTCCTCTTCAGATTGCTCGGTTAGGTTCAATTTGAGCGGGTATGGTGGACATGCCCTTAATTTAGTTTCCTCATCTCTTGCTGGAACTCGTCCATCTCTTGTCGGAAGGAGGATTGCTGATCAGAAAGCTTACGGGCGAGATCATCAAGGGTTGGGTTCACATATGGGTGTGGATGTGAACCGGATGGGTTGCGCCATTGAAAATGAGGCTGGCTCTGTTGCTAGTAGTGAGGAGGAGGAGGCTCAGGATATTACTGATGAGGATGTTGCTACCTCCACTATTGACCCTGATATGATGGTCGAGGACCGTGCTCCTACTGCTGCTTGGAGTACTGGGGCTGTAGTGGTTGGGCGCTCTGCCCTACTTGTGCCAAAGGATAATGCTGGGATGAAGTGCCTCATGTAGACCATCAAAAGCATGGGTGGTTACGACAGATCTCGGGTTGTTGTTGGTACTGGGAGTACCAAATTTCCTTGACTTCCATCAATGGCTCTTGCTTCTCATGGACTGACGGATGGAGGGATGCTAAAGGCTGATTTGGATGATATATCACCATCTCAGTGTTTGAGGGAAGGGGTGGTGGTAACTAGTATTGCAGGAGTGAGTGGACCAGCTCCGCCAGAATGAGGTGAACCTGGAAATATGAGGCAGAGTGCTAGGAAGAACTGCTCCCTGGATATGCTCGTGATCTGGAATGGGGCTGAGAAGCCGTATGTGCCTCTTGGAGACATATGATATGAGTCTTTAGGTCACTCAATGACTGGGCCAGCTCATCAATCTTATTAAGCTTGTCAAGGCCCTGACACACCTTCTTCTCAATGATCTCTATCCGATCCAACTTCTGGCTGATGATTCCCATGTCGGCAGCTGAAGACTCTGCTAATGTTGCTGCCATAGAAGAGGTAGAAGGACCAACCTCAATGCGTGTTATCCTTTGATATGAAACTGCATGCGGGAGAGGCTTCCCCTGAGTATAGACCCAAGTCTGAGACACGACCACATAGTTTTTGGCTATCTCCTCATAAATGGACGAGACGTACTCTTCATCCTTGACGAAATAGGAACCTCCACAAGAGGCATTCACTAGCCCCTACAGCCCAGGTGTCAGCCCACAGAAGAAACTCTCGACGAGGTTGGGATTGCCGATTTCTTGGTGGGAACCCCTGTCTATGAGCTCTCTAAAATGATCACATACATCATGGAATTGTTCATTGGGGATCATAGTGATGTTGCTAATCATGGCTCTGGATGTGTTGGTACATCCTAGTGGATAGTACTTGTTCATGTACTCGATCAAGAGCTACTCCCAAGTAGTGACCACCCTCCCCAAGTGTTTCAGGCGGTAGGCTAGACGATCAATTAAGGAGAATGGGAAGGCGGTCAATTTGATGGTACCCTCATCAACAAATCTTTCGTGGACGGTGTTGTAGATCATTTCAAATTCTTGCAGATGGAGATGGGGTTATTCGGTTGCAAGTCCATGGAACTTGGGTGATAGCTGGATAGTCTAAGGGAGAAGTTTGAAGACACCTAGAATGGCGAGCAGTTGAATCCATCGATGCGTGAAATTGTACCAGGGTTGTGAAACTGTCTCATGGTACGGGCTAGTTTGGTTGGATCCTGCGTCTAATCCTAGCATCTGTTGTCTACTCGGCCCTGCTAACATGGTATTTATCCACCACTAGCTAGTCGTTCTGGCTCTTCTCACCCGGCTCGCATTTGCCTAAGCTCTCTCCTCACTTCGACCAAGAAGATCCCTTGGTCCCTGATCTGTCTCTGCATGGTCTCCAAGGAAGCTAGCAGGGTATTGTTGATGGCTGCCTCATCCAATACGAATGATGAAGTCTGAGGCTTCTTATCTATTCTATCCTCATTGGCCATATCTCTAGTCTCTGCAAAGGCAAAAGACCTTTTCTCAAGTGTTGTCAGGTGAATGTATAGCTGTGCTAGCATGTCTGATCTAACTCAGGAGTAGAAGACAAATGGTCGATGGGGAAAAGGGTGGAGGCGAATTCAGGTTCAGAGAGCAGGTCAAATCTCTCTGAAGCCGCCCTAGATGAATGAGGAGAAGTGCTAGAAAGTGTTACTGCTAGAGGCAGCCTAAGAGATGTCCTTTCCATCATCTTAATATGGGGATTTATGAAGATTAGATATGTACTTCAAGTAGGATGAGAAAACAATCCCCCAATTCACCTACTTAACACAATATGATGACCATGGAAGTTTGATCATTTATCTTGTCAAATTTTATTAGGTGATAATCCAATCATACAAAGCGAGTTAGCAAGCTGTTAGAAGCCCGATTCTCCCTGGAAACTAACATAGATTCTTATGACTAGTTGCGCCTATTTCCATCCAGTATGGGTATAAGTACAGATCATTTCCGACCACCCAATTTTACTTGAGGATGTAGCCTTACACAAGGTCCTCTAAATCACCTACTCTGCTAAGGAATTCCGGACCGCTTACCGGCTACCCGAAAGTCCTCATTGGAGAATAGCTAATTATTTTGTTAGAACATGTAGTCTGATGAAAGTTCAGGCATGGCTCTATCCTAGTGTGCAGGTCACTCGGATCTCAATAACAAAATATGACAAGGAGGGGGTTACTCTCCCCAAAATAGAATTTTTGAGTGATGTTCGGTTTTAGGTAAAGTATGGTTTAACAGTCCCGATATTATTGGTGATCTCTTTTTAGGTGTTTTATGAATAAATACAACATCCAACGAATTTTACGATTTCCTTTTTTTGAAGTCAAAGAAAATAGAGGAAGAAAGATGGAAAAACTAATGTGCAATGAAATCAATAATGCATGCAGAATATCTAGCTGTCTACATGCAAAGTGATACCCACATAAATTAAAGATAGAAATTAAACTAATCTATATGATGGACGTGGAAATCATCCTTAGATGATAGCTTCTATTACGGGAAGAGTTGATGCTAATTAACTAGAAAAGAAACCTGAGTCTTGCCTTGGAAGTCGCTAGTGCCCACAACATCAGGTCCTACTAGCGTTGTATGCAGCTTCTCACAATGCGTGGTTTCTAATCCAATTAATTTGACTAAGTCCACCATGTGATCTATCGGAACATATATTCTACTAGTGTGTTTGGACCTTAGTTCTACCATGCTCGACCAGAATAAAACCTAAGTCTAGGGGGTAAAACCTCGAGAATCAAATGAAAAATAAAAGGCAAAAAACCATAAAATAGTCGGTGAGGTGCCCCGAGTGCAACAACACTTTGCAAAATAGACCCTGAAGAATGTTCAAGTCCAAGAGTGTCCAAACGTATATGTTATTACAAGGATATTTGCAAATAATAAAACTGAGCTAAATTCTATCTAGTATAGCTTCTTCTTCTTCTCCTCTGCTCCTCCTCATGTGTAAGTCCCTCCAAAGCGAACCAAGTCATCCTCCAAGCGGTCCCTCACACGAAAAGCAAAACAGAAGATTGTCAGCAACAATTATAAAAGAGAGAATCAAAAATAGAAAAAATAAACATAATCTAACTACTTAGCCATGCTCCCGGCAACAGTGCCATTATGATGACTGGCCGACCAACTCGGGTTAAGTTATTAATTAATCAAATGTTGTTATAACCCTAATCAATCAAGCAATCAATCGAGAAAATAAACCACTTTAAAGATCAAATAGTGAATGCGAGATGTATGCTACTTTTATTTACCTGATATAGCGACCAAGGTCGAACACAAGGAGCACAATTATACACTAAGTAGTGACATTTCAAGAATAAAATGCTTTTTAGTGGTTTTTACTTTGTCAAATTTTTTATTTTCTAATGTAAGAAAATGGGTAAGACACATACACATAAACACTCTTTTTGTATTTTTCAAAGGGGTAAATAATACTCATAAAATAACACTAAAAGTATTTTTTGGTTTTGTATATTTTATTATGTTTTTGATAATTTTTATATATTTTTCAGATGTTTTTGATATTTTTAAAAATCAAATAGTGAGAAAATAAACAAACAATGAACAAGAAAGAGTAATTTGCAAATTAAAAATAGATGAAGTGCGAGAAAATCCTTAAAGTAATTTTTATGATGAAATATAAGCAAATATATAAAAACAGAGAATGTGTTGTGACCCCAGTTCCAGGCTGTCGGATCCTCCCATATCTGGATCTGTTTACTCAACAATAATTTATCCAGCAATCACAACTAACATTCAGAAACAAACTGCAAATACAAAATACTTAAAAATAAGTATTTAAAACTTTTCCATACACAAAATAAAGTTTACATGATCCATTGTACCACAACAACCCTTTACATCTACATCAGCTGGAAGGAAATACACAGAAATATTACTAACCACCTTAGAGAGTAAAGTTATTGTGGCTGACTCGATGGCAAAAGTCCTTGCGATGGCTCAACGACACCTGTTGGGTTTTCCAATAAATCATAGGATAACAATTAGCGAATGCTAAGTAACGAAGAAGAGAAAAGTAAACAAATTGTGTAATTTTTTGCAAAACTTGTTGCCATTAAAAGTTACAGTCCTTCTCATGTATTTAATTCATATTCCATTCTATTCTACATCATAGATTAGTCCAGGGGAACCCCACCATTCTTGGACTCCGAAGATGTGGATACTTCAGGATTGGAGGTTGCGTTGATCTGGTGAGCTTATGCTGACGCACGTCACCTCAACCAATCATCCAATACTACCCTGACAATTTTCCTTTTCGTTTATAATCAGGGTCTCAAACCCTCAACCTAGAAAATAAAGGAGCACACCGTCTTTGAGGACCCGGTTGCTTAAAACCTCGAGCTAACCTTTAATCACATAACCTAGCGGCTTTAAATAGATGTTATCGTGATCCATCCACTATTGAACCACCCATGCCTCCACATGGCACGACCACATCTTCCGTCGTTCAACCCGAATATATTGGCACCCGGTACCACGCGTTGCAAATTATTCATTTCTTGTGCACTTATCAAAACCAGGCAAGCGTGTACAACCAAGGTAGGGTCACACCAATACGGGTTCCTTCCGACAAACCTACAGGTTGCATGCCTGACCTGTAGTTATACTCCCAGTCATTTCTTAACCTAACACATGATCTTTTTCACGATCCAAACAAACAAATATCAATTCCCATGATGTAATTCCTCAGTTCATCCTTATATCTGCATAACCACAAAATACTGAGTATAGACTTACACATTTATTAATTCATATATTTATATACTCATACTTATGTTCATTTTAACTTCCAAACCCTAACTTTCCAAGCCACAGCATCAATTCGATGCTTAGACCTTATTTTAGTTGAAATCACAAAGCATCTTGTCATATTTTCTCAAAAATGGCCAAATTAGGGTTCTTCGAAGCAAAGAACATAAAATCAAAAATTCCAACGATCTCATATGAATCCCAACAACAAAAGGAAGGATTTCTTTACCTAATCGAGCTCTCTCTCTCTCTTGTATACAGTTCTTTATCGTGATTCTCTTTCAAAAGGATGACTTATGGCTCCTCAAATGATCGAATTTCATTTTCATGTCAAAAATGCTAAGAACATGCCAAGAACGTGAAGAACGAACGAAGAACACGAATAACGTGAAGAACACACGAAGAACGTGAAGAAGCATATTTTCTCTTGAAATTTCGGCAGAGCTTCCCCTTATAAGGGGTGATATTTCTAGGAAATTTTCGGTAGAGTTTTCCCTTATACGGGATGATATTTTTAGGTAAATTTTGGCAAAGTTTTCCCTAATAAAATCACTGAAAGGAAAATAGAAAGGAAACTGAACATGAATAGAAAACCTCACTCACGAAGCAAAGTAAGAGAGGATCGTACCTTCCACCTTCTCGTTCTCCCAGCAATGCTTCGATAGCACCCCTTCCTCGCCTCCTACTCCTCCTCCCGACCTCTCGACCCTAGCCCTTGGGGTGGTGGTAGTGGAAATCGTAGAGAATGAATGGGTAGGGGGGCTATTTATAAGTGCCATAAAACCACTAACCATGGTTAGAAAATCATGGTTTAAACCTTAACTACGGTTAGCGGCTCATGGTTTTGAACCATGGTTTTGGCCAAAACTTATCCCAAACATAGGGCTTAAGTTAGAACATTCTAGAGTATTCTAGATTCACTAATGATGCTTAATTAACACTAATCGTGATTAACTTTCACTAATCACGATTTAACTTTTGCATTTTATGCTTATCTTTTGCTAACTATTGATTAGTGTTTACTAATGACCATTAGCAGTTTTTCAAACCGTCATTAGTTTCTTTAATAATGCTTAATTAGTCTTAATGATACTCATTATGGGTTAATGACATCTTAATCCTCCTTATTTCTCTTTCTTCCGAAAATAACAATTTGACAAGAATTCCGATTCACACGAAACAAATTCCATTGGTTTCCTATTAACGAGCTGAATCTTATGATATCAGATCTGAGAGATGCCATGTTCATGGTTTTACAATTATAACAACCTTAAAGGAAGTCTCATCCTCGAGACTAGAGATGCATGCATAACAACCTTAAAGAGAATGAACGTCATTTCATTTATAATGAACACATACAAAATACATAGTTTTATCATTCAAACAAGTACATGCACTTTTCTTTCATTTCTACCTTAGATTCCTATGTTGCTTCTTCAAACTCTTGGTTGCACCATAACACATTAACTAGAGGTACCACTTTGCTCCTCAACTTCTTGATATCTCTGTCAAGTATTTGCATAGGTATTTCTTGTTATGTCAACTCTGGCTCAACATGTAAATTATCATAACTTATCTTATGCTCTGGATCCCTAATGTACTTTCTCAGATTTGATACATGAAAAACATCACGTATTGGCGAAAGATGTGGAGGAAGTGCAAGTCTATAGGCGACTTTTCCAATTCGTTGAATAATTTCAAAGGGATCCACAAACCTGGGTGCTAACATCCCATGCAAGCCAAACCTATGAACACCCTTCATAGGTGATACTTTGAGAAATACAAAGTCACCTACCTCAAATTCAAGGTCTCTTCGCATGGTATCACTATAGCCTTTCTGGCGACTCTGAGCAGTCAATAGTCTTTTTCGAGCAAGCTCTACAACTTCTCATGTCTCTTGGAGTCTATCTGAATCATAAAGGTTCTTTATCCCGACCTCTTGCCAACACAAAGGAGTAGTAGACCTACGTCCATATGGTGCTTCAAATGGTGCCATGCCAATACTTGTATGGTAACTATTGTTGTAGGTAAATTCTGTAAGAGGCAAATGTTTCAACCATGATCCTTTCCATTCTTAGGCACATGCTCGTAACATATCCTCTAAAGTCTGAATCGTACGTTTTTATTGACCATCTGTTTGTGGATGATATGCTGTGCTCAAGCATAGCTGTGTGCCTAAGGCTTTCATGAAGTTCTCCCAATAGTGTGAGGTGAATCGTGAATCTCGATCAGAAACTACTTCCTTTGGGATACCATGGAGACAGGTCCCATGCGCAATATATAACTCATCAAGCTAGTCTGGAGTGGAAGAGAAGCTTATTGGAATAAAGTGTGCTACCTTGGTCAGATGATCTATTATTACCCATATACTATCTTTCCCACCAGTCGTTTGAGGTAAGCTAGTAACGAAGTCTATGAAAATGCTTTCACATTTCCATTCAGGTATAGGGAGGGGTTGCAATAATCCCGGTAATTTTTTTTGTGAAGCTTTTACCTGCTGGCAGTTAAAACATGAATTCACGAAGTCAGCAACATCCTTCTTCATTCCTGGGCACCAAAAGTTTGAAAGAAGATCCTTATACATCTTCGTAAATCCTAGATTAATTGATAATTTAGAGCAATGCGCTTCCCGTAAGATGTCTTTCCTTAGTTCAGGTGTGTCTGGTACACAAGCTCCGTGATGGTTAGATAGTAACCCATCATGTATCTGGAATCCCTCTATCTCATTGTTCTCAAGTTGTTGTCTCAAGTCTTTAAGGACTGGATCATCCTCCTGTCCTTTCTTTATTCTATGCCAGATCTCTGGTTTGTATCGATGAGGAATAGTTATAATATCGACACTACTATCAAACGGTTTACATCCACTTAACATTGATAGTAAACCCCAGAACTGGATAGCAGTCACTAACCCAGGTGAATAAGTTCTTCTGCTAAGGGCATCTGCTACGACGTTCCCCATACTAGGGTGGTTGGAGATAGTGCAATCATAATCTTTCAACAACTCTAGCCACCGTCTCTGTCTCATATTGAGTTCCTTTTGATCAAACATATATTGCAAGCTTTTATGATCAGTGAAGATTTCAAAAGAAATACCATACAGGTAGTGTCTCCATATCTTGAAAGAAAAACTACGGCAGCTAATTCAAAGTCATGTGTTGGGTAGTTCTTCTCATGTGTCTTGAGCTGTCGTGATGCATACACAACTATCTTACCATGTTGCATAAGAACTACCCCAAGTCCTTTAGATGCACCAGTGTACACTGTAAACCCTTCACTCTCGGAGGGTAGAGTAAGGATGGGTGCAGATGTTAGGCATTCTTTCAGTGTTAGGAAACTACTTTCGCATGCATCAAACAATATGAATGGAACTTCCTTCTGGGTCAACCTAGTCATTGGCAATGCTATTCGTGAAAAGTCCTCCACAAATCTTCTATAATATCCAGCTAATCCCAGAAAAGATCGTATTTCTGTGACAATCTTCGGGCGTTCCCAACTCATCACCGCACTAACCTTTGTAGGATCAACTGATATACCTTCCCCAGAAATAACATGGCCTGTGAAAGAAACTTCAGATAGCCATAAGTCACATTTGCTATATTTAGCATACAATTTGTTCTTCCTTAGATTTTCAAGTGCCTGCCTGAGATGGCGTTCATGTAGATACTTATCCTTGGAATAAATAAGTACACCATCAATAAAGACTACTACAAAGTGATCTATGAACTTCTTGAATACTCTATTCATGAGATCCATGAATGTTGCTGGGGCATTTGTTAATCCGAAAGACATAACTAAAAATTCATAATTTCCACATCTAGTTTGAAAGGCTGTCATGGGGATATCCACATCTTTAAATTTAAGTAATGGTATCCAGATCTTAAGTCAATCTTGGAATACACAGTTGAATCATGTAACTGATCAAAGAGATCATCTATTCATGGCAGAGGATACTTGTTCTTTACGGTCTTCTTGTTTGGTTTTTTATAGTCAATGCACAACTGCATCGAACCATCCTTCTTCCTTACAACAAAACAGGTGCACCCCATGGTGAAGTACTAGGACGAATGAAGCCTATGTCTAACAGTTCTTGTAACTGTACCTTTAACTCACGTAACTCCATCGGTGCAATCCTATATGGAGGAATAGAGATAGTCAGAGTATCATGTGTGAGAGAGATTTCAAATTCAATCTCTCGCTCAAGTGGTAAACCAGGTAATTATTCTGTAAATACATCAGGAAACTTGTACACTATAGGCACATCTTCTATCATTCTATCTGACCCTGATATAGTGGATACATGAGCTAAATAGCCTTCACACCCTTGTTCTAACAGTTGTTGAGCCTTTGGAGTTGAGATGTGTTTGACATCATTGTTGTATGTCTTTCCAATAAACTGGAACTCTATCGAGTTAGGAATGTGAAAAGTTACTATCTTCTGGAAACAATCAAAACATGCATGATGCCTTTCTAGACAATCCATTTCTAGGATAAGATCAAATCCTCCATTTCGATTAGTAGTAGTGAAACAGGTAACTGATGTCCCGCTATCAGTACTATACAATTATCTAGGATTTCTCGGATTATAAATTCTTGTCCTCCTGGTCCCTTAATCAGATAGGACTGTTATACTTCTACTGGTATCTTACCCAAAGTGGGTACTAACCATCGAGCAATAAATGAATGTGAAGCACCATGATCAAATAAGGCATGTACTGAAAAGCCATGAATAGTAATGGTACCTCATACGATCGTGCCTGAATTGTAGGCCTGTTCTTTAGTGATTGCATTGAGCTGGTCATTATAAATAGGCAAGCTAAAACCCGCAACACTTTGTGGTGTTTGCTGTGTACGAGACGCTCCTTGTGAGACACGACCTCTACCTTGTCTTCCTCTGGGTGTTGCTCCATTGCTCGAGGTGGATGTTATACTGTTAATTAGGGTTGGTTTAAACCACGAACATCTCAACTTCGGATAATCTTTCTTGATGTGGCCTTCCTGATGATAGTAAAAACACACACATGCTCTTTTTTGAGTTGAAGACCCAGCCACAGAGGTGCTAGCTCCTGCTGCTTAGTCACGAGGATATAATGAAGTTCTAGAGAAACCTCTTCTTCCAGATAGTTCCTAGCCCAAAGTCTGTAGCGAGCTTATATTAGACCCGACTGGATGATAACAATTGTCTCTTCAATTATAATTTGCCTTACGTTTGGATGGTCCACCAGTAAAGTGGAAGCTTCTTTTTTGGCGGTTTTCTTCCCTCTCCATCTCAATACGTGAGGCAATGTCCATGGCTTCATCTAGAATGGTGGCTCTAAAGCCTGTAAGCTTCTCTCTAAAATCTCCTTGAAGACCGCTAACAAATTTGATAAGTCACTCTTGTGGTGAAGCTTCTAGAGCTGGGGAGTAACGTAGTAGCTCCGTAAAGTGAATATGATAATCTCGTACATTCTTGGATCCTTGGGTTAAAGAAGCCAACACCCTCCTCTTCAATTCTTCCCAGTTAGAGGACATAAGTGAGCTCAAAACCTCTCTTCAAAAACATCCCATGGAACATGATCTACTAATTTCTTGGAAATGGCTCTCCACCATCGTCTTGCATAGTCTGCTAAGGATTAATCAACGAAGTGCACCCAAGTATCTGCTGGTGCATGTATTATTCTCAACATCTTGTTGGCGTCTTCAAGCCATAGTTCTGCCTCTGCAAGTGTCTATATGCCTTTAAATAAAGGAATCTTTCCCTTCCGGTAATTGTCTAGTAATGTTTCGTGTCTAAGAAGGGCTTTCTCCATTGCTCCTTCAACTGGGGATGGAGCAGACTTAGTTGAATGATGGTAACTAGATTCTTCCTCAGAAAGATGGAAATAACCTTCAATCCTAGCATCCGCAGTTCTGGATGCCTCGGGTCTCTCAGCTTGTGCATTGAGCCTCTCCTCTAATGCTTGCTGCTTTTGCCCCATTTCCCGTACCATTGTCATCATAGCGGCTAATTGCCTAGACACATCTTGGTCTGCCATGATTCTAGAATAAGACAAGGCCAAAGGTTAGGTCCTATATGTCTTAGCATGATGTACGTAAGGGACAATAACTTGTGTGTGTTACTGCAATCACTTATTAAGATCAAAGGATCTCAATACAACCTTAGTTTATGAATACCGCTCTTAGTTGTTAATTACTAAATAAATTATAGGAGTAACCATGCTCTGATACCAATCTGTCGTGACCCCAGTTTCGGGTCGTCGGATCTTCCCATATCCAGATCTGGTTACTCAACAATAATTTATCCAGCAATCACAACTAACATTCAGAAATAAACTGCAGATAAAAATACTCAAAAAGAAGTATTTAATATATTTATATCCACAAAATAAAGTTTATGTGATCCATTATCCCACTACAACCCTTTGTATGTACATCAACTAGAAGGAAATACACAGAAATATTACTACCCACCTCAGAGAGTAAAGCTACTGTGGCTGACTGGATGGCTAAAGTCCTTGCGATGGCTCACCGACACCTATTGGGTTTTCCAATAAATCATAGGATAACAATTAGCGAGTGCTAAGTAACGAAGAAGAGAAAAATAAATAAATTGTGTAATTTTTTACCAAACTTGTTGCCATTAAAAGTTACAATCCTTCACATGTATTTAAGTCCTATTCCTTGCTATTCCACATCAGGGATTAATCCAGGGGAACCCCAACATTCTTGGACTCCGAAGCTGTGGATACTTCGAGATTGGAGGTTGCGTTAATCTGATGAGCTTATGTTGCCACACGTCGCCTCAGCCAATCCTCCAATACTACCCTAACAATTTTCCTCTTCATTTATTAATCAGGGTCTCAAACCCTCAGCCTAGAAAACAAAGGAGCACACCGTCTTCGAGGACTCGGTTGCTTAAAACCTCAGACTAACCTTCAATCACATAACCTAACAGCTTAAATACATGTTATCGTGACCCAACCGCCATTGAACCACCCATGCCTCCACATGGCACGACCACATCTTCCATCGTTCAACCCAAATATATTTGCACCTGGTACCACACATTGCAAATCATTCATTTCGTGCGCAATTATCAAAACAAGGCAAGCGTGTACCACCTTGCTAGGGTTACACCAATACAGGTTCCTTCCGACAAACCTACAGGTTGCTTGCCCGACCTGTAGTTCTACTCCCAATCATTTCTTAATGTAACACATGATCTTTTTCACGATCCAAACTGACAAATATCAATTCCCATGATGTTATTACTCAATTCAGTAATATAGTTGCATGACCATAAAATATTGAGTACAGACATACACATATATTAATTCATATATTTATATAATCATAATTATACTCATTTTAAATTCTAATCCCTAACTATCCAATCCACTGCATCAATTCGATGCTTAGACCTTATTTTAGATGAAATCAAAAAGCAACTTTTCATATTTTCTCAAAAAGAGCCAAATTATTGTTCTTCTTAGCAAAGAACATAAAATCATAAATTTCAACGATCTCATATGAAAATCCAACAGCAAAAGGAGGGATTTAGTTACCTAATCGAGCTCTCTCTCTCTCTCTTGTACATAGTTCTTTATCGTGATTATCTTTCAAAAGGATGATTTATGGCTCCTGAAATGATTGAATTTCATTTTCATATCAAAAACACTAAGAATGTGCCAAGAACGCGAAGAACGAACAAAGAACACGAAGAACGCGAAGAACACATGAAGAACATATTTTCTCTTGAAATTTCGGTAGTGCTTCGCCTTGTACGGGGTGATATTTCTTCGAAATTTTCAGCAGAGTTTCCCCTTATATGTGGTGATATTTCTAGGAAAATTTCGCCAGATTATAAATCACTGAAAGGAAAACAGAAAGGGAACAGAACATGAATCGAAAAACTAACTCACAAAGAAAACTAAGTAAGGATCATACCTTCCTCCTTCTCGTTCTCACGGAAGCGCTTCGCTAGCGCTCCTCCCTCGCCTCCTACTCCTCCTCCCGACCTCTCAACCATAGCCCTTGGGGTGGTGGTGGTAGTGGAAATCGTAGAGAATGAATAGGTGGGGGGGCTATTTATAGGCTCCAGAAAACCAGTAACCATGGTTAGAAAACCATCGTTTAGACCTTAACCACGGTTAGCGGCTCATGGTTTTGGCACATGATTTTGGCCAAAACTTATCCCAAACTTAGGGCTTAAGTTAGAACATTCTAGAGGATTCTAGATTCGCTAATGATGCTAATTAAAACTAATCATGATTAACTTTCACTAATCATGATTTAACTATCATGGCTTATGCATATCTTTTGCTAACTATTGATTAGAGTTTGCTAATTATCATTAGCGGTTTTCAATCGATCATTAGTTTCTTTAATCATGCTTAATTAGTATTAATGATAGTCATTATGGGTTAAAGACATCTTAATCATCCTTACTTCTCTTTCTTCCAAAAATCAAAACAATTCAAAACAAAGTCTGATTCAAATGAAACAAATTCCGTCGAGTCTTATGATATTCGATCCGAGAGATGCTATAGACTAGAACCACAATTTTTGGATTTTTCTATTATTTTATATAATTTTTATAAGTTTCAAGTGTTTTGTATTTTTTTGGTTTTTATGAAATATTTTTGAGCTGGAGCTTAAAGATCATAAAAGACAACTACTCTAATTTCTTGAATATTTGGATATATTTTTGAATTTTTATGATTTTCTTAGGTAAACAAGATAATTTTTAGGGTTTTTGAATTTTTAATAATAGAAAATTATAAAGAAATTAACCCACAAAAATTACCACAAACACAACATGCAAACATGAGTCAAATTTATTTTGTGAATTTTTGGAGTTTATTAGCTATTTATTGCACTAAATATAAGAGACGCAAATAAAAACAGTTTGCAGTGACCTATATGTAATTATTTTATGTTTATGGGCCTCTAGAATAACAAAATCAGAAACCATAGGGGCCACTATGTAATTTGTCCAGAAAAGGCACGCGCAGCACGTGAAACATTACGCACATGGGTATATATGCAAATATCAAAACTATAAATTTATTCCATATCAACGAGTTCAGGGCAAAATATGCAAAATTACCACAAGAATGCATGCGGGTGAACATGACTACAAACTCAGATGGACCAAACTGTAATATAAAACTACAAAAGCCTTTTCACAAAAGTTATTAAGTAATGTATTTTTATATTGGACTAAAGCAAAATAAAAAAATCATGCAGGGGAACATAGCAAAATACCCTGGCACGTGGCTTGCGTGTGGGGTCTCTGATGATGCTGATGTTCCCTTGGAAAAGTATCTGACGGTTCTGAATGTGTTGGGGATGTGTGGCTCTGATCTGCTACACCAGTACAGATCTAGCGACTAACAAAGTCGATGATGATGTGCATCTCAGATTTACCGAGGATCAGATACAACTGTTATAAGTTGGGTATGAGATAACTGTTCGGATCAGATCTTGGAGAAGAGGGATGATCCAACGACGAAGGGAGATGATGGAAGAACTGAAGCCCAATGAGCTTCTATCGGTCGTGGTTGGCGATCTACGGGTCTAATGAAGTAGCAAAGAAGTCCATTACCTTCATAGAGTAACTCCATGTCTATTAGAAGGTTCCGATGTGGATATGGATAGTCGGATATCCCTGGTACAGGTGATGCATCTGGAGGAGCTCTGCCACTAGAGTTGAAGCTCAAATCGCGTCTCCTTACACTCACTGGTGCCTGCTAAGGAAGGTAGACTTAGAGGCTTTGCTCCGATCACGTTATTACTTGAAAGCGTAAAGAGAAGCAAAGGAGGAATGAACTTGATCTCTGTTGTACATGGTAGAGGGAGACCAGGTCTTAATCTCGATCGAAGTATTGAGTTTAAGGCGGTCATGTTACGAAGGAAGATGGAAGGGTGAGTCGTGAGGAAATCGATGTGGTGCGATGATTCAAATGGAGCTCCGACCCGATGGTTGGAGCTGATGAGCTACAACGGAGTTGAAGGATGAAATCGGTATGAAAATGGATGTGTAGGCAAAATAGAAGGGAACTAGGAGTGATCATGTGCTCAACGATGAAAGACAAAGTGGACGACATCAATCTGGCCTCAATTGAGCTGCGGAAGGCACATGAGGCTACACACGGTAGAGCTCCAACTGTGTTCTTCAGCTACGGCCAAATCACCACCAAACCCTACTTCAATGGGGTCTTCGGTAGACTGACACTCTACTGGAGGTATCTACAGAGGAAAGAAGCGATGAGGCACGAGCTGAAGAGCTCGGGAGGTAGAGGAGATGATTTATAGGGGATGTCCAAGGTCTAGAAAGATCGAAGGCTCGCACAAAACCCTAGGAAGATCCGATTACGTCTTGGGATTCGCGAGGATCAAGGATCCTAAGCAAAGATTGGGGTGTTGAAAACCAAGCAATCGAAGGTGGGACTCGATCGGGAAAATGCAGAGAAATCATGTCCCTCATCAGATTTAGCAGGTCAGGTCTAGAGAGGGGGAGCTTGACAGCGGTCAACATTCCAAGGTGGACTAATATGAAATTAGGGATTTGCAAAATGAAAGAATATTAAATAAAAAATAGCAAATGATTTTCAAATAAAAAATAAATAAAATGAAAATATTTATTATTTTTAAACTATTTTTTATGATTTTTAATTATTTTATGAAAAATATATGTAGGGTATATACAATATAATGTAGTATGTATAGGTATAGTATAGCTATATATTATGTACACGTAATTTTAATTTATTATTTTTACGAAAATATATTTTATTTAATATTTTATTTATATACAAAATAAATAAGGAATGTAAAATTATTTTTATTTGATTTTTATAGAGTAAGTAGATATATTAATTAAATAGATGTTCTTTACAATATACATAGGTGTGTCTTTTGTTCAATAAAATTTGGACTTTATTATTTTATTTTTTAATTTCCAAAATTTTATTTTATTTTTTTAGTATTAAAGGTATGCACAAATGTGAAAAATATAATATGTACAAAGTATAATTAAATATAATTATTTATAGGTATAAGTATCAAGCGGCTATACAAGGACCCTATCTCCCCCTATTTTCTTCCTTGTTGATCAGGTTACTTATTGACCTTCTCTCGAGGTTTGGGTCAATCTGTACTTATTTCATAATTACATCCTTCTCTCCTTTTCTTTTCTCTTTATTCTTTTATTTTTGGAAAATATGTGTTAATTATGCAGTAATAACGAGGACATGTACAATGGTAAATTAATGTATTTACACGTACTTATAGATGTTTTTTTGCTAAAAGATGAATCTAAAATAAAAAATTAAAGAATGTGAATCATAGAATCATCATCTGCATTTATTTCGTAAACACATCCTTCTTTATTTCTTTTATTTTTTTTCTTCATTATTGTTTTGTTGGGGGTAAAAGAATGATAAATATAATATATTAATAAATCAATTAAGAATGATAAATATTGATGATTAATGTATATATACATGTATTTTACAAAGGATTTTAGCTAAAATAAAGAATAAAGATGTTGAATCATGGATTCATCATTCCTTATACTTTACCTTTTCTAATCCCTTAGTAAATAGTTATTCAAAGAAAAAGTGGAAAAGGAAAATCAGAAAATAAAAAGGAAAGAACTTAGAACAATTTTTATTTTTAAACTTATTCTTTTTAAAATAAATGCATTGGGCTCGGGCAAACTTTGGATTATTTGTCTGGTGGAACCTTATTGGAAATGGATTTAAGACCTAACATCCTTCAAGTTCACAATTCTATGTTCAGGTTGCCTCAACAGTCAGGTCAGAACAAGTCTACACATGCAATCTCATATGACTATTAATCTTTACTTATACAGTGTAAGTGAAGTATAGCTCCCCAACTCAGAAATGGTAAAGAAACAACCTCCTCTAACAAGGTAACCCTAATTCCCTAATCTAGCTACTCATTCCTCAAGGAGCAGGGTATTCCCTTCTAAGTTCAAATGCAACCAGCTCAAGAAGAGGGGGTAGAGAAGAGAATGGACTCTTATCAGTGTAGACATATATCCTTGGAGCTTGATTAGTGTAGCCAAGTCTCCAGCTGCATGCTTCCTTGGTTTGAGACTTTGAAACATATGACTTGCTTATTCATATTTTTCTCTTAAAGGAATTTTTATTAATTTTACCCATCTAACTTTTTTGAGATTTTATACCTTTTCTGAACATATATTCAAATGTGTAGCATGTACATAATAGTATTTCCTCTTGAGCCAGTAGACTATCCCTCTTTTGAAGTATTATTGCTACCCACAACATCTTGTCGTTAAACGTCCTCGCCACAAGACTAGGTTAAGATACATTGGCCACTTATTGTGTCTGCGACTGTTTCCACTCATGCGTTTCACCAAGCTAAAGGATTCTGCCTCCTCACCACCTCATCCATGAAGAGCTACGTTTAGAGTTCTTGTCTAAGTTAAGCCATTGTCTATAAGGGTCATACATGTGTTGTGGAATATTCTACTTAAATCAATAAAGACGACATGTGAACATAGTCTTGTGGACACAAGAAATTAAGTTTATATGACATGAAAAGTCTTAACTCCAGTTCCTATATGGTTCCTCTAAAATTAAGTAGATTAAGGTCTTAATCATGGTCCATTCTTTGATTTTATTCCAGACTAGTTTAAGCATCAAAAACATTTGGAAAAATGCAAATGCACATGCAAGAAAATATATACAAAATATTTTTTTCAAAGAAATTAAAATAAGAGAAAAGAAACTTTTTTAATATGTTTTAGAGAGTTTTTCAAATTTTATGGTATTTCTTTAATAATGAATTATACATATTTGCAAGAATTTACAAGAATTTTATACACAGTTTACAAAGATTTTACATAAAGAATATTTACCACTTATATATATATATATATATATATATATATATTAAGAGGATTTTATCTATAAAAGAATTGTATATACATATTTATGAAAGGATTTTATTGAGAAATATCATGTACAACACATAATTTACAAATCGTTATGGCTTTTATACATACATGGATTTTCGAAGTTTACAGATAAATTCTATACCCATAATATATATCCCACATGAGAAAATATTTTACAAAAACTTTTACATCCCATTTTTTGAAATGTTTACAAAATATTTTTAAACCATTTTACAAATAATTTAGAAATTAATTTTAGAGAACCTTTTACAAAAATATTTTACAAAACATTTTACAAAATATTTTTACAAATGAGATTTTGCAAATATTTTATTTCAAACATTTTACAAACATTTGTACAGTATAAAAAATTTTGATACAAAATAATTTTCAAACATTTTACAAACAAAACAGTTTTATAAAAATTTTACAACAGTTTGTACAAAAATAATTTTACAAAAGACTTTAGAAAAGTTTTTTTACAAATGATTTATAAAGGATTTTATAAAAACTTTTATAAAAAAATTAAAAAATGTTTTACAATTTTTTTTACAAAACTTTTCACAAAAGAGTTTACAAACCGTTTTTGCAAACATTCTACAAATCATTTTCAAAACATTTTTATTCCAATTTTATTAAAAATAGCCATATTATTAAACACAAAAGTATGAGTTATGCCTAAGGTATACATACAATATATACAACACCCCCAATACTTAGCTTGAACTCTGTCCTCGTAGCGACGAAGAAGCGACAAAGGATGACATAACTTGTACTAAATATAGAGAAGTGAAAAGAATCCTATGTTACAATGACTCAAAGAATGAAAAATAAAATGAAAAGATGTTGGTGATCCACCCTATACTTAGGATAAAATAATTTGAAGTATAGAAGATTGTATAAGAGGGGAAGACTTTGGAAGAGAATATACACAAAATCAATGACTAGACATGTCCCCCCATAATAATGGTGAAAGATCCCTAAGTATAGAATGGAATATCAACAGTTGATGGATAAGTGAAGGAAGAATCAAAGAAGTGAAAAATAGATATTACCTCCCCTATACATTGGGTCGGATGTACCTAAGTATAGGAAACAAAACGGAGGTAATAGAACAAACAAAGATATGAACAACACATGTTTAACACCCACAATATATAGGATAAAGTGCACTAAGTATAGCCAAAACTCCTAAAAAAGACTTCGGGTATTATGGAAGAAAGAAAGACAATAACAGAAAACACGGTTATACAAAGAGGCAGATGAAAGAGTAAATCGGGTATGAGATGTAAAAATGACAACTAAGGACATATCTTATACAAAATGTATCGGAGCAACATCAACAATCAACATGTCATGATCAAGAAACGGCTTCAGGCACTGACCCCTGACCCAAAAGGTGGACTAAGAAGACAACTCAGATATATCAATGCTACCATTTTCGTATACCTTTCTGACTATGTATGGGACATTCCACTTTCTCCGTAACTTCCCTCGAAATAGCTTCATTCTCGCATCAAATAGCCATAATCTTTGATTCGACTCACACTGCTTATGGTTGATATTTGAATCATGTCATTCTTTCACTTTGTCCTTATAATGTAGAGTACTCAAGAAGGATATATCGCATAACTCCTTCAGGGCTACCAACTCTACTCTCCTCTGATATCCTACACTCTCTGGATCCAAGAATATCTCTGAAACTACCCAAAGTGGATGATGCTTGATCTCAATAGGTAAGTGGCATGCCTTTCCATAAACGTGTCAAAATGAGATGTACCCAAAGGGGTCTTGAAGGAAGTCCTATAGGCCCACAAGATCGAGTCCAAAAGTTATGACCAATCCTTTCAATTTGGGTGGACAACCTCCTCAAATATCGTCTTGATCGTCTGGTCTGAAACCTCAAAAAGACCATTTATCTATGGATGATATGGAGTGGATACTCGATGGTTAATCTTGAACTCGTTACTAAGGCCCTTAACTTATCGCTAATGAAATGAGTTCCCCCGTCAGAAATCAGATTTATAGGAACCCTGAAATGTAATATAATATTCTTCATCAGAATTCTGCTAACAGTCCTTGCGTCAACCCCTCTGTCGGGGATGGCCTCAAACCAATGACTCACATAATCCATAGCCAACAGAATGTACTCGAATCCCTAACTCTTAGGTCATGGGCCATAAAATCGATGCCACGTGTCAAAAACCATCTATAAGTTAATGGGTTGCATTGGCAACATATCTCTATGTTCACAAGTACCCATCCTCTAATAGTTAGTACACTTATTGATATCATCTGCATCCTTGAAGAGTGTAGGCCATCAAAGGCCTAATTGGAGCACCTTTTACAACGTCCTCCTCCCAGAATGATGTCCTCCTGCCTCCAGCTTGTGGTAATAGGTGAGGACACCTTGATGTTCCTCTAGAGGAGTACACCAAGGATAGACCCTATCCCCCCCCCTTCATGGTAAAGGGTGGGATTCTCCCAATGGTATGACTTGGCCTTCACGAGGAAAGTCTCAAGCCGCTGCCTAGTCCTATATTGTGAAACTTTCTTAGCAACAAGATAGCTCACAATGTTGGCATACCACGGGAGTGAGCTGATAGAAATAATTGCCTCGTTTGGGAAAGTCTTTGTGACAGGTGTGGTTCGCTCAGAATCCTGAAGCGGCTCTATTCAGGAGATGTGATCCGCCACCACATTCTTGACTCCAGGGTTATCTTTAATCTCAATGTCGAACTCTTGAAGTAGAAGGATCCGTCTAGTATGGTGATGAATACCCATTCATCACTCTTTATTCTTATATTTTAGCTACAAAAACCTATGCAAATGCATGTAGATATGTGTAAATAGGAAAAGTTAGCAAAGGCATGCATTTTTGTAAATATAAATAATTAGCATGTTTTTGTGCAAAAATAGAAGAATAAAGAAGAAAAAGAAAAAGAGGGAAATATTTAGAATAAATATTGAGCAACCTAACCCAAGGGAGGGCTCAGCATGGGCCTGACCGCATAAAAGCCACAAGTAGAGGGAGATAGGGGCTCATGTGTAAATATTTATGTAAATAAATAAAATAATATTTTCCTCAACCAAAAATATACTTGTATATATTTTGTATATATTTAGGAACTATTAAAAACAAGATAAAAATCTAAAAATCAAAAATACCAAAAAGAACCCTTCACCATGTACATAGTCCATCATCCTTACTTTATTTCACCTTATAAATAACCTAATTTATTTTCAAATCTTTTTGTAAATATTCCTTTTTATGTTTTGTAAATAAAATAAATAAAAAGAATCAAAACAAAAATCAAATAAAAATTACAAAATTAAAATACAAAAATAAATTGTATATATATCATGTATATAATTGTGCATAAATAACTATTTCCCCTATGTATATAAACAATAAAAATAAAATAAAAATAGCCCTTTATTCCTCATTTTATCTTATAAATAAATAAAATATAAAATGGGAATAAAAATGTACAAAAATAATTAATTAAAAATCAAAAATCAAAAATCAATATAGTGTATATATGCCTATGAATAGCTAATTTGTATATACCTTATTTTACTTTCCAAAAATTAATTAAAAATTACAAAAAAATAGAAAAAATTAAAACAAACATTTTTCATGTTTTGAGTTTTTGGAAATTCGGCCATTTAAAGGCCCAAAAAATTAAAATAAAAATCTCAGCCTTGGCGGCCTCTGATTGGTCCACGGGGGATTGTTGACCCCCGGTCAACACCTCCCCCAGGACCACCAGAGGCGCGGATCTGGGTTTCGACCCGATTTCTCGATCTTTTCCTCACCCGATCCGAATGCCAAATCCGCAAACCCCGGGCCCTAATCCACCTTCACACACCCGAGATCCTCGCCCGGAGGTTTGCATGGGGATCCGTGCGCCGATCGTCGTGCCCGACTCCATTCTTCCCGGACCCCTAGCACTATAAAGTTGGAGCTCCGCCGCACTCTCACGCTATCTTTGGTTCCCCATTCTCTCTCCAGTGAGCTCCATCGTAACCAGCAAGGTGACAGCTTGCCCCCGCCGGTGTCGCAGCGAGGAGGAGGTGTTCGACCATCGATCCGGCCGCTTCTTGCAGCCGTGCTCCGACGACCACCCGGAGCTCGAGCCTCGGGAGTTGACGACCCTTGAGGCGAGGACCAGGAGCTAGCTGAGCTCCAGCCCAGTCTACAGCATCACCCAGGTGACCTTAGTTTCTACCCATTTAGTGTAATTTTGGATTTCGCCCAAATCGACCGTTCGCCGTGTTCCTTTGATTCCGACCGTCTCGCTTCATATCTCGATCATCGGAGCACCCCATCACCTCCGCCATCTCCTCACGCACGTTCTACGCCCACTCGTTCAACCCAGCTCGCCCCGGAGCTGGGAGTCGAGCTCCACCGTCTTCCGCTCGTCGGAGCTCCTTCGCCCCGACCCACCAGCCACCTTCACCCCGCTTCTTTGGGTCGAGGCACTTTGCCCTCGACCCGCGAAGCTTTCTGGTTGCTTTGCAGGTCCAAAGGGGGGTGTCTGAGCCCTCTTACATCCCAGACCGGAGCTTCGCGCCGCCAGCCTCGCCGGAGCCCCTCCAGGGCTCGGCTGGGCCATCGGCCAACACCATCAGCTACGGGGCTGCACCGGGAACCTGTTACGACATCCAGAAGCAGCTGAGGAGGAGTGTAGCGCGCGCAGGAGGCCGGCGAAGTTCGCCGGCGTCGAGTTCTTTCACCATCCTCCAAAGCCGTCCGATGAAGCCTCAGCTCCAGTTCTAATATCAGCCGTCCATCTTTCGAGGAGCCGCGACCGTTGATCATCCAGAGGACCTCATCCGGACCGTTAGTACCCGAGGAGAGAGGCACCTGAGCCCCATTCGTTAGATCGTCCACGTGGCCTCCCTCGTACCGTCGATCGAGCCCAAGAGAAGAAGAGAAGGAGAGCGCCGCCCATCCTGACCGTCCATCCACCACGTGGCGCGCATCTGGCCGTCGACCAATAAAGGGGTAAATATCTTAGGGCCCCCTCTTAGTTTGTCATTTCATTTCCAGTCCCGTAAATATTTTTAAAACTTTATTTACGTAGGGTTATTTGCAGTAGGGACCTTGTGCTTAGTTTTAATTGCATGTATGCCCCTGTGTGTATGTGACCACGTGCTTCGTCACGTGTTGTGTTGGGCATTTTACATCTTTTGTCCTGTAGATATGGGATGTTATGGAATGAATGAATATTTTTGAGTAATTGCAGTTATGCCCCTGTGAGTGTTTTTTATTACACATGTGCGAATTTTAGTGGGCTTTTTGCAACCGAGTCCCTGGGCTTTTAATACGAGTTATCAAAAGGCCCTAAGACTTGGTTTTTATTACCATTTGGTCCCTGTGTGCCCCAGCCACGCGCCACGCGCGTGACTTGCTGGGTATTTTGCACCAGAGCCCCCAGATTCTCGGGTATTTGCACATTCGTCCTTGTGCACTGTGCCCTCTTTACATTTTTTAATAAAATATCAAATCATCTCCAAATCCAATGAAATTTGGACACATGGCTCCTGCCATGATGTAGGAATTTCTGTGATTTTTGAGAACATTTTCAATTTTATTTAGTATTTTTAAAAATTCAAAAACAGCCTTTTTAGTTACTGTTTAGATTTAAAAATACCAAAAAAATATAAAAACATCTCCAAAAATTATAAAAAAATGAGATATTGTTGTTTGCTTGCTGTTTGATTTTCTAGCCAATTTTGGCTATTTTTCATCACTTAAAAACCTAAAAAAATTGAAAAACCCCTAAAAACCCATAAAAATTAAAATAAATAAATTAAAAATCCAAAAACAATAATTAAGGTGCCTAAATTTTCCTTATTCTTTCTAGATTACAGGAAAATTACTCCAGGGCTTAGTGAGACTCTTAGATATTTTATTTTTGAGTTTCAAGCCTTGCTAGACAGTACCTCTTTTATTTAGCACTGTTTGATTTTTAGAAAATAATTTACCCATCAGAAAATTATCAAAAATTAACCAAAAACACTTAAAAACCTAAAAAACATAAAAACCATTTTTCCTTAATTTTTGCATTGTTTTTAGTGTGTTTAATAAATTGTTGAAGTTGCCTTGAGTTTACTTTCCTTTATTTTCTTTATCTTTTAAAAATCCAAAAAAATATAAAAATTAACAAAAACCACTAAAAAGCACTTCATTTTATTTTAGTTCATTTTTACTACTTCTAGGCCTACGGCCAACCCGTGCTCCTTGTGTTCGACCCTGGGAGCTATACCAGGTTAATATCATAGCTAGGACCGCTTGTTTTGCCTTGTTTGACGTTTGATTAGTTTTGCGGTTCGATTTTTCTTGATACACTTAGTCTACTCGATCGAGGTCGCAACGACCATTTTTAGACCTTTTACCCCGATCACTTAGGCTGGTTATCAGAATGGCGCCGTTGCCGGGGAGCACGACTTAGTAGTGTTTTTATTTTCATTTTTATTTTCGCGGTTTTTCGCGGCTCTTCGGAGCTCGCGGCTTTTCCCGGCTTTTGTATTTATTTTCTTTTTGTTTTATTTTGTTTTATTTTGATTTTCTTTTATTTTTGTTTGTTTTATTTTGTGTGACTATTTTCTTTTCTATTTTTACACATAGACCCTTGCTTATATTTTCATTTATTATTTTATTGGTCTGACCACTTTCTTTCTTTTCTTGCGAGGGCCCGAGGACCGCGGAGGCGACTTTCGAGGAGCCGGTGCAGCCGCGGCACTTGGAGGCGGCTTTTCTCTCGACGAAGCTGCAGGAGAGAGCGAGAGGAGAGAGTTGAGTGGTGTGAGGCATTAGGGTAGTTTTTATTTTATCCATTATTGTTGTAATAATACAGGACATTCAGACACTCTTAGACTTAGACCGTAGCGGGTCTGTTTCGCCGAGCACCGGCGTGCTCGGGGGACCCATTAGGACCCTCGGTTTTTACGCGGTTTTCTCGCGGCTTTCCTTTTTCTTTTCTTACTGTCATTTTCCGGATTTTTCGCGGTTTTTGCTTGAGCCCCTAGACATAGGATTTTTGTTGATTGTGACGTAGGATCTCTAAGGCCCAACACTTAATAGAATATCTGTTCCTATATAACGTAATTGGACCTTATTAAAATTCACTGAAAAAGTTAGTTTGATTGGATTTGAGACCACGTGCCGTTAGGAGTCACATACAGCGCTGGCAGGACCCGTTGTGGCGGGCACCGAGTGACTCCCAAGATCGGACTCCGGACTCGATTCGGCTGACTAACTATTGTTCTTCACGATCAATAGAAATTGCCTGTTTAGGACTCGGCTTTTTACCGTGCATCATATAACTTAGTTTATTTTCTGCCTTTTATTTTATGCGCGGATCATTTTGCATGTAGAGTGCTGGCGGCAGGTACGCATTTCTTACTCAGCATGCATCATTGATTTTCTCGTGCATCGGCTTTTTCGACTTCTCCCCCCGTTTTCGGACTTAATAACCAGGAGAAACCGAAAAATTCGTTAGGCGATTTTTGTTTGCTTGAAAAATACCTAAAAAGAAAAACCATAAAATTGGGACTGTTTAAAATTATCGACCTTAAAACTCGCTCACCCTAAAAATTTTGTCTTGGGGAGAGCAACCCCCTCATTGTTTGGTTTGCTTGTGCGAGAGAGTGACCCCGAACACTAGGTAGAGCCCCCCGTTGCGAAACCCGGCTGATTACCGACTTTTCTGTGCGGGCCAGTCGGTTGGGTTAGCAGCGGATATCCCAACAGGTCACGTAATCGCTCTGCTATCTTGATTGTTCACCAAATAAAATAGACAAGATAATTTGACCGAACTTTCACGGTCTTCAGCTCGTGTTGTGTTGGTGAACCGGGGGTTTGTTTTCTGATCGTAATTTTTCCAGATCTCATCCGCCCTACTCGCTAGATCAAGATGATGGGTAGACGGTCTCTTAGGCAGCCTTTGGTTGCACCGCTTTCGGGCGCGTCTACCACATCATCTAGGTTGGCTCACGAGAGCTCGGACCCGCTCTCCGAGCCCGAGTATGACTCCGCCCTGTTCCCCCTCGACCCCCTTTCTGATCTACCTGAGAGACATGAGCCCGAGGAGAGACTTATTCATTTGACAGCACCTGAGTTGGGCTCCTTCGATTTTGCAGACGTCGCGATGGCCGGCAGTTCTGACGATCACTCCCGCAGACCCGAGCACTTTGTATTGGACCAGGGAGCGATCAACTCCACCCTGATCGCACAGTTAGAGACAGTCCAGCAGCAGCTCCGTGATCAGGGAGCGTTTATGATAGAGATGAGGCGTGAGATGGAGAGGCTCAGAGCAGAGAGAGATGCACAGAGCGAGCCCGAGGAGCCCGATGAGGCACAGGCACAGGCACGAGCCGCAGCAGCAGCAGCAGCCGCAGGAGGAGCAGGACCACCGAGACCGATGCGGGATTTACACAATCCCGGCTCTACACTGATGCACCACTGGGTGGTGGTTCCGGCTATCGTGGGGGACTTCAAGTTCCCCCCGAACACCTTGCAGATGCTTCCGAGGTTCCATGGACTGGCTACAGAGGAGCCCCACCTCCACCTACAGGAGTTCTTGATGATTTGCAGTACTGTCCACGACAGGCACGTGGACCAGGATACCATACGGATGATTGCTTTCCCCTTCTCCCTAGCAGACAGAGCAGCCACCTGGCTGAAGCATTTGGGGAGATTCGTGTACACCTGGGAGCAGCTCCGCACCGAGTACTTGAACAAGTACTATCCACTCGGGCGGACGAACGCAGCGAGGGCCCTGATCAACAACTTCTCCATGTTCCCCAACGAGCAGTTCCACGAGGCTTGGGAGAGGTTCAGAGAGCTCCTAGACATATGCCCACACCATGATATCACGAAGCCGAACCTAGTTCAGAGCTTTTTCAGTGGGTTGTCACCAGAGCTACAGGGCCTGGTGAACGCTTCTTGTGGCGGGTCCTACTTCGCCAAGGACCATGACCAGGTCTGGGCTATTTTTGAGGAGATGGCGGAGAACTACATGGTTAAGTCCCAGACCCGCCTCTACACACAGAAGACCCAGCCACTTCAGCCAGGACCCGTGCAGTACCAGAGGATCGCACGGGTAGATGCAGGTCCAGTCAGTTCGTCTGCAGCAGCAGCAACACAGGCAGAGTCATCAGCTACAGACATGGGGATCATCAGCGAGAAGCTGGACCGCATGGAGCTGATAGAGAAGAAGCAGTGCCAGAGCATAGCACAGATGGATCAGATGGCATAGGTCTTGAGCGACCTGAAGACACAGATCATGTGTCTCCAGGAGACACAGACAGCTTCTCAGCCCCGTCTTCAGTCGCGAGGCGACTCCGGCAGCAGCAGCAGCTCGTCCCAGCGCTCCAGCGCCCCAGCGCAGCCTAGACAGGTTCACCTTGTACAGGCGGAGCCGTACCAGCAGCCGCAGCCTACCTACCAGTCCCCACCATCTCCAGAGATGCAGATGGTGGTCTACCAGCCGGACCAGCCGTTGGCAGTGCTACCCCCAGCCCCCTTGGATGCAGAGCCGTTGATGGATGTCAACGGGATCTGGTACGACCGTCCCCAGCCTGGGATCCGACGAGATCATCCCGGATTCAGGTGGGGGAGTGGTGGTGCCCAGCCCCAGCAGCAGCCGTCAGCACAGGGAGGGCAGTACTCCCAGCCGAGAGACCATCACCAACCGCAGCAGCAGCCCCCAGTCTACCAGCAGCAGTCTTCCTATGGTCCTCGTCCCTATCAGCAGCAGGGACAGTATGGGAGGCGTGAGCAGCAGGCTCACCCGGGATACCAGCACCAGCAGCACCCTCCGTCCTACCCCTCTCACCCACAGCAGTACCAGCAGCCTCACCCACAGAGAGGCTACCCGTCGGGCTCCCACGAGAGCCCCGCTTTGGATGACATCACCCGCCTCCTCACGGATCAGCAGGCGACCTTCAGACGTGAGATGGATGAGTTCCGCCATGAGATGCGGGACTTGGTGAGAGGGAAGGCCGCCATACCTGCACAGATAGAGCCCAATCCGAACAACCTGAAGCGGAAGTCTGAGCAGGTAGTACATACTGAGTTCGCCACTCCTAGCGATCCATTTGATGATACTTCTTCAGATCTGTTTGATGTTGATTTTGCCACGCTTAGGAGCGGTAGGACCCCAGCCGGCGGCGGCGCCTCAGCTGAGCACCATCCAGAGGCGCCCCAGGAGGAGGAGGAGAGCGGTACTGAGGCCGCTCCAGTCGATGACGGTGGTACTGAGGCCACCGAGGATGCTGATCCCACCGGCGGTACTGAGGCCGCCACTTCACCAGATCGAGGAGGTGGTACTGATGCCACCCCAGCAGCAGCCGAGCCAGTGAGCGGTACTGATGCCGCTCGACGTCTACCTTCGCCAGCAGCAGCAGAGCAGCCCATCCGTGGTGGTACTGAGGCCACCGGTGTTTGTAGAGAGAGATCTGATTTTGTTTTTCCTCATGGTCATGTATCTCAGGATTCTGTGATGAATAAAGGAAAAGGTTTACATTCTTTTGGTCCCACTGTGGTGCATGATGTATGTGTGGATCCGGTCCTCGAACCGCGTAGATCTTTTCCTAGTCCTTCATCTGAGAAGGACCCAGTGATTCCCTTCCCTAGAGCCCTTCAGATGGGGAAGGGGAAGAAAAATGATTCAAAAAAGAGAGAGTTTGAGGAGTTCAGCCAGAGCATGATAGATCGCTTTCACATTCAGCTGACCCTCCAGGAGGCTTTGCAGCACATCCCCCTTCTCCAGAGATCTTTGAGAGAGAGGACTACAGTTAGGAGGAGGAGGAGGAACCACACTTCAGAGATACATGTGCTAACCAAAGCCACGTGCTTTGCGATTCAGAACCGACTGCCAGCCAAGAGGCCAGATGCAGGGGCTCCGTATGTCAGATGCCAGATCAGAGAGCAGTGGTTCGACCGTACTCTTTTAGATAGCGGATCTTCGATCAACCTACTTCCGGCAGCCCTTCTCGACCGCTTCGAGTTGGGCACTCTTCGACAGAGCAGGACAGTCCTTCAGTTCGCTGATCGATCTGTCAAGAGGCCGAAGGGGTTGCTACGAGACGTTATCGTCACGATTCAGGGTCTGCAATTCCCCGTGGACTTCGTAGTGTTGGACATGGAGATCCCTGAATCAGTGGCCGATACCCCCATCATCCTTGGTCGTCCGTTCTTGGCCACAGCCAAGGCGGTGACTGATCATGATAGCGGGAAGGTGTACTTTCGCGTCCAGGGCGAGAGTATACAAATAGAGACGGTCGAGGACTACAGAGCCAGATCCAGATCCCGCTCAGATGCCAGTACCGATTCAGAGCAGCTGACAGACGCAGAGCCAGACATCCACCAGGACTGCGACTTTGTGATCACAGATGATGAGGCAGCTTGGGCAGACCTTGAGTCACAGACTACCCTCTCACTTTCAGACACAGCTGATGCAGAGATGATAGCAGAGGAGAGTCTGGAGAGCACAGACTTGGGTTCGGATACAGTTGCGGCAGCAGAGCCGGTTCTCGATTGCAGCACAGTGTTTTGTGATGGTGGTGCTGAGGCCACCTTGTTTTCCGGTGGTACTGATGCCACCGAGTCTGATACAGATCCCTCGGACTCAGAGTCTGATTGGGCCGATTGTTACGATCAGATGCCAGATCTGAGTTCACCCGAGCCTACAGAGGAGGAGGCAGAGGCAGAGCAGAGCAGAGACAGTGCAGTTGAGCCGCCTTCTCCCGACCCAGTTTGCGAGAGTACACTTTCACTTTCCCAGGCAGATTTGGCCGATCTTGCAGCTTTCACTCAGTTTCTTCCACAGCCAGATTTGCCAGCACCCAGCATTCCAGAGCTGAAGCCGCTCCCTACTTCGCTGAAGTATCGATTCCTTGCGGGCGATCCTGAGATGTACCCAGTCATCATCTCCGCTGAGTTGACTGGAGAGCAGGAATCCCGTCTGATGGGGGTTCTTGAAAAGAACCGCAAGGCGATCGGATGGAGCGTAGCAGATCTCCATGGGATTGATCCATCAGTTTGCTCCCACCACATCTATCTCGAGGATGGGGCGAAGCCGTCACGTGAGTTCCAGCGGCGTCTGAACCCCAACCTGAGAGAGGTTGTCATGAAGGAAATATCGAAGTGGTGGGGTGCAGGTTTTATTTATCCCATTTCCGACTCCAAGTGGGTCAGCCCCTTGCATGTGGTGCCCAAGAAGACGGGCATCACGACTGTGATCAGTGAGTCGGGAGAGGAGATTGCTACACGGGTACCCACCGCTTGGAGGGTTTGTGTTGACTACAGGAGACTCAACCAAGCCACCAAGAAGGACCATTTCCCCCTGCCTTTTATTGACCAGATCATTGAGAGACTGGCAGGGAAGAGCCACTATTGCTTCCTGGATGGGTACTCGGGCTACAACCAAGTGGCCATCGCTCCTGAGGATCAGGAGAAGACCCTCTTTACCTGTCCCTTCGGCACATATGCTTTTCGACGCATGCCATTTGGGCTATGCAATGCCCCTGCGACTTTTCATAGGTGCATGTTGTCGATCTTTTTGGACATGGTAGGGGAGTGCCTTGAGGTCTTCATGGACGATTTCTCGGTCTACGGCGACGGATTCGACTCCTGTCTTGACTGCCTAGACCGAGTACTCCAGCGATGTATTGAGTATCACTTGGTGCTATCTTGGGAGAAGAGTCACTTCATGGTGACTCAAGGGACGGTGCTTGGCCACATCATCTCCAACAGGGGCATGGTGGTTGATCCGGCCAAGGTCGATGTCATTAGAAAACTCACACCGCCGTCCAATCTGAGGCAGTTACGGTCATTTCTGGGGCACGTTGGATTTTACAGGAGATTTATTCAGGATTTTAGCAGGATTGCCCGACCGTTGACCGACCTCTTGACGAAAGACACCGAGTTCCTTGTCGATGACAAGTGTCTTTCATCGTTTGCTACTCTCCAGAGATGTGTGATTGAGGCTCCTGTCCTCCAGCCACCTGATTGGTCTCTCCCATTTGAGATCATGACGGACGCCTCCGATTTTGCCGTAGGGGCAGTGCTGGGACAGAGGAGGGATGGAGTGCCATTTGCGATACACTATGCTAGCCGCACATTGGATTCCACCCAGCGGAATTATACAGTCACAGAGAAGGAGATGCTAGCAGTAGTGTTTGCCCTAGATAAATTCAGATCATATATCATTGGATCCCGAGTGACCTTGTACACAGATCACACCGCCATCAGGTACCTCATGGCAAAGAAGGATGCCAAGGCCAGACTGACTAGATGGATCCTTCTACTCCAGGAGTTCGACATTGAGATTAAGGATAAGCCTGGAGTCAAGAATGTGGTGGAGGACCATTTATCCCGACTAGAGCAGCCTGAGGAGTCAGAACAGATTGATCCGATCAGAGATACCTTCCCAGATGAGGCGATCCTTGCTATCGCCTCACTCCCATGGTACGCCGATATTGTGAACTTTCTCGTTGCTGGGAAAGTTCCACAAGATTGGCCTAGGCAGAGGCTTGAGACCTTCCTTGCAAAGGCCAAGTCTTACCATTGGGAGGATCCCATCCTTTACCACGAGGGAGGGGATAGCGTCTGGCGTCGGTGTATTCCTCAGGAGGAACACCATAGCGTCCTCACTTACTGCCACAAGCTTGAGGCAGGGGGACATCATTCTGGGAGGAGAACGGCACAGAAAGTGCTCCAATCCGGTTTGTGGTGGCCTACCCTCTTCAAGGACTCAGATGAGTTCGTGAAGAGGTGTACTGACTGTCAGAGGATGGGCACTTGTGGACAGCGTGATATGATGCCGATGCAGCCCGTTCACTTCTGTGAGGTTTTTGACGCATGGGGCATCGATTTCATGGGTCCATTCCCTAAGATTCAGGGATTTGAGTACATTCTGTTGGCCGTAGATTATGTGAGTCGTTGGGTGGAGGCCATCCCCGCCCGAGCCGCTGATGCGAGGACAGTTTGCAGATTTTTGAGGAAGCACATCATCACGCGGTTCGGGGTTCCACGAGTTCTTATTTCTGATGGGGGATCTCACTTCATCAACGACCAGGTGAAGGCACTTGCTAGCGAGTTCGGCATAGATCATCGTGTTGCTACACCATACCATCCACAGACAAATGGTCTAGCCGAGGTGTCGAATAGGGAGATCAAGACTATTCTGCAGAAAGTCGTCCGCCCTGACCGAAAGGATTGGTCACAGCTATTGGACTCGGTCTTGTGGGCATATAGGACGTCTTTCAAGACACCTTTGGGCACATCTCCCTTTCGCCTCGTGTATGGCAAGCCCTGTCACCTACCTGTTGAGCTGAGGCACAAGTCACTCTGGGCAGTTACAGACATATTGATGGATCCAGATGGTATAGGAGACCAGAGGAGGGCAGAGCTAGCTGCCCTGGAAGAGCTTAGAGATGCAGCTTTCACGAGCAGCCTACATTACAAGGAGAGAGTCAAGGAGTGGCATGATTCTCATATCAGCCACAAACATTTTGAGATTGGACAGAGAGTATGGCTGTTCGATGCGAGGCTTAGATTATTTCCAGGGAAGCTACAGAGCAAATGGAAAGGACCTTATCTGGTTCGGAAGGTACACGACAACGGTAGTATCGACATATCTGAGTTGTCTTCTGAGAGTACCTTCCGAGTGAACGGCCAGCGGCTCAAGCCATTTCTAGATCATGAGCCGCGGGTCGCTGATCTTGCCCCAATTCATTTTGCGTGAGATGTGGTCTTTGATTCACATCTAATGCATCTCACGCCTGAGCTTTACTGATTCTCCGCTGTACATAGATCCAGATGTCCATATCAGCACATTCTTTAGTCCCACATCCCTTTCTCCATCTTATGATTATGCTATACTTAGGGTGCACTTTACCCTAAGTATAGGGGGGATGTGAGACATTTCGGGTATTTCTTTTGTTTTTGTTTACCCCTGTTTTGCTGCCTATACTTAGGGGTATTTTACCCTAAGTATAGGGGGGGTAGACCCTGTACATTCTCCACTCGGTTTTCCCTTCGTGTACAGCCTGCTCTACTTAGGATTATTTGATCCTAAGTATAGGGGGAAGACCCGAGTCCCTCTTGACTTTCATTCTCTTTTGTATAGCCTTCCTTTTCACTTCCCTATACATAGCACGAGTTATGTCTTCTTCATCGCTCTTGACTCTGAGGACATCGTTCGAGCTAAGTATAGGGGGGTGTGTATATATTTCATATATACTTTTAGCCATAACTCGTACTTTGTGTGAGTGTGTTAATAAATAAAAATGGCTAAAAACCACAAAAATTAAAAATTTTCATGTACATAATCTTCTTTTATTTGCACATAAATAGCTAGTGTACAAATTATTTTTGTAAAAATGATTTCAAAAATCTTTTGTGTGTAAAGCTTGTGTAAATATTTTCTGTATCAAAATTATGTATATAGTACAAAATTTTTCCAAAATGTTTTGAAAAATCAAAAGTTTGCAAAAATCTTGTGTAAATGTGTGTAAATACCCTTTTTGCAAAACTTGCACTTCATGCATCATCATTCATGATTTCAAAACATTTTTTCAAAAAATTTTGCATGATTGTAAAATTTGTGTAAATATGCATCTTTTTGTACATATGTATATAGTTTTTCTTGGATGATAGTTGACATTTAAACTAGCCTGGAATTCAAATTGAGAAATGGAGCTTGATTAAGATCTTAATCCACCTAATTTCTAAGAGGAACCTTATAGGACTTAGGTTTAAGGCTTTTCAGGTCCATGGTGACTTAATTCTTTGAGTCCACTAGGCTATGATCACATGTCATCTCAATGAGCCTAAGTAGAGCACTTAACAACAACACATGACTCATATAGATTATGGCTTTACTTGGACAACCGCACTATGCACCGAGCTCTCTACGGATGAGATGGTGAGGAGGCAGTCTTTCTTGACTTGGGGTAGCATATGAGGGTAGTACTTCTAGGCGGAACCTCTCTTCTTCATTTAGTGAAGGAAGTGCGTCTCAACTTAGTCTGGTTGCCATGAAGTCTAACGACGGGAGTTGTGGGTTGCAATAAAGCTTCAAAAGAGGGATAGTCTACTGGCTCAAGAGGAAAAACTCCTTGTATATATGCTGCACATGTACATGTTGTATAGATGCACTCGAAAAAAAAATGTGAAAAAGAAAAGAACTCCAAAAAAGTGGTGGGTCTGAGAGAAAATGCTAATCCCACCGGAGTATGTATATAAGTGCAATAAGCAAAGCTTGGTTTCATGATCCACCTGTTGTAGCTTGCAGCAGGGAGACTTGGCTACACTGGTCAAGCTCCCAAGGGTACTTGGCTACACTGGCCTTGACCCATTCTCTTCTTCCCCCTCTTCTTGAGCTGGTTGTACTTGAACTTAGAAGGGAATACCCCGCTCCTCGAGGAAAGAGTGGCCAGATTGAGGTCATAGAGTTACCTTGTTGGGGAGGGTTGTCGAGTTGCCATTTCTGAGGTGGAGAGCTTAGACCTCACTTTCACAGGACAAGCAAAGATTTATGATCTTCAGGGTTTGTGATTGATGACTTGTTCTGATCTGGAGCATTGAGGAGTCTTGGTTATAGAATAGTGGAACTTAGAGGCTGTTAGGTTTTAAGCTTAAGTCTAAATAAGGTTCCGACACATCAATAATCCAAAGATCGGATTAAGCTCCATACCTTAATTTAATGAAGGCAAGTTTAATAATCAGCCTTGATCCATGTACATTCTCTTTTTCTTTTTCTTTTCCTTTCGTTTGCCCTTCTTTTTCAAATAAGTGTTTGCTAAGGGACTAGCAAAGTATAGTATAGGGGGGTGATGAATACCCATTCATCACTCTTTATTCTTATATTTTAGCTACAAAAACCTATGCAAATGCATGTAGATATGTGTAAATAGGAAAAGTTAGCAAAAGCATGCATTTTTGTAAATATAAATAATTAGCATGTTTTTGTGCAAAAATAGAAGAATAAAGAAGAAAAAGAAAAAGAGGGAAATATTTAGAATAAATATTGAGCAACCTAACCCAAGGGAGGGCTCAGCATGGGCCTGACCGCATAAAAGCCACAAGTAGAGGGAGATAGGGGCTCATGTGTAAATATTTATGTAAATAAATAAAATAATATTTTCCTCAACCAAAAATATACTTGTATATATTTTGTATATATTTAGGAACTATTAAAAACAAGATAAAAATCTAAAAATCAAAAATACCAAAAAGAACCCTTCACCATGTACATAGTCCATCATCCTTACATTATTTCACCTTATAAATAACCTAATTTATTTTCAAATCTTTTTGTAAATATTCCTTTTTATGTTTTGTAAATAAAATAAATAAAAAGAATCAAAACAAAAATCAAATAAAAATTACAAAATTAAAATACAAAAATATATTGTATATATATCATGTATATAATTGTGCATAAATAATTATTTCCCCTATGTATATAAACAATAAAAATAGCCCTTTATTCCTCATTTTATCTTATAAATAAATAAAATATAAAATGGGAATAAAAATGTACAAAAATAATTAATTAAAAATCAAAAATCAAAAATCAATATAGTGTATATATGCCTATGAATAGCTAATTTGTATATACCTTATTTTACTTTCCAGAAATTAATTAAAAATCACAAAAAAATAGAAAAAATTAAAACAAACATTTTTCATGTTTTGAGTTTTTGGAAATTCGGCCATTTAAAGGCCCAAAAAATTAAAATAAAAATCTCAGCCTTGGCGGCCTCTGATTGGTCCACGGGGATTGTTGACCCCCGGTCAACACCTCCCCCAGGACCACCAGAGGCGCGGATCTGGGTTTCGACCCGATTTCTCGATCTTTTCCTCACCCGATCCGAATGCCAAATCCGCAAACCCCGGGCCCTAATCCACCTTCACACACCCGAGATCCTCGCCCGGAGGTTTGCATGGGGATCCGCGTGCCGATCGTCGTGCCCGACTCCATTCTTCCCGGACCCCTAGCACTATAAAGTTGGAGCTCCGCCGCACTCTCACGCTATCTTTGGTTCCCCATTCTCTCTCCAGTGAGCTCCATCGTAACCAGCAAGGTGACAGCTTGCCCCCGCCGGTGTCGCAGCGAGGAGGAGGTGTTCGACCATCGATCCGGCCGCTTCTTGCAGCCGTGCTCCGACGACCACCCGGAGCTCGAGCCTCGGGAGTTGACGACCCTTGAGGCGAGGACCAGGAGCTAGCTGAGCTCCAGCCCAGTCTACAGCATCACCCAGGTGACCTTAGTTTCTACCCATTTAGTGTAATTTTGGATTTCGCCCAAATCGACCGTTCGCCGTGTTCCTTTGATTCCGACCGTCTCGCTTCATATCTCGATCATCGGAGCACCCCATCACCTCCGCCATCTCCTCACGCACGTTCTACGCCCACTCGTTCAACCCAGCTCGCCCCGGAGCTGGGAGTCGAGCTCCACCGTCTTCCGCTCGTCGGAGCTCCTTCGCCCCGACCCACCAGCCACCTTCACCCCGCTTCTTTGGGTCGAGGCACTTTGCCCTCGACCCGCAAAGCTTTCTGGTTGCTTTGCAGGTCCAAAGGGGGGTGTCTGAGCCCTCTTACATCCCAGACCGGAGCTTCGCGCCGCCAGCCTCGCCGGAGCCCCTCCAGGGCTCGGCTGGGCCATCGGCCAACACCATCAGCTGCGGGGCTGCACCGGGAACCTGTTACGACATCCAGAAGCAGCTGAGGAGGAGTGTAGCGCGCGCAGGAGGCCGGCGAAGTTCGCCGGCGTCGAGTTCTTTCACCATCCTCCAAAGCCGTCCGATGAAGCCTCAGCTCCAGTTCTAATATCAGCCGTCCATCTTTCGAGGAGCCGCGACCGTTGATCATCCAGAGGACCTCATCCGGACCGTTAGTACCCGAGGAGAGAGGCACCTGAGCCCCAGTCGTTAGATCGTCCACGTGGCCTCCCTCGTACCGTCGATCGAGCCCAAGAGAAGAAGAGAAGGAGAGCGCCGCCCATCCTGACCGTCCATCCACCACGTGGCGCGCATCTGGCCGTCGACCAATAAAGGGGTAAATATCTTAGGGCCCCCTCTTAGTTTGTCATTTCATTTCCAGATCTGTAAATATTTTTAAAACTTTATTTACGTAGGGTTATTTGCAGTAGGGACCTTGTGCTTAGTTTTAATTGCATGTATGCCCCTGTGTGTATGTGACCACGTGCTCCGTCACATGTTGTGTTGGGCATTTTACATCTTTTGTCCTGTAGATCTGGGATGTTATGGAATGAATGAATATTTTTGAGTAATTGCAGTTATGCCCCTGTGAGTGTTTTTTATTACACATGTGCGAATTTTAGTGGGCTTTTTGCAACCGAGTCCCTGGGCTTTTGATACGAGTTATCAAAAGGCCCTAAGACTTGGTTTTTATTACCATTTGGTCCCTGTGTGCCCCAGCCACGCGCCACGCGCGTGACTTGCTGGGTATTTTGCACCAGAGCCCCCAGATTCTCGGGTATTTGCACATTCGTCCTTGTGCACTGTGCCCTCTTTACATTTTTGAATAAAATATCAAATCATCTCCAAATCCAATGAAATTTGGACACATGGCTCCTGCCATGATGTAGGAATTTCTGTGATTTTTGAGAACATTTTCAATTTTATTTAGTATTTTTAAAAATTCAAAAACAGCCTTTTTAGTTACTGTTTAGATTTAAAAATACCAAAAAAATATAAAAACATCTCCAAAAATTCTAAAAAAATGAGATATTGTTGTTTGCTTGCTGTTTGATTTTCTAGCCAATTTTGGCTATTTTTCATCACTTAAAAACCTAAAAAAATTGAAAAACCCCTAAAAACCCATAAAAATTATAATAAATAAATTAAAAATCCAAAAACAATATTTAAGGTGCCTAAATTTTCCGTATTCTTTCTAGATTACAGGAAAATTACCTCCAGGGCTTAGTGAGACTCTTAGATATTTTATTTTTGAGTTTCAAGCCTTGCTGGACAGTACCTCTTTTATTTAGCACTGTTTGATTTTTAGAAAATAATTTACCCATCAGAAAATTATCAAAAATTAACCAAAAACACTTAAAAACCTAAAAAACATAAAAACCATTTTTCCTTAATTTTTGCATTGTTTTTAGTGTGTTTAATAAATTGTTGAAGTTGCCTTGAGTTTACTTTCCTTTATTTTCTTTATCTTTTAAAAATCCAAAAAAATATAAAAATTAACAAAAACCACTAAAAAGCACTTCATTTTATTTTAGTTCATTTTTACTACTTCGTAGGCCTACGGCCAACCCGTGCTCCTTGTGTTCGACCCTGGGAGCTATACTAGGTTAATATCATAGCTAGGACCGCTTGTTTTGCCTTGTTTGACGTTTGATTAGTTTCGCGGTTTGATTTTTCTTGATACACTTAGTCTACTCGATCGAGGTCGCAACGACCATTTTTAGACCTTTTACCCCGATCACTTAGGCTGGTTATCATATGGCATGCCTCAGCATACTTCTTATCCATGAGGTACCGGATAACAGCGTGGTATGTGAAAATGTTCACTCTAGATCCAATGATGTAAGATCAAAATTTATCGAAAGAAAAGACCATAGCTAAAATTTCTTTCTTTGTAATAGTATACTTTCATTGGACGAAATCCAAAGTCTTATTAGTGCAGTGAATGAAAAAAGAAAGGACATCCCTAATATGTCTTAAAATAGGCCCTACGACAAAATCTGATGCATCCATCATCATCTCGAATGGGAGACACTAATCGGATGGCTAAAGGACAGGGGCCTGCACAACCAGATTCTTGAGAGTCTGAAATGATGAAAGACACTTATCATCTACAAGGAACTCAGTGTCTTTATTAACAAGATCAGTAAGAAGATGGGAAATTCGACTGAAATTCTGAATGAACAATTGGTAAAACTCGACATGCCCCAAAAAAGACCACAACTGCTTCAAATTGGATGGTGGATTAATCTTCCTGATGATGTCCACCTTGGTCAGATCAACCTACATGCCCTTGTTGGAGATTATATAAACAAAGACCGTCCCTTGAGTAAACATGAAATGACTCTTCTCTAAATATAAGAGAAGATCGACTTCCACGTAGTGCTGAATTACGCAGTCTAGGCTAGAAAGGAATCATTGTCACAGATCGAGAAGTCATCCATGAAGACCTCCAAAGATTAACCCACCATGTCTGAGAAAATGAAAAGCATGCACCTTTGGAATGTAGCCATGGAATTACATAAATCAAAGGGCATCCTTCTAAAAGCATACTTTCGAACGAACATGTGAATGTCATTTTTTCCTGGTCTCCTGGCGCAATACGCACCTGATTATATCTCGAGTACCCATTAGGAAAGTAGTAATGAATCGTTCCATCTAATCACTCAATAATATGATCGAAGAATGTCAGTTGGAAGTGATCCTTATTGTTCATCTGAATCAATTATCTATCGTCCACACAAACTTGCCCAGAAGTTGGTACTCGCTAGCAATCTCCTCTTCGTCTTCATTAATAACTGTAGTGATACCCGTCTTCTTGGATTGCACATGAGGCATACTAATCCATTTGGAGTCAAAGATGGGATAGATAAAATCGATGCTCCACCACTTGGAAATTTCCTTGATAACCACCTCTCAAAGATACAGGTTCAGCCTGCACTGGAACTTACGAGATGGTGTTGCATCATCCTCTAATAATATGTGGTTGGAGCACAGGGCCGAACTAATCCCAAGGAGAACTTCTATTGAAAATATATTCACCTTGCGATTTCTTTCAAGAACCTCCATCAGGAGAGATTCTTGGTCATCAGTCAAATTAGTAGAGATTATGACTAAAAATATTTTAGGTTCACCTGCAAGGAATCGGGCGATCACATTATGTGGTAACAGCTTCAGCTCCGATTGGGAGGGAGTGGGAAAATATGGCTTCTTAAGGGTCTGAGTGAATGCAACCAGATCTGAATGTGAGAGCTCTCTTTGCTCCTCTAAAATTGATGGAGACTGCACAACTAATGACTAACACAGCTATACTGGCTCAATCCCCAGACTAGATGTCGGCTCTGCATAAACGAAACAAATATATACTCGTCAAACTCATGGCAATCAATATCCATGTTTGAATCCAAGGGATTGTTGTCTCAATCACAAGAAATAAAATCAACCTAAATACTAGAATCTACTTCCTCAACCTCTAATGTATCCTACTCCGTGAGTGTGTTATCCGAACTCTCATCAATTGGTGACTGGAAATCTGACAACTCTGAAATCATGACAAGAGAACGTGGAATTGGATCTTCCGAAATGCCTCATAATATGTAATCACAAAATCACACTCATGTAGATGTTTGGATCTGTATATGATGTGTACTCTAAGATGTCTCTAACTTTGGCAATCAAATCCACAATTGTCTCTATTTGTATACTCTCGCCCTCGATACGAAAGTACACCTTCCCGCTACCATAATCAGACACGGCTTTTGTTGTCTCCAGAAAAGGTCGACCTAATACGATCTGGGTATCAGTCACACATTCAGGGAAACTCCATGTCCAACACGATGAAGTCCACAGGGAATTGCAAATACTGAATGGTGACAACAACTTCCTTCAGCATCCCCTTCAATCTCTTGACCGATCAATCAGCAAATTGAAGAATTGTCATGTTAGGCCTAAGATGACCAAACTTGAAGCGATCGAGTAAGGATGAAGTAAGGAGGTTGATCGAGGAGCCATTGTATAATAGAGTATGATCGAATTACTGCCTTGAATTTGACATCTGACATATGGAGCTCCTGAATCAGACCTCTTGGTTAGAAGACGAGTCTAGATGGCGTAGCAAGTGGCTATCGTCAGCACATGGATCTCCGAACAATGGTTGTGCCTCCTCTTCCTACGAACTATGGTCTTCTCACTAAGGCTCTTTTGGAAGAGAGGGATGTACTCTAAGGCCTCTACAAGAGTCAGTTGAATCTGAAATCTGTCTATCATCTTCGTTGACTCTAAAAGCTGCTTCTTTTTAGTGTTGTATTTTTTATTTCCTTTCCTTAAGCTGAGTACTTGAGGATAAGGAATATATGGACCCTCCTCAGAAATGCGAGGGTTGGAAACAACAATAGTCTCCTCACATGAGCATGACTAGCATCAATACAATCATCACCATCAACACAATATGAACTAGTAGAAGAAGAAGAGGAAACCTTTCTTCTATTTTTCTTTTTGTATTTTTTGTTTGTACATTTTTCATATTTTCCCTCTACATCGCTGAATACAAGTAAAGGAATATTGACAGGTATATCTGTAAATTTACACTTGGTAGTGTTAACACCACCATGAATAGTATGTGTAGTGGTATCGACACCACTCTTTGGCTCAAAAAGTATGGTGGCATCATAGCCCCGGTCTACAACTGGGTGAATGACGGCCTCAGTACCATCCTCTGGTCGCCAGGATAGGTGGCATTAGTACCACCATCAGCAACTGGTATAGCAGCCTCAACACCACTCTCTCGCTTATTTGGCTCGCTAGAACCCGCATGTGCATCCTCTCCTTGCCTAGATGAGGCATAGCTGGCTGGAACTCTACCACTCCTAAGTGTCACAAAATCAAAAAAATAACAAAGGAATATCATCATGTACCTCATTAAGAATGGTAGACTCTATTGATTATACCTGCTCAGACTTGTTCTTTAGGTTGTTCGGATTTGACACAATTTGAGCATGGATGTCTGCCTTGCTCTTGACAATCTCTATCGTCTCTTATTTAAACTCATCCATCCCTTGCCTAAATGTTGTATGCTGCTCAAAAATCAAATGGGTGAGATCCTCTAATGATGGGTTCTCATAAGAAGAAGTATGAGACATGGATGAGTTGCCTATCTGGAAATGAGGTTGTTGGACATAATGTTGTTGCTAAGTGTAATGAGAATACTACTACATGTATGAGTGTTGAGTAGGATGTGCACCCTGTCTCCATTGAGAACTCTAGTAAGTGGACGAGGATCGAGCTAAGCCTACACTCTACTATACCATGAAGATGCTTCGGGCTATTGTTGGGAATGAGCACCTCCTGTAGACTAATGGAAACTTGGTTGGTCACGATAGATCCCTATCTTCTGTGGGTATCGGTTGTACCAAATCCCATTGACCTCAATCAACGGCTCAGGCTACTTTGAAATGTATGGTGGTAATGTACCAATAGGTTGATGACTTTGGTAGACCACCTTTTGAGTATGAGAAGATGGTGGTTGTTGCGTCTAGTACATGGGAGTATGTTGTACTGGCTCAGAATACATATGATGAATAAAATGTGTCTGAATCTGAGAATGAGGAATACATCCCCTTGAATCAGCATGTGATCGTGAAGAAGGCATAGAAGTCATCTGTACCTCCTGAAGTCACATGATATGAGTCTTCAGGTCACTCAAACATTGGGTCAGGTAGTCGATCTTGTCGAGCTTATCTAGACCATGGCACTTCTTCTCAATAATATCCATGCAGCCTAACTTCTGGCAAATGATCCTCATATCAACATATGAGGACTCTAACTGTACTACTGTAGTAGAAGGTGAACCGACCTCAATGTGTGTCACTCTGGAGTGCTGTAAATGATAAGGAGGCTTCCCATGCGTGTAGAATCGAGTCTGGGTCATCGTAGTGCATTTCTCTGCCATATCCTCATAAATGGTCCGGACTTGATCCTCATGGTTGGAGAAGTAGGAACCTCCCATTGCAAATCAGGTGTCGACCGACAAAAGAAACTTTAAAGAAGATTGGGCTTACTAATATCAAGATGTGGACAACTCTCAGTTAGCTCTCTAAAATGATCCCATGCTTCATGAAAATGCTCATTAGGTAGCATGGTGAAGTTGCTAATCATAGCTCGGGCAACATTGGTCCTACTGAGTGGAAGGTACTTGTTCAAGTACTTGGTCCTCAACTACTCCGAGGACGTGACGACTCTCCCAAGATGCTTCCGTTAGTAGGCTGCTCTATCAACCAGGGAGTACATGAATTCTATCATTCTGATGGTGTCCTTCGAAGGATATGGGAAGTTCCTTAAAGTGCATCACGGAAGCGTGGGGTCGTATTATATGTGATCGGAAGCGACTAGTTGCTTGAGGCAACTAAATTTAAAATTTTTAATGCAATGAAATTACATGATCCAAGAAAATTTCTTGGATCATTTCATCTAAACCACAAACAAGTATTAGGTTTACCCCTTGAAGTGTTGTTGTGATCAAGTCTCTAAACGAAGAGGCATCCTGTCTCAGGTTCAATCTAACGGAGGAGACACTTGAGAGCATGTTGATGAGACACATGATACTCGCAATTCATGTTGATGATCCAAGCGACGAATCTCATGATTTGTTCCCATGAGATCCAACATCTTCTTCACGAGTGAGGAAGTTAGAAGGAGACAGAGATCCATGAGCAAACAATCCGGCAGCATAACGACAATGTTGTAGCGATGGTGACTTTCTCTCTAGGGATAAAGAGGATGACTACCCATGAGAGAGAGATAAAAGTGGTGTGAGAATGAGAGAAAGAGAGAGAGATTATTTACACGATCATCAGAAGAGACAGGGTTGCCTCTTCTTATACAATATTTTGGGAGTCCATAGATCCCAATCCATGTGCATACAAATCCAATGAATGAGATTGATTTGTGTTTCTTTCAATGGCCATGATCTTGATATGAAAACACAACAATAATTGATTTACTTTAAATTAAATATTTATTGAATAATCAATATAATTTAATTTCAAATCAAATCAATTATCTTGGACATAAGTGGAAGGAGATAATCATCTACTGATCAAAGGGGACGACCACCTAATCCCATTGGGACTTGGTTGTCGTCCACCACCTTTGGTGGAAGGCAATATTTTTCCAATGAGATTACATTATCTCAATCTAACAATATCTCACAATAATAATTCTCAATTATATTGAGAACATTGCAATCTTGCCATTGGAAATTTGTGAATAACATTCACAACCCAAAATAAAATGTAAAATATATTTTCAATTAATCATCCAATGCGAATCCAATTCACATTAACAATTAATCTACAAACATAAATCACAATAGGCTCACTCTAATATATGATAAATCACAGTTATAAATTATCTAATTAATATAGATAGTTGTTGAGATGCTTTTCTTGGGTTTTTATCTAAGTGAATCATTCACAAGTCGTCGCAACCCAATCACGTGTCAACAGAAAATTATTTGATTCTCAAGCTAAAATAATTATAAAAATAAATGTGTAGTAAGAGAATTTTGCTATTTATTTTACCTGCATAGTAACATGATCGAACTCAGGGATGCTACAATTCTCAAGGGTTATTCGAATAATTGAAAAAATTTAATTAAAAGAAAAAGGGAATTGAAAGCCAACTATATTGGTTTTTGTAGAATTATTATTTTTTATTTTTTAAATGTTTTATTTCTTTTTTTATTTTTTGATTTTTAATTTTTAGTGATTTTAATTTTGCAATATTTTTTAATTGTCAAAAATATAAATTTCAAAATAAATTTATACACAAAAGAAATGCATATTGGATTTTCTAAATAAAAAATGGTCAAAATTTCCTAAAGAAATAATTTTTGTGTTTTGAAGAATTTTTACTGTTTTTGTATTTTTCAGAGATTTTTAGATTCTTTAGGATTTTCAAAATGAATAAAAACAAGAGGAAAACTAAATAGTTAATATACATGACTATTTTGCTATTTAAAAATATCAAATAGGTGCAAAATTATTGAAAATATTTTTCCTAAAACTATAGGAAATTATCTACAAGCAAGAAGTGAAAACACAATTTTTGGATTTTATTTATAATTTCTTATGATTTTTATAAGGTTCTGAATATTTTACAATTTGTTTGGGTCTTAAAAATATTTATTGCATGAAATTTGTACAGAAAATAAAATTAACTAAAATAAAACTATTCTTTTTTATTTTTTCGAAGCAATATTAATTTTTTTATGAATTTTCTAATTGTAACAATGAAATATATGATATTTTTGATTTTTTAATACTAAAATGCAATAAGAAAATTACATTAGAAAGAGACACAAATCAGAAGCATAACATGATTTTTGCAAAATTTATTGACCAATAAAAATATTTATTTTCACAAGAAGAAGTATACGAATCAAGTCTGGAAAATAGGAAACAAAATGCAATTATTTATTATTTCTGCATTAGAAGATAACAGCAAATGAAATGAGGGAGGGAATTCGCAAATTTCCCACAAAATCGTGTGCGACACGTGATGAATATGGAGGCAGGGGCCTATTTGCGAATCTCAGAATCTCCAAGGGTGAAAAATGCAATTTATCCAAAAAAATGTACAAAGCACGTGCTTAGACTGGTAAGTGTCTCTTATACAATTTTTAAAAAAAATATATCGTGAGGTTGAATGTAATTCTTACCCCAAAACATTAGGGATTGTTGCCCTTCATTTTTCTTGCTCTTCAAGCCAAAGGGGGTGTCACCCCTATCTCTTCCCCATGCCCAAGTTGTGAAAGCAGGCTGTGATCCCCAAGAAGATGGTCGGTGTCACTTGGAGCTTTAGAAAAGGGTCAGTGAAGGACTACGGCGCACATGAGTGGCCAGCAGAGAGATGGGTTTAGGATGACGTGAAGGATGAGGTTCCTCCAGGTCTAGGTGGTTGAGGATCAACGGGAGGCATCGGCTGTGGGGGTTGCACGTGGTTGCCCAGTGGTGCTCTGTTCTTGGAAGGGCATGGTTGCCTAGATGCTAATGAACGATGAAGGTCTTCTCCTATGTGCAGGCGGAGTTAATAAGATCGGCGGTGGGTTTGAGGTCGCAGCAGGCGGATACAGACGTTTTGGCTCCTGGTGTGCGAGTGAAGGATCGATGGTGCTTTTCCACAGGTGGCATGGGAGTCGCGGTTGGAGCAACTGTTGGCTGAGCTGCTCCCCTTGGCAGAGGATGGTGACAGGGCGACACATGCCATGTATAGTGGTTAGCGATGGGAGTTCTTGTTGCAACGATGGTGGACGAGGGGCGGGCTTGAGCAGTTTGCGCAGGACGACACACGAGATTCAAGCTCTTGGAGGTCAGCGGGAAGGGATGGTGATTGGAGGCGATGGCCGTCGACGATGGAGAAACTCCTACATAGCCCTGGTGGTTATGTCGTCCAAGTATTTTTATTTATTTTTTATTTTTTTTTGAAAACAATAATTGAGAATTTTTTTTCAAATCTAGTGTACCTACAATAAAACAAATATGACAACTTGAGAACGACTGCTCGATCAAGAAATAAGAATAGAAATGTGAATGGTTTTGGATATGGTGAAATGGGAGATCGAAACCGTGTCTCCGACCACCATGCATGGTTGGAGGTGTGTGGTTGCGTGAGGTAGAACGTTAAGCGAGGCGATAAAGAAAATGAGATGGAAGATTGGATTCAGGAGCACGTCAAGTCGTGATAATGGACTCTAAGATCTAGAATAAAAAATGACAATGAAATAAATTTAAAAAATGCAAAAATTAAACTACGATAAACCTATATTAAAAATGAGAAATAAAAATGGATGTCACTGAATGGGAGCGGATAGAGCTGTAATGGCCTCGATGAGGACCGACTCGTTATCACCAGACAACTCGGAAGATGAGAACCTCTCTACGTCAAGATGATTCTTGGAGAATATGCTCCTCCCACCAAAAGATTGATCAAGTTCGAATGAGGGAGGAGGTGCCAAAAAAATATAGGAAAAATTTTGAATTTGATTTTTCAAAATTTGAATGGAGAGAAAAAGAAGGGAGGAGGTTATGGTGGATAAAATTATTTACATTATCTACATAACTAACTACTTAAATTAAATAATAAAGATTTATTATTTAATTTTTGTGGTGGTTATTTAAGGAAATCAATATATACATATGTTACATTATATACATAGTTAAATAAGGAAATTAGCTTATTTTAAGTTTTATTTATTTATTTTTATTTTAAATAATTATTTAAAATATTTAAAAATATTTACAAATATGTATAAAAATAAATATATACAATAAATAAATGGTAAAATTTGCAAAAACCAAAAATTATGAAACCACTACCATTTTAAAGATAATTTAATTTCAAATACGATGGAAGTAAGTTTGATTCAATTCGAGTTCATAAGGAGCCAGAATTGGTCTTTCAATTATTGCTTTATGGCTTTTTCTGGATGAGGTTAATTTTATTCTATACAAGATTTTATTTTGCAATTATTTTTATTATTTAGAAAATTTTTGTTACAACTTTTGTTTGAAAAACTATTTTATTTGAGGTCAATATATGTACAAATAAAATAGTCTAAGTTTTATACAAATATACATAGAATAAATGAGAAGTATTTATAAAATATTTTTTTGGATTTTATGCTTAAGGACCCTATCCCCCCCCCCCACTTTATTCCTGGTCGATCAAATCAAGTCTTGACCTTCTCTCGGGGTTCGGGTCAGAGCCTGTATCTATTACATATAGACAATCTTTTTATTTTCTTTATTTTTTCTTTCTTTCTTTATTTATTGAATTTATTTTTTCTTTCTTTATGTATCTATCACATACATCACATGTTAGTAAGAATATGGATTTATCAATATATCTGGGTGTTTCAAAAGTGATTTTAACCTAAAATAAATGAATAAAGATGATGAAATGCATATTCATCATCCCCATATGCTTTACCTTTGCTAGTACCTTAGCGAACACTTATTTGAAAGAATAAGTGAATAAAAGAAAAAAGAAAGGAAAAAAAAAGAAATTAGGATAAAATTGAATATTAAACTTATCTTCATAAAGTTGTAGTATGGAGCTCTGTCAGACCTTTTGGATTATTAGTGTGGCGGGACCTTAATGGAAAATGTATTTTAAACCTAACGACCTTCAAGTTCCACAAGACTCCTATTCAGATCTCCTCAACAGTCAGGTCAGAACGAGCCTGCATACACAAATTCTTATGACTATGAATCTTTACTTGTACGGTGTAAGTGAAATACAACTCCCCTTCTCAAAAGTAGCAAAGAAACAACCTCTCTCAACAAGGTAACTCTAATCCCCCATTCTAGAAACTCTTTCCTCGATGAGCGGGGATATTCCCTTCTAAGTTCAAGTACAACCAACTTAAGAAGAGGAGAAGGAGAAAATAATAGATAGTAACTAGTGTAGCTACCTATCCTTGGATGCATGATCAGTGTAGCAAAGTCATCCGGCTGCAAGCTTACAAAAATATAACTTCGACGATCTTATTTTTTTCTATACTTGTATATATACTCTAGCAGGCATTTTACTTTTCAATCTGGTCTATCAACTTTTAGATATTCTGCAATGTTTTCTTTTTTTTATTTTTTTTGAAAATATATAGAAGGTTCAACATGTACATAAGGATTTTTTTCCTCTTAAGCTAGTAGACTATCCCTCTTTTGAACCGTTATTGCATCCCCACAGCATCCTATCTTTAGACCTCAATTCTACCAGATCAAGTTGAGATGTACTACCCTCCTTAGAGGAAGATGAATATTCCCAAAAGTTGTTACAAACCCGTGTGCTACCCCAAATAAAAAGATTCTGCCTCCTCACTACCTCATCCATGAAGAGCTACGTGTAGAGTGCTTGTCCAAGATAAGCCATGGTATAGAAGAATCATGCTTGTGTTGTTAAATATTCTACTTAAACTAATCAAGGTGACATGTGAACATAGTCTTTTGGACTCAATGAATTAAGTCGCTAGGACCAGAAAAATCTTAATTCCTTTTCTTATAAGGTTCCTCTGGAAATAAGTCGATTAAGGTTCAACTAAGCTCCATTCTTCAATTTTATTACAAATTTAGTTTAAATGTCAATATTATCTCGAAAAATGTACATGTAAATGCAAGAAATATGTATAATGGAAAGAAAAGAAAGCAAAATCATCTTTATTGAAACAATTTTCTAATTTTGAACGTTTTTAAGGATTTTTGTAAAAAGAAAAAAATGATGCACATGTAAAAAGATGTTTTTTTGAAATTTTCATTATGTAATATTAATAGACTTTTGATTTTTTTCTAGTTTTTAGGGATTTTTTTAAGGGAAAAAGGGTTAGTAAAATATATACAAGTATATACATGGATTAGAAAATTATTAGAGGTTTTTTATTATTTTTTATTTGTTTTATTTTTTGTTTTTTTTGTTTTTGTTTTTTTGTGTTTTTTGTTTTTTTAGGTTTTTTAGACGGAAGGAGACAAAAGTCTATATAATCATGTGGATTTTACGCATTTATATACATATCCCAAAATAACCATATATTTTTTTATAAAAATACGATTTATCTCCAAAGTAAATATAAAATATATACGACAGCCCCTATACTTCGCTGAACTATGTCCTCATAGTCATTAGAGAGCGGCAAAGGAAGACATAACTCCTGCTAAGTACAGAAAAGTGAAAAGACTCCTATGCTACAACGACTCAGAATACAAAATTAATAGAAGTCGGTAATCCCCCTATACATAAGATCAAATAATCCTAAGTATAGAAGATTGTACAAATGGGGAGAACCAAGGAAGAGAATATACAGACTCAATGTCTCGTCTTGCCCTCCTATACTTAGGGTAGAATATCATTAAGTATAGAATATCAACTAGTTGGAAGACAAGCGAGAGATCAGAAGAACAAAAACATAAAAGAGACAATATGAACAACATCACTCCCCCAATACTTAGGGTAGAGTATCCATTAGTATAAGCAACAACATGAGTGATGAATAGGACGAATATGAACAACTCGAATCATTCACGCCCCCCCCCCCCCCCCCCGCAACTTGGGATTTAGTACATCCTAAGTATAGCACACAGATACAGACAAGAGGTGAATGATAAATGGAAGAAGGAAGGAGCAAATAAGGACAAAACACATATATACAAGGTAGACATTGTTGAGGTGCCTCTCAACAAGCGTTAGAGTTTACACCCCTAGTTGGACGCAAAGGCTAGGCTAACGAAGTATCAAGGTTCAGGATGCCATCTATATCGAATACAATATTGTCATTGTTGTCTCGATGTGAGAACAACAATGTGGTAAACAATGCAAATGAGGACACCCAAATAAGCAATCAGGCAGGTGTATGCTACTAGATAAATAGATATATAGATAAAATCGAGCACTTGAAGCACAAAAGAAATCTTAAGCTCATGGTCAAAGTGGAGTGAATGGTTGGATCTGAAAAAAAGGAACATGGAGAAGGAAGGATTTGTCCTGGAATCCTCCACATCAATCACCGTCTCGGAAATGTGTGGAAGGTAAAGATCCGGAGACTCAATAAGAAAGTAGATATTTGATGCATGTAATGAAGAGAGATCAAGTATAACATCGAATAACTCAAGGGTCTGCTCATCCTTGTAAGGGTCGTCAAGGAGAGAAGAAAGATCAAGCTTAGAAATATCAGAAGTATTAGAAGAATAAGCAAGCTCGGAATAATCAGAAGACTCGATTTTGTGATACGACGGGTAGGATACACAACTAGGTAGTCAAACCAAGTACAGAGTACACACCCCCTGCAGATAACCCTCGGGGAGATGTGAAAAATCATGATATTTAGAGGGAGAGAACGAATGATTATATTCAAATAATGGGTTCTCTATCGAAGTAAAAAAAACCGTCCAATGGTTTAAGAATATCTGGCTCAAAGAAATCTTGGTCAAGATCAAACAGATCATTGACCTTCTTGAGTGAAGGGATCTGAGTTTGGGAAATATCGGACAGTATTTGAGCCTCAGAGTGAAGGGCGGGAGGGAGGGAAAACATGAGTGATGATTTTTTTTAAAGTGATTGCTAATGATATGGAGAGAAAAGATCGTAATTAACTCAACACCAAGCACAAACAAACACAATGCTAACTACCGATTCACCAACTAAACGTAATGTGAAGACTGTGAAGGTTCGATCAATTATCTTATCAATTTTAGAGTTATGTGATCAAACACAAAGTTGTACAAACACTTAGGATGGCTTATGAGATTGAGGCACTAACCTTAGGGTATACATGAGCAAGTAAATATGAATATAATGAGGGGTTGCTCTCTCAAAACAATGATGTGAATCAATTACGTTTAATTTTAATTGTCCAAGTGATATTAGCAGTCCCAATTTTAAATTTTTTAATTTTCAGTTTTTTTGATATTTTTGAATAGAAACACATATAACAAATTTTTCGATTTCCTTTATTCCTATATCCACAAAATAGAGGGGGAAATGAAAAATCCATTTTGCGATTAAATTCAATGTGCATGTAGGAGTTAGAGATGCGTACCTTATCGCCAACACTCTACATCCAAAATGATCCACGCATAAAAAATAAAACTAAACTATATGCAAATGTAAGCGAGACCCGTCCTAAGAACTAACTTCTATTCGAGAAGAACCAAGTTATTATTTGAATAAGTCCAAACGATCTTTAGGAACATATATTCGTTTCAGGCTTTGGACCTAATAACTACCTGGCTCAACCAAATAAAACCTAAAGCTAGGGGCTTCGCTCACAGAAAATAAAATTAAATAAAGTCGAAAAACACAAATCCCTGAGAAATAAATAAATATAAAAGCAATAAAAGCAACGAGAAAACAATTGTGAGGTCCCCTAAGTGCATCGATACTTGGCAAAACATACCCCTAATAAGGTATACAATGTCCTTTTCACACAAGTTTGAATAAAGAAATAAATGCTAAAAGCTATCGAAGCTATCTACGCTGCAAATGATTGGTCTCTCTCAATTTTTCTCCTCCTATTGCGCTCTCCTACTACTTCGAGAAGAGCCAAGCAGCCTCTGCTTCACTAGAGTGCACCGGCGCTCATAAGAAAGCCACTCCAGCTCATTGGGCCCTTGCAAGAAGGAGGAAAGAAAGAATGTGTAAGAGACACATGTATAAAAATACAAGCAAGAGAAAAATGAATTAGACACAATGAATATGAACAATGAATGGGCGTAGAAAATATAAACAAAAATTTACAACTGAGAATAGTAGGTCAAAACCTAACAACTCATCGTGCCTCCTCGTCAACGGTGCCATTTTGTTGAGATGCTTTTCTCGATTATTTATTTAAATGAATTATTTACAAGTTGTGCAACCCAATCAAGTGAAAATAAAAAAATATTTTCTTCTTAAGCTGAAATAATAATAAAAATAAAAGTGTAGTAAGAGAATTTTGCTATTTATTTTATCAGTATAGCAACAAGATTGAACTTAGGGAGGCTAAATTTCCCGAGAGTTATTCAAATAAATGAAAAAATCAATTAAAAGAAATAGGGAATTCAAATGCCAACTATCTTGATTTTTGTAGGATTTTTTTTTTATTTCTAATTTTTTATTTTTTTTATTTTTTTTTAATTTATAAATTAAAGGAAAGTTTTACAAAGCAGCCGTGAGACCTGCTATGCTTTATGGTTCTGAATGTTGGCATGTGAACCATAGACATGTGCAGAGAATGGCTGTAGCAGAAATGAAAATGCTAAGATGGATGTGTGGACATACACGTAAAGATCGGATTCGGAATGATGCAATCATAAAGAAAGTTGGTGCAGCTCCGATCGAGGATAAGATGCGAGAAAACCGCTTAAGATGGTTTGGTCATTTGCAAAGAAGGTAAACTGATGCACCGGTTATGAGATGCGAGTGTTGGGATGTTGAGCCGGCTAAGAGAGGGCGAGGACGGCCCAAGAAGTGTTGGAAAGAGACTATACGAAGGGATCTTAGTTTTTTGGATATAAGTCCGAGATTGACCCAAGATAGATCTGAATGGAGGCGAAAAATCCATGTAGCCGACCCTACTTAATTGTCGAAAAAGGCTTTGTTGTTGTTGTGTTGTCTAATTTTTTATTTTATGATGTTCAAATTTTAGTGATTTTAATTTTGCACATTTTTTTAATTTTCAAAAATATAATATTGAAAACAAATTTATACACAAAAGGAATGCATTTTTTGGATATTTTAAATATATTAAAATACGCAAAAAATCTTAATGATTTTTTTGTATTTTCATGAATATTTTATTGTTTTTATAAATTTTCAGATATTTTTAGATTTTTTCAGTATTTTCCAAATGAATAAAAACAAGATGAAAATTAAATAGTAAATATATAAGACTATTTTATAATTTAAAAATAGCAAACAAATGTGAAAATTATGAAAATCAATTTTCGAAAAAACTATAGGAAATTATCTACAAGGAGGAAGTGCAATCTTTATTTTTGTAATTTTTTTATATTTTTTTATATTTTATAATCTTTAGAGTATTTTGCATTTTTTTTGTTTCGAAAAAAATATTTCGTGAAATTTATATAAAAATAAAATACACTAAAATAAAACTAATCTATTTTTTGGAATTTTTGATGCAATATTCATTTTTTTATGAATTTTCTAATTGCGAACAATGGAAAAATATGTTTTTTTTATTTTTTAATCATAGCCAATGATAATAAAATGCAATAAGCAATTTACAATAGAAAGAGACACAAATCAGAAGCATAATGTGATTTTTGCAAAATTTATTGGCTAATAAAAGTATTTATTTTTATAGGAGGAAGCATGCAAACTAAGTCTGGAAAATGGGGACCAAAATGCAACTATTTATTGTTTCAGCATTAAAAGATAACAGGAAATGAAATGCGAGATGGTATTCGCAAATTACCTACAAAATCGTGCGCAACACGTGATGAGTCTAGAGGCAGGGGCCTATTTGCGAAACTCGAAATCGCCAAGGGTGAAAATATAATTTATCTAAATAAAACATGCAAAGCACATGCTTGGACTAGCAGGTGTCTCTTCCACAATATTTAAAAAATACTGTGGGGATGAATGCAATTTTTACCCCAAAAGATTATGGCTCGTTGCCCTTCGTTTTTCTTGCTCTTTAAGCAAAAGGGGGCGCCATCCCTATCTCTTCCCCGATGCCCAAGCTGCGGTGACGGGATGTCCCCCTGATGACTGTCCAGGCAACTTGGGTTAAGTAATATCAAAGGTCGTTGCGACCCAAATCGCCAGGACTAATCAACTAGAAAAATAACCACTCATAATATCAATCAATCAAGTATGTAATCGTCTCGCTATTTTTATTTACCTAGTATAGCAACCAGGGTCGAACACAAAGAGCACGAAAATCCTACGAAGTAGTCAAATTTCATGAATAAAACAATTTTTAGTGGTTTTTAATTTTGCAAGTTTTTAATTTTTAATAAGAAAACAAACTCAACAAAAATAAGAGAGAACTACACAACAATATTTTTGGACTTTTCTTTAAGGTTAAAAATACTCATAAAATTATGATAATTTTTTTTGAGTTTTTGCGGTTTTAAAATATTTTGGTAATTTTCTAAGGTCTAGCAAATGTTTTTATAATTTTCTAAAAATCAAAAGTGCTAAAAAAACACACAGTGCACAACCAGGATTAAATTATAAATTTAAATATTTAAAAGGCCATAAAGTCTTGGATAATAATTTTATTAGAAAATGCAAATAAAAACCTACAAATAGGAACCGAAAAAAGAAATTTTGGATTTTGATACGATTGTATATGAATTTTATGAGTTTTAAATATTTTGTCATTTTAGGGTTTTTAGCGGAAGTTTTCAAACTAAATTAATATTGTAAATAAAACACACAAAAAGGCAACTACAAAATTTTTTATAGCATTTTTAAAGTATTTTTTGAATTTTTATGATTTTTCTAAGCCATATAACGAATTTTTGAAGGTTTTTGAATTAAAAGTAAGAAATGCAAAGATATTTATACATTAAAATCACAATAAATATTACACACTAACAGAAGCCAATGATAAATTTTAGGCAATTTTTCGAATTAATCTACTTTTTGTTAAGTCCAAAACACAAGGTGTAATTAGTCACAGTTCAAAGGGACCTCGTTGTGAATACAATAAGTTTCAAGCCAAACAAAAAACACCTTTTAAAAATCTAGGACCTTATCTGTAAAAATTCCGCCAAAACATGCACTACACGTGATTCAAATTCACAGGGGCATAATTGCAAAGTCAGAAACTAAACATTCAAATCATAACAATGTAAAGGTTCATGATAAAAAATACAAATTACCCGAAGTAACACATGGTAACACATATGATACAAACTTGACAGGACTAAAATGCAAATTTTGTTAACTATGAGGTTCAAACTGTACATGCTCCAAACTATAACTTTTATTTATTGGACTAAAGTGAAATAGCTGAACATGCAGGGTAAAAGGGAAATATACCCTTGCAGGCATGAGCGGGGCATGTGGGATGCGTGGTAGGCTCTCGTGAAGGCAGCAGCTGACAGCTATGATCTGCTCTACTAAAGATCTGATGGTCCAAGCTCGTGGAGCAGGCATAAGTGTCTGTGGTATCTGACTAAAGATCAGACGGTGCAAGGAATGTTGACCCTGATGTTTGTTAATCGTGGATCTGATGCCTCAGACAATAGGGGGTGGATGGATGGCTGAGATGCGATCTGGAAGCAGGGGACCCAATCAGACGGCGGCTGAAGTTGCTAGAAGAACTTCCCTCAGGCGAACTCTAATAAGTCGTGGAGGAGCATCCACCGGCCCACTGATGTCGGTGAGAGTTCCAGAATAATCATGAAGCTCCTCCACGTCTAGTGATGGCTTCTGATTGAGTGTTAGACGATGGGATAAGCATGGCGATGTCGATCGACCTGTAGTTGCTCCGCCGAGTCAGCTGGTGAATCCACACGGTGCCTTTGCACGAACCAATACCTACAAAGGATACATTGCTCAAAGATGAAGCTCTGGATATGGTTTATTGCATACGGGTATAAGAGAAACGACATGGGGCGATAGGTTGATCTCTGGCATAAGGAGAGGAAAGAGATCGGGCCTAATCTTGCTCTGGTGAGCAATATTCAAGATGATCATATTGTGTGGGAAGATGGGAGATGATTAGGCATGACTATCGGAGCTGATAGGTAGGTGAAATGAGGCTCCGACCAGCTGGTAGTAGCAAGGGAACTGGCAGTGGCATGAAATGGAAGAATCGAATCAAACTGGGAATGAGGGGGGTGCAAGCTATACCTGAAGGTTTGGATCAACTCCTGAGCTTTCAGGCAAAGGCAAGCGTCAAGGTGATGACCTCAACCAGGTTGCGACAGGCCAAGGAGGATGAACACGATGGAGGTCCGACGACGTAGCTTGAGCCGCATCGATTCAACACCAATCCGAGTTCCGAAGGCTGCTCCAGGAAGCTGTGACTCAGCTGAAGGTGGCTAAGGGTCGAAAAGTTGGCGAGGAATGAGCTGAGCTGCTGGCGGAATGGAAGAGAGGTTGTATAGGGTTCTCCAAGGGTCTTGAAAGATTGGCAAGAGGTTTACAACCCTAAGATGATCTAGGTGATCCTAGGGATCGACAGGAATCTCGGGTATATGAGGATTCTCAGGTCTGAAAATCAAGGAAAAAGCTGGCGGGAGCAGGGCAAGAAAAAGTAGTGAAAAAGCTCCGACAAGAGGGCGGGTGACCCAACCAGGCAGGAAGAGACCATTGGCTGAGGTCAACGGTCTGACGTGGACCAGTAGGAAATTCAGAATATATAAAATAAATGGAAATTCAATAAAAAATAGTAAATGAATTTAAAATAAAAAAATGTACAAACTAAAAAATACTAACTATTTTTCGATCGATTTTCCCATGATTTTTAATTATTTTTATGAAAAATAAAATAACCTATATGCAATAGATAACATTATATACAAGTATATTATACCTAAGTATTATATACAAGTATTTTTATTTTATTTTTTATAATAATACCCATATTTTATATTTTATTTATTTATAACATCATTCTAGGAGTATAAATCAATTTTTATTTTTTTTACAAATTATTAAGGGTATGTAATAAATAGTGAGTGTAGAATATATGTGTATTTTGTACAAGAAATTTAAGATTTTCTTTTTCTTTTTTTTATGATTTTTACAATATTATTAGAGACAAATACAAGGGTGTAGAAAAATAATATGTACAAGTATAGGCGATATATACAATACAAAATGAACCCTATCTCTCTATTTATTTTATTTTGCGATCAGGTCAAGTCTTGACCTTCTCTTGGGGGTTTTGGTCACTCTGTATTTAGTCTAAATAGATCATTCTTTTTATTTTCCTTTATTCTTTTATTTTTTCCAAAATAAATTCTAAATATGCAATATTAATCATGCCATGCAGAAAGCTAAGTTGTTATATTTACAGATATTTACGGGGTATTTTGTCATGAAGAAGAGCTAAAATAAAAGAATAAAGAGTGAGAATCATGGATTCATCACCCTCCTATACTTTAACTTTGCTAGTCCCTTAGAAAACACTTATTTTAAAAAGAAGTGAAAAAGAAAAAGAAAAAGAATAAAGGTTGATTATTAAACTTATCTTCATCAAATTGGAGTATGGAGCCCAGTAAGATCTTTGAATTATTAGTTTGTCAGAACCTTATTGGGATATAGGTTTAAGACTCAATAGCCTCTAAGTTCCACTATTTCCATGGTCCAGACTCCTCAATAAACAAGGTCAGAACAAGTCTACATACACAAACTATAATGATTATACATCTTTCCTTGTACTGTGTAAGTGATATGTAGCTCCCCACCGCAGAATTGACAAAGCAACAACCTCCCTCAACAAGATAACTCCAATTCCCTAGTCTAGAAGCTTTTTCCTCAAGGACGGGGTATTCCCTTTTAAGTTCAACCGACTCAAGAAGAGGGGAAAGAAGAGAATGCCAATGTAGCTAAGTCTCCATCTACATGCTTCCATGAGATGTGAAGGTGGAATACATAAGCTTTGCTTATTCACTATATATACTCCAGCAGACATTTTATTTTCAATTAGGCATGTCCCCTTTTATGGAGTTTTTCATATTTTTGCACTTTTATTTATTGTGAATATATACAAGATATTTACAAGGTGTAGCATGTACATAAGGAGTTTTTCTTCTTGAGCTAGTAGACTATCCCTCTTTTGAAGCATTATTGCAACCTGCGGACTCCTATCTTTAGATCTCAATGCTACTAGACCAGGTTGAGGTGCACATCCCTCCTTTAAGGAAGACGAGAGGTTCTGCTTAGAAATACTACCCTCGTATGCTACCCCATGCCAAGGAATTTTGCCTCCTCACCAACTCATCTGTGTTGAGCTACGTGTAAGGTACGTGTCCAAGTAAAGCCATTATCTCTGAGAGTCATGTGTGTGTTGTTAAGTGTTCAACTTAGGCTCATCAAGAAGACATGTGAACATAGCCTAGTGGACTCAAAGAATTAAGTCACTACGGACCTAAAAAGTCTTAACCCCAAATCATATAAGGTTCCTCTGAAGTTAGGTGGATTATGGTCTTAACCAAGCTCCATTTTTCAATTTAATTCCATACTAGTTTAAAGGTCAACTGTGATTCAGAAGAATATACAAGTAGATATGTACAAAACGCGTTTTGTGTAGTTTTCCAAAATATGCAAATTCTTATGAAAGATTTTTTAATGCAAGGAAGGGGAAGTTTTGCAAAATATATACAAACAATTAAAAACAAAATTTTGCAAACTTTTATTTTCCAAACATTTTTCAAAAATTTTATACTATATGCATAGTTCTGATACAAAAATATTTACAAAAGATTTTACAATCAAAATAATTTTTCAAACATGTGTACAAAAATAGTTTTTACAAGAGTTATTTACAAGTGCATGTACAAGACAAATTTTATAATTTTTGTGATTTTTAGGTTTATGGTTTTTAGCCATTTTTATTTTATTAACACACTCACACAAAGTACGAGTTATGGCTAAAGTATATATACAATATATACGACACCCTCCTATACTTAGCTCGAACGATGTCCTCAGAGTGATCAAAGAGCGATGAAAGGAAGACATAACTCGTGTTGAGTATTGGGAAGTTAAAAAATGGATATACTACAACGACGAATGAAAGAATGTAATGAATAGATGTTGGTGATTCCCCTATACTTAGGATCAATTAATCCTAATTATAGAAGTCTTTATAAAAGGGGAAAACTGAAGGTTAGAATTTACAGGGTTTACCTCCCCTATACTTAGGGTAAAATATCCGCAAGTGTAGGCAACAAAACAACGGTAAAAAGAATCAAAATAATAATCGCGTCTAATACCCCCCTATACATAGGGTAAAGTGCACCTTAAGTATAGCATAATCATGAGATGAAAATGAGGTATTAGATAGAAAGAATAAATGATATAAGCAGTTGGATCTATACAACTGCAGAAGAGAAGTGATAATCAAGCATGAGATGAAACTAATGTAAGTCAAAGACCACATCTCATGCAAAATGAATAGGGGTAATGTAAATGGTCAGCATGTCATGATCAAGATATGGTTTCATGCACTAACCGCTAACATGAAAGATGGATTCAGATGACACTTTAGATATATCAATACTTCCGTTGTTGTGTACCTTTCGGACCAAGTATGGTCCCTTCCATTTGCTTTGCAACTTTACTGGAAATAATCTCAACCTAGCATCAAATAACCATACTCTCTGGATCGAATCAAATTGTTTATGGATGATATGAGAATCATGCCATAGCTTCACTCTCTCCTTATATTGTAGGCTACTCGAAAAGGTTGTATCTCTCAACTCCTCCATTGCTGCCAACTCTGCTTTCCTCTGATCTCCTATACCCTTGGGATCCAATAATAACTTGGTGACTGCCCATAATGACTTGTGCTTGATCTCCATAGGTAAATGGAATGGCTTTTTATAAACGAGACGAAAGGGAGATGTACCCAAAAGTGTCTTAAAGGAGGTCCGATAGGCCCACAAGACCAAGTCCAAAATCTGTGACCAATCCTTTCGGTATGAGCGGACAACCTTTTGCAAAATAGTCTTGATCTCCTTATTCGATACTTCAACAAAATCATTGGTCTGAGGGTGTTATGGAGTGTCAATACGATGGTGGATGTTGAACTCATTAGCAAGGGCCATTATCTTATCGTTGATAAAATTAGTCTCCCCGTCATATATCAAAACTCTAGGTACCCCAAACCATGAAATGATATTCTTCCTCGAGAATATGAAAACGGTCTTAGCATCTACGGTTCGGGCGGGGATGGCCTCAACCCAACGACTCACATATCCACAACAAGCAGAATGTACTCAAATACCTGACTCTTAGGGAATGGACCCATGAAATAGATGCCCCATGCATAAAAAACCTTACAGAAGTGAATGGGTTGCATCGACATCATATCACCATGTCTACAAGTGCCCATCCTCTGACAGTCAGTACACCTCTTCACGAATTCATCTGAATCCTTAAAGAGGGTATGCCACCATAAGCCGGATTGGAGCACTTTCTATGTTCTTCTCCTCCCAGAATGATGTCTTCCTACCTCAAGCTTGTGGTAGTATGTGAGGACGCTGTGATGCTCCTCCTGAGGAATGCACCGACGCTAGACGCTATCCCCTCCCTCATGAAAAAGCTGGGATCCTCCCAATGGTACGACTTGGCCTTCGCAAGGAAAGTCTCAAGTCATTGTCTGGACTAACCTTGAGGAACTTTCTTGGTGACAAGATAGTTCACAATGTCAACGTACCATGGGAGCAAGGTGATCGCAATGATCTCCTTATCTGGGAAGGTATCTGTAATAGGTGCAATATGATCTGAATCCTTAAGGTTCTCTAAATGAGAGAGGTGATATATTACCACATTCTTGACTCTGGGCTTATCCTTAATCTCAATATCAAACTCCTGGAGTAGAAGGATTCATCTGGTCAATTTGGCATTGGCATCCTTCTTTGCCATGAGGTATCGGATGGTGGTATGATCTGTAAATATTGTCACTCTAGATCTAAGAATATACAATCTGAACTTGTCCAAAGCGAAGACTATAGCTAGCATCTCCTTCTCAGTCACAGTGTAATTCCATTGAGCATCATCCAAAGTCTAACTAGCATAATGAATGGCATACGATGATCCATCCCTCCTCTGTCCTAGCACAACCCCTACAACAAAATCAGTGGCATATGTCATGATCTTGAATGGGAGAGACCAATCGGGCAGCTGAAGGACATGAGCCTCAACAACTAATCCCTTGAGAGTCTCGAATGACACTATACACTTATCATCTACAATGAACTCGGTGTCTTTCGTTAGTAGATCAGTAAGCAGTCGGGCAATACGAATGAAATTTTGAATGAATTGTCTCCCCAGAAAATACCGCAATTGTCGTAAGTTGGATGGTGGATTGAGTATCTTTATGATATCCATTTTGGCCGAATCGACCTCCATACCCTTGTTGGAGATGATACGGCCAAGCACCATCCACTGAGTCACCGTGAAGTGACTCTTCTCCCAATGTAATACAAAATAGACATCTATACAGCGCTGAAGTACCTAGTCTAGGCAGTCAAGACAAGCATAGAACCCATCGCCATAGACCAAAAAGTCATCCATGAAGACCTCTTAACAGTCACCCACCATGTCTGAAATGATGGACAACATGCATCTTTGGAATGTAGTCAGGGCATTACATAAACCAAAGGGCATCCGTCTGAAAGCATATGTCCCAAACGCATAGGTGAATGTCATTTTCTCCTGGTCTTCGGTAACTATGGACACCTGGTTATAGACGGAGTACCCGTCAAGAAACACAATAATGACTCTTCCAAGATAGCCTCTCGATAATCTGATCAATAAATTGCCGTGGGAAATGATCCTTCTTGGTGTCCTGATTCAATCATCTGTAGTCCACACAAACCTCAAAGAAGTGGGTACCCGGGTAGCTATCTCCTCTCCAGACTCATTCACAGTTGTAGTGATTCCCGTCTTCTTGGGTACCACATGTAATGGACTAACCCACTTGGAGTTAGAGATGGGGTAGATAAAATTGGTGCTCCACCATTTGGATATTTCCTTCATGACCACATCTCGAAGATTCGGGTTTGGCCGTCGCTGGAACTCACGCGATGGCTTGGCGTCTTCTTCGATATAAATATGATGGGAGCAAAAGGCTGGACTTATCCCCTGGAGATCAGCTATGCTCTATCCAATCGCCTTGTAGTTCCTTTCAAGAACCTCCATCAAATGAGATTCTTGATCTCAATCAAATCTGCTAAGATAATGACTGGGAACATCTGTGGCGCACCTGCAAGGAATTGATACTTCATCGTATGCGGTAAAGGTTTCAGTTCTGGACAACTGGGAGTTCGCAAATCTAGTTTCTAAAATGTCTGAATGAAGGCTACTAGATATTCATGGGAGAACTCTTGTTGTATATGAAAATCTGATGAAGGTGGCCCTGCTGATGTCTCTGTACTTTGTGTTGGCTCGCTCTCCACCCAAGCTATCGCCTTTGTGGGAATCATGCATGGAAAATAATAATCAAAGTCATCCGAATCAATGATTGAATCAGAGGGATCTAAATCATAAGAACATGAAATGTATTATGCTTTGCTATCCTAAGCACGATCATCAGCCTCGAATCAGTCCAGTGCCAAGAGTGTGCTCTCCAAACTCTTATATGCTTAAATATGTAAATATGTAGTATCTGATGGCATGATAAAATCTTGTGATACGAGATTAGACCAAACTACCTCATAGTATGTAATCACAAAGTCGCACTCCTGGTGGACGTCTCGCCCAACATATGTCATCTACTCTATATCGCTCGACTGCTCACGGCATGCTAAATCTCTCGCTCTGGTCTCCCCGATCGTCTCTATTTGTACACTTTCATCTTGATGCAAAAGTATACCTTCCCACTATCATGGTTGGACACCCCCTTGGTTGTGGCTAAGAATGGGTGTTCTAGTATGATGGGGGTATCTGTCATAGACTTAGGGATCTCCATATCTAATACAACAAAGTCCACAGGAAATTTCAGGCCCTGAGTTGTGAGGACCACATCCTTCAATAACCCCTTCAGCCTCTTGACAGACCTATTAGTAAATTGAAGGACGACCCTGCTCTGTCGAAAAGGGCTGAACTCGAATCGGTCGAGTAAGGCTACCTGAAGAAGGTTAATTGAAGAGCCACTGTCTAATAGGGTACGATCGAACCGTTGCTCATGGATATGGCATATAACATATGGAGCTCTTGCATCAGGTGTCTGGCTGGCAATTGATTATGAATGGCGAAGCAAGTGGCATGAGTAAGTACATGGATCTCTGCATTATGGTTCCTTCTCTTCCTGCGGATTGTGGTCTTCTCTCTTAAATTCTTCGGAAGAGAGGAATGTGCTCTAGTGGCTCCTATAGAGTCAGCTATATCTGGAATCGATCTATCATTAGCTGGCTGAACTCTAGCTGGTGAGTCTTTTTTGGATTTTCTAGTTTATTCCCCTTCGCTAAGTGGAGTGCTTGAGGGAAGGGGATGGCTGAACCCTCTCTAGAGAGATGAGGGTCAGGAATCGGCTCCTGTCATTGTGAAGGGATAGAATCCACATCAACATCATCATGCAACATATGTAAACCTGAAGGTGATAACAGAAACCTTTCATTTATTAATATATTTATTCTTTTCAATTTTTCCATTTTTTTGTATTTTTCTGGAACTGTTTTGAGATACATGAGAAGGTAATACAACTGACGGAAAACTTTTGGCCTTAGTACCACCTGCAACATCTGATCTAGCGGCATCAACACCGCTCTCTAGCATGTTGTCTCTCAACAAGGTGGCATCAGCACCACCGTCTGCATCTGGGGTTGTGACGACCTCAGTATTATCGACAAGATCAACAACCTTGGTGTCTTTAGCACCACCGTCGTCATCATCATGCGTGGTATCAGCACCGCTTTTGTCCTCATCTCGCGCTTCAGAATCTCCAAGTGGTGGTCGCTCAGATGAGGCGCCGCCAGCTGGCATCCTACCGCTCCTAAGTATCACAAAATTGGTATCAAACACATGCGAAGATATATCAACATAAGTATCACTAGGAGTGGTGGTCTCTGTAAACTGTACCAGCTCAGATTTCCTCTCCAGTTTGCTCGGGTTGTGTTCGATCTGAGCGAGTATGGCGGCCTTGCCCTTGATAATCTCCCTCATCTTTTGCCGGAACTCTTCAAAGGAGGGTGAGGTCGTCAAATGCTGGGTTCTCATAGATATGTCCATAAGTACCGGATGGGTTGCCTCGCTGGAAATGAGGTTGAGTTTGCTGGTAATAAGGGGGAGGTTGGGAGTACTGCTGGTGAGGCTGTTGTGGCTGCCTCCACTGCATAGTGGTAGGGACAAGGACCCTGATGCTCGTACTGCTGGGAGTGGTGGGGTTGCTGCTGTTGTTGGCTACTCTGTCCATCCTTAGCTAGAGGATGCTGCTGGGATGAGGTGCCTTCGGTGGACCATTGAAATCCTTGGTAATAACGACGGATCCTAGGTTGTTGTTGGTACCGGTCGTACCAAATCCCGTAGACTTCCATTAACGGCTCCTTCTCGAAAGGTAGAGGGGGGAGAACTGCCAGGGGATGATCTAGTTTATAGACCACCATCTGAGTGTCCTGAGATGGTGGTGGTTGGGGTTAGTGTTGTAGCAGCTAGACCGGCTCTGTCTGGATATGGTGAACCTTGCGGTATGGGGCAAAAGGCTTGGTGGAGCTGCTGCTACTGGGATCAGCCTATAACCAGAGACGGGGTTGTGGAGCCGTATGTGCCTCCTGGAGACACATGATTTGAGTCTTCAGGTTACTCAGTGTCTGTGCCAACTGGACGATCTGTATATGTCCCTGGTATTGCTTCTTCTCAATAATCTCGTTGCGGTCTAGCTTTTGGCTGATGATCCCCATGTCAGGGGTTGAGGACTCTGCTTGTGTTGTTGCTGACGAAGTAGAAGGATCGGTATCCACTTGTGCAATCCTCTTATACGACACGGTCTGTGGAAGGGGCTTCCCCTAAGTGTAGACACTAGCCTGGGACATCATCATATAGTTCTTGGCCATCTCCTCGTAGATGGCCATACTTGGTCCTCATCCTTGGCAAAGTACAACACTCCACATGAGGTGTTCAATAGCCCCTACAGCTTCGGTGTCAGCCCACAAAAGAAGCTCTAGACTAGTTTAGGCTTGGATATCTCGTGATGTAGATACTTATTGATGAGCTCTCGGAATCGATCACAAGCTCGTGAAACTGTTCGTTCGAGATCATAGTAAAATTGTTTATCATGGTTCGCGCTGCGTTGGTTCGATCGAGTGGATAGCACTTGTTCAAGTACTCGGTCCGGAGCTGCTCCCAGGTGGTGACATACCTCCCCAAATGCTTCAACCAATAGGCAGCTTTGTCGACTATGGAGAATGGGAAGGCAATCATCTTGATCATGTCCTCACCCACGAATCTATCGTGGATTGTGCTACATATCATCTCTATACTCCTGGAGATGGAGGTGCAGCTCCTCGATGGCTAACCCATGGAACCTGGATAGAAGTTGAATATTCTGGGGGCAAAGATCGAAATCGCCTAGGATCTCTGGAAGCTGAATCCACGGTGGATGAGAGTTGCACCAGGGTTGTGCAATTGTCTCATTGTCCATGGCTGTCTCGTTGGCTCCTCCGACTCGTCGGGTCGTCCATCACCTCCTCCATCTGCTGGTATCTCTCCACAGGCTAGTCTCTGTGACTCTACTCTGTCGGCTCTCATCTCCATCAGCTCTCGACGCACCTCTGCCATAAATGCTCCATGGTCTCTAATCTAGCACTTCATCATCTCCAAAGAGGCTAAGAGTGTGTTGTTGATGGTGACCTGGTCAAGTATATATGTGAATCCTTGTGGCTACTCATCGCTGCATCCCTCGCTGTTGGACATCTCTCTCTCTCTCTCTGCAAAGGCAAAAGACCCCAACTCAGGTGCCGTCAAATGAATATATATAACTGTGATGGCCTCTGCTCTGGCACCTCAAGACTGAAAGAAGGGTGGTCGAGGGGGAACAGGGTGGTAGAGAACTCAGGTTTAGAGAGCTGGTCTGTCCTCTCTCAAACTTCCCAAGATGAATGGAAAGGAATGCTTGAGAGTGATGTTGTTAAAGGCAACCTAAGGATCCTCATTCTCATCATCGTGATGAGATCTTGATGCAAACAAGATGAGAAGACAACCCCCTTTTTCGCCTACTCAACACTTGAGTAGATGACCATGAAAGATCGGACGTTAACCTTGTAAATTTTTATTTAGGTGACAAATCAAGATATCAGGGCGACTAAGTGAGCTGTTGGGAATCCCCATGCTCCTAGAAGACTAACACATATCTCGCAACTAATTTTTCCCAGCTAGTATGGGTGCAGACCATTTACCGGATACCCAATCTGCCAAATCTGCTAAGGAAGTCCCGGATCGATCGTGGCTACTTGGTGAAATCCTCACTGGAGAATAATTAGCTACGAGACTAGTAGTCTGAAAGGAGTTCGGATGTGGCTCTATCCTAGTGTGCGGGTCACTCTCTCACTGCAGATAAATTAATTAATGAGGGGGGTGACTCTCCTAAAACAATATTTTTAAATGAAGTATATTTTAGGGTCAAGTATGCATTAGCAGTCCCAATTTTATTTTGATATCACTTTTGTGTTATTTCTGAGATAAAACAATGCCTAACAAATTTTTAGATTTCCGTCGTTATTATATTCATATTTTTTATTTTTGAAGTTATTTCTATTTTTTTGTTTTTCCATAGAGATCCACAGGTACAGGAGAGGACAAAACAATTGTATGACTCTTGGTGGCATCAGTACCACTGACAACATCTAAACCTACAACATCAGTACTGCGCTCTGGCCTATCATCTGGTATATCGGTGGCATCAGCACCACTGTCTGCAACTGGAGATATGATGGCATTACCACCGTTGTCTGGATCATCATCCTTGGTGGCATCGGTACCACCGTAATCATCGTGGTTTGCAGCATCAGCACTACTCCTGACTCCATCTAGAGCCCTAGAATCTGTAGTGCGATGTCACCTAGATGAGTCGTTGCCGGCTGGCTTCCTACCGCTCCAAGTGCCACAGAATCAGCATCAAAAAAATATTGAATGTCATTCAGAATATCACTAGGAGAGGCAGTCTCTGTAGACTATACTTGCTCAGATTTTCTCTTCATCTTGTTCGAGTTAGGTTTAATCTGAGCTAGTATGGCAACCTTGCCCTTGATTATTTCTCTCATTTCCTGCCGGAACTCGTCCATCTCTCACTAGAAGGTCGCTTGCTATTCGGACAGCATGCAGGTGAGATCGTCAAGGTTTGGGTTTTCATATGAGTGTGTATGAGAATCCGTCAAGTTGCCTCGCTGGAAATGAGGTTGACTCTATTGTTTCTGGTAGTGAAGAGGAGACTGGTGGTACTGCTGATGAGGCTACTGCTTCCTCCACTGTTGAACCTGATATGAGGGTTGAGGACCGTACTGCTACTGCTAGGAGTAATGGGTCTGCTATAGTTGGGCGCCCTGCCCTGTCTATGTCGGAGGCTGCTGTTGGGATGAAGTGCCCCCAATCGACCATCAAAAGCATGGGTGGTTGCAATGAATCTCGGGCTATTGTTGGTATTGGGAGTACCAAATCCTGTTGAGTTCCATCAACAGCTCCTATTGCTCGTGGACATGCGGGGGAAGGGTCACCAAGGGTCGATCCAGATGATACACCACCAATTGAGTATCTGAAGGAAGAGGTGGTGTTAGTCGGTATTATGGGAGTGACTAGACCGGTTCCATCTGAATGTGATGAATCAGATGATACAAGGAAGAGGGCTGAGTATAAATAATACCTAGATCAGCTTTTGACCTGGAATGGGGCTGAGAAGCTGTTCGTGCCTCTTGGAGACACATGATTTGGGTGTTTAGTTCACTAACAGTATGAGCTAGCTCATCAATCTTATTGAGCTTGTCAAGGCCCTGACACGCCTTCTTCTCAATAATCTCTATCTGATCCAGCTTCTGGATGATGATACCCATATCGATAGTTGATGACTCTCCTAATGATGCTATAGTAGAAGAGGTAGAAGGACCGCCTCAATATGTGCTATCCTTTGGTATGAAATCGCCTGCATGAGAGGCTTCCCCCAAGTGTAGGCCCTAGTTTGGGACATCACGATGTAGTTTTCGGCCATCTCCCAATAAATGGCCCAGAAATGGTCTTCATATTTGGCGAAGTAGGAACCTCCATACGAGGCGTTTACTAACCCCTGCAGCTCATGTATCATCCCACAGAAGAAACTCTGGATGAGATTGGGCTTGCTGATCTCATGGTGGGTCACCTGTCGACGAGCTCTCTAAAGTGGTCCCGCGATTCATAGAATTGTTTATTAGAGATCATAGTGAAGTTTCTAATCTTGGCTCTGGTTGCATTGGTCCAGTAAAGTGGATAGTACTTTTTCATGTACTCGGTTCAGAGCTGCTCCCAAATGGTGACCACCCTCCCAAGATGCTTCAGCCAGTAGGCTGCTCTGCCAACTAAGGAGAACGTGAAGGCAATCAACTTGATAGTGTTCTCATCAACAAATCTGTCGTGGATGGTGCTGCAGATCATCTCAAATTCTTGTCTATGGAGATGGGTTCTTCGGTGACATGCCCATGGAACTTGGGAAGAAGCTGGATCGTCTTGGGGTGAAGCTCGAAGTCGCTTAGGATGGCAGGCAGCTGAATCCAATGGTGGGTGAGGGTCGCACTAGGGTTGTGCAACTGCCTCATGGTGTCGGCTAGTCTGGCGTGATCGTGCAGCTCGTCCTGGTGTCTATCGTCCACTCGCCCCTCCTGTCGTTGTATCTCTCCTCCACTGGCTCATCTGTCTGGCTTTACTCTCTCGGCTCGCATCTGTGTGATCTCCTGTCTCACCTCTACCATAAAAACTCCTTGGTCTCTTATCTGTCTCTCTGTGGTCTCCGTGGAAGCTAGGAGTGTTGTAGATGGATTCCTGATCTAATACAAATGATGAAGTCTGAGGCTGTTCATCTGTTTTGTCATCACTAGCCATCTCTTCGTTCTTTGCAAAGGAAAAAGACCCCAGCTCAAGTGTTGCCAAGTGAATGTATAGTTGTATTAGCTTATCTGATTATACCTCATGAGTGGAAAAAGGGTGATCGAGGGGGGACAGGTTATAAGCGAATTCAGGCTCATAGAGCAGGTCTGAGCTTTCTGAAGCCAGATGAATGGGAAGGAGTGTTGGACAACGATGCTGCCAAAGGTAGCCTAGGAGACCTCCTTCACATCATCTTGATCTGGCGATTTATGAAGATTTGATTTAGACTGACAGCAGGATGAGAAAACAAACCCCCGGTTCACCTACTCAACGCAATATGATGATCGTGAAAGCTCTGTCTTTTATCTTGTCAATTTTTATTTAGGTGATAATCCAATCTTACAGAGTGAGTTAGCGAGTTGTTAGGAGCCCGATCTCCATTGAGACTGGCTTGAATTCTTACAACTAGTTGCGTCTATTTCCAGCCACTATGGGTGTAAGTACATATTGTTTTCCACTACCCGATTTTACTTGAGGATGGATACTTGCACAAAGTCCTCTAAAGCACCCACTCTACTGAGGAATTTTGGATCGTTTACCGGCTACTCAAAAATCCTCACTAGAGAATAACTAATCGTTTTTGTTACAACCGACAGTCTGAAGAAATTTCAGGTGTGGCATTATACTAGTGTGTGGATCTCTCAACTCTCAGCAATGAAGTCAGACAAGGTGAGGGTTGCTCTCCCCATAATAAAATTTTTAAGTGAAGTTCGATTTTAGATCAAGTATGCTTTAGCAGTCCCGATTTTATTTGTTATCTCTTTTTATGTGTTTTTTAAATAAGAGCTACATCTAACGAATTTTCCGATTTCCTTTTTATTTAAGTCCACTAAAACAGGGGGAGGAAGACGAAAAAACCGATGCGCGATGAAATCAATGATGCATGCAGAGTAAGAAATATGTACCTTGTTCCAAGAGTCTACATGCAAAATGATTTGCACATAATTTAAAGATAGAAATAAAACTAGTCTAAATGATGCACGAGGAAATCGTCCTTATGTAGTGTCTTCTATTACGAGAAGAACTAGTGTTAATCAATCATAAAAGAGACCTGAGTCCGGTCTTGGAAGTCGCTCGGTGCCCGCAACAATGGGCTTGCTAGCGTTATAAGTGACTTCTCATGGTGTATGGTTTCTAGTCCAATTAAGTTAGCTTTTTATTTGATAAGTCCAAAGTGTGATCTATAGGAACATATATTCTATTAGTGTATTTGATCCTTAGTTGCTACCAAGCTCAACCATAATAAAACCTAAGATTAGGGGCTAAAACTTCGTGAAACAAATGAAAAATAAAAGGCGAAAAATCACGGAAAACCCAGTGAGATCCCTCGAGTGCACCTGCATTCCGTGAAACATACCCCAAATAATGTTCAAGTCCAAGAGTGTTCAAATGTATAAATTATTACAAGAATATTTGCAAAAATAAAATAAAACTAAATTCTATCTAATATAACCGGTTCTGTTGCTCCTCTACTCCTCCATAGGTGCGGGTCCCTCCGAAGAAGACCGAGTAGTCCTCCAAGCAGTACCTCACACAAAAAACAAAATAGAAAATAGTCAGAAACTGTAATAAAAGAGAAGCAAATAAAAGCATAATTAAATGAAATCTAACTACTTAGTCGTGCTCCTCGACAACGGTGCCATTCTGATGATGTGATTTTCAAGCTGATTAAGGTGGATTGAATTAAACAATTATCGTTGTCCTAAATCAACTTAATCGATCAACGAGAAAATAAACCACTAATAGATCAAACAGAAAAAAAAAGAAGTGGTTTTGCTACTTTTATTAACCTAGTATAGCGAACACGGTCGAACTCAAGGAGCACAATTATTTACTAAGCAGTATATTTCTGAAATCAATGTATTTTTAACGTTTTTAGTGTTTTTTTAGTTTGCAAATTTTTAATTTTTTTCAATCGAAAGGAAATGAGCACAATGAACAAAGACACAGATACAATCTTTTCATATTTTTTAGATAAGTCAAAAGTGCTCAGAAAATAAAAGTAAAAATATTTTTGGGTCTCAAATATTTATAGTATTTTTGGTAATTTTTATGTATTTTTCAGATGTTTTTGTGATTTTCTAAAAATTAAACATTGATAAAAACAATAAACATTACACAACCAAGAATATTTTGTAAATTAAAAATTAGAAAAAAAAACTCCAAATACCTAGAGGAAATTTTTAAGATAAACTAAAGCAAAATATCTACAAATAAGAACTAAAATAACTACTTTTGGATATTTCTATGATTTTATATGCTTTTTATAAGTTTTTAAATGTTTTGCAATTTTTTAGGTTTTTATGAAGTATTTTTCAACCAAATTTTCACAGAATCTAAAAGGTAAAAAAGCCACTACAATAATTTTTATAGACTATTTAGATGATTTTTCGAATTTATATGGATTTTTCAAAACAAACATGAACTTTTTAGGGGGTTTCGAATTTTCAATAATAGAAAATGCAAGAAAATAAACAAGCAAAATTAACCATTAATAATACATGCTAGCAAGAGTTACATGTGCAATTTTTAGAGTTAATTTGATATTTATTGCACAAAATAAAAGACATGTAATTAAAAACAGCCTATAGGGACCAATCTACATATATTTTAAATCCTAGGGCCTAGCAGATAACAAGTACAAAAAGTTTTACGGCCTCTATGCAACTAACTCAGCAAGCACATGCATGTCACATGGAACAGACACACATGAGTATAAATACAATTCACAAAATTATAAATTCATTCCACAACATTCAACAAGTTTTGGGCAAAGATTGCAAATATCCCAAAAGCACGTCTGGGTGCACGTGACTGAGACTCAAGTGGACTGAAATGCAAATATGAAAACTCAAGGGGTCTCACTGTAAATATTTTTTACTACAAATTATTTTTATTAGACTGAAAGGAAATAACAAGAAAGCAGGGGGAAAAGTGAAATATACACTTCGTTGAGGTACGAGTCGGGCGCGTGGGGCTTCTGGCGCATACGGTCCTGATGAGGTTCCGAAAGACTGATCTGATGGTTTTGATTATGTCAAGGATGTGGGTTAAGATCCGACACGCCAGGTCTGATCCAACGGTCTGTAGGGCTAATCTGTCGGGCAGCACATATGCGAGGGTAGCTTTGATCAGACGGTTGAGGATTGGGCGCTATCAGATGGCCCAGATCAAGTATGGAGCTCCGTCTCTAGATCAAACGACAAGGAGGGGTGCTGGATGAACATTGCTCAAGCGAGCTTCAAATGAACGTGGAAGACGATCCACGGGTCCAATGAAATTGCCATGGGGTCCAACAATGTCTCGAGGACTCTCCGCGACGGCTTGGGTGCTCGGATGAAACAGTTGATGGTTGGATGGCCGAGACGGTGGTTCTCTACCTAGAGCAGCTCCGCCACCTGAAGTGAAGCTCATATTGCACTTCCTTGCACATGAAGATACCTACAAAGGGAAGAGGGACTCGGAGGCTTTGCTCTGGTCTCGTTATTGCTTGCAAATATGAAGAGAAGTGATGGGGAGATGGATGGTGGTTTCTGACGACGGCGAAGGATGGATAATCATAGTGAAATACGGAATGCAGATGAAAGAAAGGGGGTACATGAACCTTATGATGGTCTTAGCTTCATTAGGCGAGGTGGATAGAGAGGTAGCAGCCTCGACCAGGTTGTTGTGAACCTGGGAGGCTGCATGTGTCGGAAGGCTGGCCACATAGTGAGATGCGGCCAAATAGGGCACCAAATTTAGCTCCAAAGGGATCTTCGAGGGGTTTTCACTCTCCTGAAGGTGTCTAAGGGCTGTGGTGGCGCAAGGCATGAGCTGCCGAGCTAGGGTGGCGAAGGAGAGACTTTATAAGGATGCCCTAGGGTTTGGAATAATCGAAGGGTTGTGTGAATCCCTAGGGTGATTCAGACAAAAATAGGGGTCCACAAGAATCTCGGATAAACGAGGAATCTCAGGTCTGAATCTCAAGGTAGATGGAAGTCAGAATCGTGCTGGAAAAAGGCAAGAAGGAGCTCCGATGAAGCAGATTCAGGCCCGACCCAACTGGTAGGAAGGGTTGACCGGGGTCAACAAACTCAGGTCAACCAATCAGAAAATTGGATTCCTATAAATTAAAGAATAATAGATAAAAATAGTAAATGAATTTAAAAAAATGAATAAAATGAAAACTTTCCGTTATTTTACAAACGATTTTTCTGTGAATTTTAGTTATTTCTATGACATCATATATATCGTATATACAGTATAGGGTATTCTACACATGAATAGTATACATATATATTTTATTCTTTTATTTTTATTTTATTATTATTTTAAAAAAATACATTTTATTTTATTTTTTATTTATTTATAACATAATTTAAAGAATATAAAAGAAATTTTATTTGATTTTTACAAATTAAATAAAGGTATTAAATAAATAGGTATTATGTATATATTTACAAGTGTGGCTAATATACAACAGAGTTTTTATTTTCTTTTTGCTTTATTTTATGTTTTGTCATTTTTATTTTAGTTTTGGAGGTTTTTACAAGTATTTAGAAAAATAATATGCACGCACTATAATTTAAAGTAATTAATTACAAATATAGGCAGCATAGGACCCTATCTACCCTTACTTCATTCCTTATTGATCTGGTCAATTATTGACCTTCTCTCGAGGTTTAGGTCAATTAGTATTTATTATACAATTATCTCATTGTATTCTTTTTCTTTTCTCTTTATTCTTTTATTTTTAAAAATTCAGATTAATTACGAAATATTAACAAAGGCATATACAATATTAACTTATTGTATTTACACATATTTACAGAAGATTTTGCTAAAAGATAAAGTTAAAATAAAGGAATAAAGAAATGAGAATCATATATTCATTAGTCGTCTACTTCTGCGATAGTTTTTAGACTTAAACCCGCAACGAGGTTACGAATGGACGGTGTCAGACCTTTGTCAAAATGTCATTTCTTATCCTTCTCAGTAGGCACGGATTCTTTTGCAAAACGAGCTAATTCCAAGAACTTGATTATGTATTCATCAACCGTCATTGATCCTTGACCCAAGTTGAAAAATTATAATATCTTCTCCTTCCTCCAAGTCATATTGTAGTATTACTCATTGACGATCTCAAGAAATTCATCTCAAGACATTTGGTGTTCTTCCTCAGGTTAAACAGATCTCCACCATCTCTCTGCATGTCCGTCAAAATGAGAGGTAGCAAAAGAGACCCAAGAATGTTTTTCCAAATTCATGAACATGAATATTTAGTCATCTTCTAGATCCAATTCTTAGCCAATGTAGGATCACCATCCCAAGTGAAAGATGGCAGCTTAAACCTTCGAAATGCCTCAAAGCACTTGCGAACATGAATTTTTCCTTTCCATCATTCTCTCCATCATCTTCATATGATCCTGTTGGCGAATCTGACAGCTCTTCTTCTTCATAACTTTCATCGGCTTGCTCTTCAGCCTCATTTAAGATGTCTTGCAAATTCCGCTCCCTTCTTCTAGGCCATTCAGGTTGACCTTAGCTTGACTCATCTACATCTTGCTCAACCTCTGCTTCTTCCTCATATCTATTGGCTATAGCATGTGGAAGCCGGTACTCTAATCCATCAAGCCTATTCATTATCAACTCAATAAACTATTGCATTTGGGTCCTCCTTCTAGGACGACTTCCTCCAGAATTCGTATTTTTGCCGCTCCTCTTTGGTGGTATTTTTTGAAAATTCAATTATCTGATTAAGATAATCCAAGGAATTTTCCAATGCGATGAGAATTAATCCTACTTTAGAGAGTACAAGATCTTTAGAACTCTATTTTATTCTAATTCATGAGTAAATAAGGACAATCACACTCTAATACCCTTTCTGTCACTCCCCGATCTCCTATGCGTGATATAGTCGGGTTTGATCGACACATGATGTTTATAACAAGTTGCCCAATAATTTACCAAGGAAAAAAGTACATGAAATTGAAAATCTAACTTCCAACATCCGAATAAAATCATAATGACATACAAAAATCATATGTAGAGATATGTACATTTGAGATTATAATCATCTATTTCCATAAACTTTCCCAACAAGTTTGTTCTTACAAGATTGCACAAAAAGGAAAACTTGCATGTTAACCACCATATCCACCTCTGAACTAATGAGGTTAGGAACCAAAAACTGTTCACAACAATTGGGTTTACAAAAAGTTACATTCCGATTAGAACTTCCCAAAAACAAATAAAAGTCCTTCAGGAAGTAAGCATCTTCACAACATTCATTGTCATGGGATGGCTGGTGTTGGCGATAGTAGATGATCATGGTTTCCAATCTCGAAGTGAGATTGGTCATCACAGTCATTGTTTCCCACAGCATGACAAGGATCATATCTTCTTCCATGTGGATGTGGTACGCGGAGATGATGCTCGACTCACTATTATCTCAAGGGGCCACTGATGTGACGGTGAGTGGAAGAGTAGGATGTATCGGTGTTGTACATAGGCGGAGCTGGTGTATAGGCGATCAGGAGGACTTCTACATAGTGGTGCAAGTCTTGGCCATGACCTGAGTTGGGTTGTGAACTAAGGACATAAGCAAAGGCTCAGAAAGGACATATAAAAGTCATAACTAGGATGAAAACTAGTTGTTTTATTTTCTACGGATAGTGGAAGTTTTCTTTTTTTTCTTCCTTTTCTTTCTTAAATAATTATTTATTCACTGTTCACTTTTCTTCCATTACCGATCTTCATAAGATTGGTTGTAATAAACATTTATTTATTTCAAAAAATAAAACATTGATTTTCAAAAATAAAAGTATAAAGAAGAAAAGACAAAAGAAAGGAAATAAAAAGGAAGTCTTTAATTATATAATAAGTACAGATTGACCTGAACCACGAGATCATGTCAATAATTGACTAGATAGATAAAAAATAAAGTAGGGAGAGATATGGTCCTCATTTATCCAAAATTCCCATTATATATATCATCTACAATCTTTTCTATATTTATTTTGTAAATACTTGTCACTATTCTCATGCATATATCTACGTACTATTTACCAATGAAATGATCTGAAAGTAAGTTATTTTCTCAATAAAACATGTAAATAATAAGTTGTTGTAAATAATAAAATTAATTATAAAATCAACCTATAAATAAAATAAAAGAAAACTAATTAGCTATTGTGTAAAAATGTTAAAAGTGTGCATAATGTGTATAATACTATATTTATTTAACATATATAAATAAGTTATTAAAATCAAATAAAACTATATTTATATACCCTAAATTATTTTGTAAATAAATAAATTATTAAATATAATGCACTTTTGTTAAAATAATAAACTAAAAATATGTAAATAGTGTATATATGTATATTATACATGTACATATTAACGTATATTGTATATAGTATTGTATATATATTATTAAAATTATTAAAAATCACAAAACAAAAGTTTGTAAAATAACTAATTTTTTCATTTTGATCATTTCTTTTAGTTTAAGTCTATTTACTATTTTAATTTGATTTTTCTTTTTTTTTTGAAAATTGAATTTTTCTATTGGTTGACCCGGATCCGTTGATCTGGGTTAACCTCCCCCCTCCAAGGTCCGACATGGGCGATTCTTCGCCGGATCTGATTTCTCCATTTTCTCCTACCCAGTTCTCATCAGCTTTTGCCTATAAGTGCCCGTCCGATTCTTCTCCAAGGATCCACAATCTTCGCGGATACATAGGCAGTGCCGGATTGGCTCGGATTGCGGGATTTCTATCGATTCTTCCATAAACCTAGGAACCCTATAAATCATCCTTTCAGTCCAACTGTGCCCCATGTTCGTAATTCATGCATCTTTCTCTCCATCAGAAGCTTTAGGGCAGTGACATGGTCCTGTAGCCCTTCCTCGAAGCTCAGATTGGTGTCGAGTTGAGTCGAACTGCCTTGTGGCTGGAGTTCTCCACTGCGACAAGCCCCCTCAGCCTCCTGCAACTGAGTTGAGGCCACAAGCCCATCGATCACTTTGTAGTTATTTGCCTTCCATTTCTGACCTTCAGATACCTTCTTTCTTTTTCCATTACATCATATTCTTCGAGTAGAGGTAGAAATCCACCACCATCATCCAGGTCTCTGACCATTGGGTCGGAGGCTCGAATCTCCTCACTCAACCGCATCGATATCAACGTCGTTCCACCATCCATCATCCAGCATAACCTGACCCTCTTTAGATTCGACCTTAAAGATGAATTTAGGACCAGTCCTCCTTCTTCCATCTTTGTCAGTGGATGAACAACCATCCACGCTGCTTCTTATACTATTTATGCCAAATAACTTTAGCTGGAGTTTCACCTCCGAGTACCAATTCCCTTGCAGGTCCATGTGCATGTTAGAGAATGATTCGATTCCCAATAGCCCAGGAAGAGCAGCTCCAGGTGCTACATCTTCAAGGTCACCATCGAGCAGCCCAATTGAGCATCAGTCTTAGCCTTCTGATGCGAAACCCTCTCTAGATTTCTGGACTCATAATCGACTTATTAGAGCACTTCAGCGTGCGAGACCCCCGATTGAAGCAAAGATGGAACCACCTTATTAGTCATTTGTCTAGACATCCTCGTAGCCTTCGGATTCGGAGTAGACACCCAGTTTTTATCCGGGCCGCCTATTCATACCCAAATTTGGGTGATCTGATCAAATCTAGGGTGTATCAGAACCGTACCTCGAAGCATCCATACATCATTGTCCGATCGAGTAGACGTCCGATCGAAACCGTTAGAGACCCACGTACACGTCACGCCCTGCAGGGTATATTTCCCCTTTTACCCATCATTTTGATATTTTTGTTTTAGTTTGATAATTGTAAACGATAGTTATAAATATTTACAGTATAGACCTCGTAGTTTTTCATAATTGCACTTTAGTCCAGTTGAACAGAACTCAAGTGCATGTAAATGTGCTTTTACTAGCATATTTACTTGTTTTATCCTGAACATTCATAGGTTAATGAAATCGAAGTAAACTTTTGAAATTTGCATTTATGCCCTCTGAGCTTTATTTACATACATTGGGATTTTTGTGCTTTGGCCCCTATGCTTCTACTTTGTTATTAATTAGCCCTAGAACTTAAAATAATTGCTATTAGGTCCTTCTCTATCCAACAACTTTATTTTGTTTCTTTTTTATTGCTATAAATATCAAATTGGCTCCAAAAATTCCATAAAATTTCTTCGTAGCTCTTGTTAATATGTCCTTTGCGTGGTAATTTTTATTGGCCGAATTTCTTTTATTTAGTATTAATAAAAATTCAAAAATAAACTAAAAAATCCATATTTACATTAGAAAATTCATAAAAATTCGAAAATTTCCTTAAAAATTCTAAAAACGTAGATCAGCCTTATTTTTGTTATTTGAATTTCTATACAAATTTTATCTTATTTGTTTTTATAAAACTCTAAAAAATTTAAAAACCTTAAAAACATATATAAATCATATAAAATATTTTGAATCCCAAAAATTGTGTTTCTTATCTCTATTTGTAGATATTTAAATATAGTTTTATTACAATTGATTTCCATGAGTTTTGGGCCTATTTTCTATTTTTAATTTGAAAAATACTCATGGTTGTGCACTGTTTGATTTATTCATTATTTTTAATCATTTTAGAACCCACTTAATGGTCCAGTGGTAGTATAGTGTGTCTACCACACAAAAGACTAGGGTTCAAATCCCACTCTTGCAGGGGATGCATTAGGTAGTCGACGGCCAGCGTAAAAAATAGTCGAATCTTTCAACATGGATTTGAGCAAGAATTCGTGTAGCCGACCCTACTTACAGTGGGAGAAGGCTTAGTATATTTTTTATTTTAGAAATACTAAAAAATACAAAAGTCCCTAAAAATTACAAAAATATTATAAAATTGTCAAAACACAAAAACATTGTTACTCAATTTTTTAGGTATTTTCACTATATTTGAAAATACAAAAAAGTGTGAGTCCTTTATTTCATTGTCTTTATTTACTTTTCCTTGAAATTAAAAATATAAAAAGATTGCAAAATTAAAAATCATTAAAAATCTAAAATAAGAAAACAAAAAAATTATAAATATTAAAAACCCATAAAATTTAAAAGATAAAAATTCACAAAAAAATCCAGGAGTAATTCTCTTTGAGTTGCCTCTTTCATTTCTTTGACTTTTCATTGAATTGATTGACCCTCGTTTAATAACAGTTGCCTCCTTGAGTTCGACCCTGTGAGATATTCCATGTCAATAATTAATAGCTTAGACCACTCTCTTTTACTTGCTTGATTTGTTTTTTGATTAAATAAATTTTCTCAATTTCTATCCTGATTTCTGGGGTGATAATGACACTATTAATTACTTAATTTCATTAACTTAACCCTAGTCAGCTGTTCATGTCATCAGTAACTCATCTCAGGAATTCCCTAGTGGTTATGATAGCCTGTAGCTAGTAGGTACTCTAACCAACTAGAGGTCTCTTGATTTGTTAACCATTGAGTGTATAACACATGCTTATTACTTGGACGTTGTGAGAAGTCATCACTTCTCGAGTGAATATCCCCAGAGCCACTCCTTATTTACTTTCCAAGACTACAATTTTTTTTATGACTTATCATGTATTAATATCCAATCGGTCACATCATCTTGTGTTATACCATGAGTTTCGATATGATCGATCTACCATGACCAATAGGAAGCGAAGTCTAAAGTTTCTCTTGTTTTACTCTTCTTTTCCTTCACCACGTGCTTTCGTATTTTTGCAACCGAAAGCTCTATCCTAAAATGAAATACATCTTTCATGTAAATGATTTCCATAAATCCTCCCATGTCTCCTAATATTATCTTAACACTTATGTATTCACATGATCAAGAAAATGCAACCACTTAGTAGGCAACCAACTTAGCAAGGGGAATGGAAAAAACATTATCTAATTCAAGGAAGTCCTCACCTCTGGTATGAGCAACGTTGTTCAATCTCTCGAAGGATTTATCTGAGTTCGACTTTGTTTAAGTATTAATTGCAGATAAGAATGTATTTCTTTAATCGGATGAGGAATAAGAATTCAACGGTTGAATTGTTCCATATGAACGATATCCTTCACCTTCTCCTTCCAACACTTTTATCTTTTATTCTTCCTCTTGCCCACTCAAACCTACATAGTCATTATCATTATCATTTACATCCATACACTTATATCTCCCATATCATACTTACTTTCATTCTTTTCTTCCATCAGTATTTTCAATAACTACTAATAACATCATTCATCCCAACTAACATGCTCCCCATTCATTTCCATAAATATACTTCAAAGATATTTCTACCGTACTCACAATATTACTCATCTCATCATTTCCTTTTTCATCTCAACTCATAAAACTTCTAACTATCAAAGCAATCGCATACATTCACACACATACACGCATTTACTCCTTTCATGTGGTACCTTTTCACCATATTATATCTCCCTTACAATTTCGATTCTCTCACTCAAGTGGACCATTATCAGTTGAAACAAAGAAAGCACGACCTAGCCTCCTGGAATGCAGTGAGAAATGGGAAAGATCCTGCTTTTTAAGTTATTCTACTCAAAAAAATTAACATATCCAAATGATAATCCCATAGTCAACAAGGAAGGATGTTATTACCCCATAAATCATCCACAAAAATTAAGCAAAAATACATTCAAACTCAAAATCAACATGTAGTCCACAAAATTGGAACATGATAATTCGTCATCAAAATTTCCACATGAAAAACTAAATTCCATCACCATCAACACTTCTTCCCAACATACAAATCCCTCAATGAACTTTTTTTGTCCACGTTCCATTGCTTCATTGCATATTTTCGTATGTAAACAAAGATCGCATCCTCCTCTCATAACATCAAGCTAAAATCTAAATTTTATCCTCTCCATTTTATCATAACCCTCAAACCATATCAAAATATAACTTAAAAATGTAAGCCAACATGAAATCATAATGAAAAATGAGAAATCATAATGAAAAATGAGAGGTGAGACGACTTAACTCTTCTTCTCCTCTTTTCCTCTTCTCGTCTTTCTCTCCTCACAGCTTTGGATGGACATGACGATAGCAACAGAATCAGGTTCGGTAGTCCTCCCTTCCTAATTGTGCGGGGAACTTACAAGGATACCTTTGCAACTTTTCCAAATTGTGTTACCTTTTTATAACTTTCATCTTAACATTTTTAGCCAAAGGACTATATGTTGGCATCACGATCGTGTCTAACCCATCAAGTACTTGGTAGGATTTCCCTGATGTTCGGTCAATGTGCTCCGCGTTGTTAACAATTTTATCCAAATCGGCGGTCACCAGTTGGTAGAGCACCTGGAGAGGAAGAAAGTTGGGTTAGAGCGTATACGACCATCCTTTTGAAGAAGGAATACTTACATGTATAGGATCGTCGATGTTTTCGTGAATGAAGTTGCATGTCAGATGGTGGCATTGAGCTCTTGATGGGTGGTGGTGTGTACCGTGGCAAGGGGTGTTAGCAATGTGAGCCCGAGGTGAACCATTCCTACAATAAATGTTATTGTAATAAATGATTCATCAATAAAAGTTATTGATTTTGTTTCACTCCCTTTCTGATATTGAATGAATGAATGCACTATAAGGTCCCTCTGTACAATAAGGGTTATGTACCATGGCCAACTTGATGATCATACAGCTGTTGATTCAATGATTGAATCATAGAGGCTGATGCTTGGATGAATATCTAAGGAGTTAGATAGAGGACTCATCAAGCATCATCAATGATTAACAAGTAATGATCTCTAGTCTGAGTGGGAGATGGCAATCCCATCTCATTAGACTGATATCTGATTGACCTCTTGATGCAGGTCCTCTGCATAGGAATATTGATTCGGAGGTATCAGATTAGTTGAGTCAATGAGTTGACTTAACGAGATCGAGATAACCAAAGACCTATGATGAATACTGTCACATCACAGGCAAACATCCTCTGACCAGAGACAGATATATTACTATATGTCTGAGCATGTACATTTGGCAGACCAATAGGTTGATGACCTAATCAAGGTCTATACACCGGCGAGCTGGTGTGCATGTAAGGGCATATGAGTAATATGATCTCTCAAAGGGATCATACAGGTTCACTTGTGAACCGGGAGACATGAGCTCACTCATGAGGTATTGGGATTGACCAAATTCCATGCATGGTCATCATGCTTTAGAAGCATGATATGAATTTAAAGGTAAGATATATGCTTTGTGAAAGCATATGATCTGTACCATATCCCAAGGACCAAGATTGAGAAACTTAATGATCAGATTATGAAGATGACAGTGTAAAAGTGAGCTTTATCTTCATGATGATCATGAGTCTTCCAGTATGCAGGATGTGCAGGTATTAGGAATACCTGAAGGGTGATTTGATCATAAACGATTGTATAACCATGACGCTTCCATTCCGAGGGAGTGATGAAACAGGTCTGGATTTTAGTGACTCCTCTCATGAGAGAAGTGACCTAATCTTAGTCTATGTTCTAGACATTGATCTGAATGAGATTCAGATGCAATGAGAAGATTAGGTTTACGGTCTTGATTTAATCAAGCATCTATGAGAGGTCCATGGGATCTGGATTTGAGATGTGATCTCAATATCCAAGTCACTATACGTGGAACAATACAATCGCCCTGTCCTTATCTCCAAGTATCTGAGGAGAAATAGCATTGTTCTTAAATGGTTTGAGAACAATTCCATGAGATCTAACCAAAGAGAAGTTGATAATTAAATGTGATTTAATTATCAAGATGTATGAGAAATTATCCAATATAATTAAATGTGGTTTAATTATTATGGATATGAATAATGTGGATAGTAATATCCAATTATTCCTAATATATTATAAATGTGATTTATAATGTATTAGAGAGAGTTAAATATAATTTATATTAGTAGATTAATTATTAATGTGTATTGGATACACATTGTCTAATTAATTGAAAATGTAAATTACATTTTGTTTTGGGTTGTGAATGTGATTCACAATATTCCAATGTCAAGATTGCAATATTCCCAAAATTAATTGAGAATTATTTTTGGTGAATAAAATTGTTGGAAAATAAGTTGAGAGAAAAACAAGGAGATATGCAATCCCATGGGAATCCATGGGATTGCCCTCCCCATATGGGAAGAGTGGGGCGGCACCAATTCCTTTATGGAATTGGTGGCCGTCCACTCCTCCCAATAGGGAAGGAGGCTCTCAATTGTTTTTTCACTCCTTATTTAGTTGGTTTAATTTGGTATTAATATATATTTGATTTATCAAATATATTTAGTCAAAATTAAATCACAAGTTGTTGGCTTTTACCAACAACAACCTTGACCATTGGATTGTCATAAATCAATCTCAACCATTGATTTTATATGACACATGGATTGAGATCCATGGATGCCAAAACCCTATAAATAGAGAGGCACTCTTGGCTCTCTCTTTACACATGCTATTGTAGCAAATCTCTCTCTCTCTTTCTCTCATACTCGACAGCCCTCTCTCCCTCTTCCTCTTGGTGGCCGTCCACCCTAGTGGAGGGAATCGTCGTCGCCCTCGCCTTTGTGTTACCGCTTCGACGCTCTGCGGTTCTCCGTCTACTTCAAGTGCTTCGCCCGCGAAGGAGACGTTCGATCTCGTGCGACGAGATCAGGAGAAACCGTGCTTGGATCAACTTCTTGGATTGCGAGGACACCGCGGTTCATCCCCGCGCTCGCAAGCGATCTCTCCGACGATCGGACTTGAGACAGGAGGTCTCTTCTCTTAGAGACTCGATCAACCACGCTTCAAGAGGTATTGCATTATACTTTCTGTGGTTATAGATGAAACGATCCGAGAATAGTTCTTGGATCATGTGGTTTCATCGAATAAAAATTTTTTAAATTCCGCTGCACCGAACAACTAGTACGACTAGTCGTTCTTCGTCGTATCCGATACGACGCTCACGCTTCCGTGATGCGCTTGAGGATCTCTCCATATCCTTCAAGTGGTATCAGAGCCTTAGGTCGACGGTTTCGAATAGTGATTCGTTAACCAAGGACGACTTGGGTTCGCTAAGGTCGCGAAAGTTTTCATCGCATTTGATTTCGCAGATCTGTTTAGTAAAAACATTCGGCACTGTTTAAATTGTTTAAACACGAATTTTATACTTGGATTATGTTCCCCATTAAATAAGGAAATCATAGGATCTGAGTTTGCGTAAATCGGATTTCGTATGCTCGAGATATGATCGTTTTAATGGACATGTATGCACTGTTGCGGGAACTGTGAATCTGAACGTGATTAAAATGTTAATTACTGTTTAGACTTGCCTCGAAATGCATGAAACATCACTTAGGTTCTGTCCTAAATCAAATTAGCAAACTTTAGAAATTGACTTTGCTTAATTTGGATTTAATATGATTGAGATATGTCAATTTTAGTAAGTAGGGGTCACTGCTGAAATTGCTTTCCTAATCTAGAACCAAGTGATTGTCAATTAGAGAAATTAATTGTTAATTTCGTGAAATAATCTTGAAAAATATTTATGAAATATTGAAACATGATTATTTGCCTAATTGACTTGGCCCCAACCAATTAGTTGATTAGATTTGATCTAAACCTTAATTGGAACTGCAATCATCAAACTTCTTGCTTGAATAGGACTTGGGAATTTGCCTAGCAAATTTCCTTAAAATCAAAATTATTTTGATTACTATATGGTATAATTTTGGTTGAAGAACCGATGATCATCTCAAGTACAAAATAATCAATTTGGCATTATCCTTTCCCGAGGTGGATATGGTGTCTAGTCGGGGATCGCTGGGTCAGCGGGTTGCAACGTATGTGGTCCGCCCCACTCCCGTCGGTACTGGCCATGACAGCGGGTAGGGCCGGGATAATGTCCGAGGGATTATGATGTATTTTTCTAATTATTAAAATTCGAATTAATACGTACTTTGAGAATAATATCATATATGTATATTCAAGGATAAAATTAAGTTTGATTGATTAAATTGGATTGATAATTAATTTAATATGATTAAGTTAATTATCTCCAATTGAGAATACTCTAATATGATTAGAGTTAATAATTCCCTTGGAAGAATTAATTATATGAATGAGATTCATAGTAATTAATTAAATTTGAATAAGAGATGGAGGATCACATAAGTGACATCCATGGTCTCCCATCAAGGCGAAGGGTTTCTGTCGCCAGGGATTGTATATAGGAGACGCCTGTACGTAGTGACAGCTCCTATATACAAGCGCATCTGGATCAGACTCTTTGCTTCTCGAAAGAGTAAGGCCGTATGCATAGTGACCCCAATATCGGATCCTCATATTATTGGGGCGATATTGGATTGCGTATAGCGAGTTCTAATCCTGTTGACGGTTGGTTCAATTAATGACAGGTCAACATCACCTTAGGGGTGGTGGGCCTGGGTATTAAAGACCGAATTGGGAATGCAAGTTGGACTTGCAAGGCGGAATGTGTTCCCGCTTCTCTTTATTGGAGTTACAGTTTCTCATATTATTGGGATGTAACAAAGATAAAGAGGAGATCCCAGTTCTTGCTTGAGATATATCGGTAAGTATATCTCCTACTTTGAAAGTGAATAAGGGAATAAACTTTCATAGTTGACATAGCAAGACTAATTTGATTTAAAATGCCTTAATCAAATAAAAATTAAATTGAATATATGATTATATGTTCTAATATAGTGCATTCTCAATTTCAGAAAATGAAGGCCATGAACCCACTGAACAGGCTTCTGGAGGTCAACCAATTGACCGGACCAAATTACTCGGATTGGATCCGTAATTTGGAGCTTGTGCTTTTGGCAGAGCGCATCAGTTATGTGCTCCATGATAACAAACTTGAAAACCCTAAATCTAAGGAAGACAAAGCATATAATGACAAGTATGATGAAGATCATGTCTTGGCTAGATGCTATATCTTGGGTTCTCTCTCCAATGTTCTTCAGAAGCAACATGTGGAGATGAGCACTTGCCAGGATATCATGCAAAATCTAAAGGATATGTTTGGTGACATTAACCGCACCCAGCGGTACAATGTTATGAAAGATCTTCTTCGCTGTAAGATGCAGGAAGGGACCTCGGTCCGCGATCATGTACTCAAAATGTTTGGGTACTTGTCAGAGCTTGAGACTCTGGGGGCGACGATGGATGCAGACATGCAATCTGATTTCATTCTGCTGTCATTGCCCAAATCTTTCAATAACTTTGTAGTGTCATTCCACATGAATAAGTTGGAACTGACAAATGCTGGGCTTCTTGTTGCTTTAAAGTCTGCAGAAGACGTAATGAAGAAAGATGGTCCCTCTAGCACTGCAATGGTTGCACAGGTCAAAGGGAAGCGCGGTCGGAAGCAAGGTTCTCGGAAGGGCCCGGCCCAGAAGAGAAAGAAGAAGGGACAAAGTGTTGCCTCATCTTCCAATGCATCCACTTTAATGGCATCAAAGAAAACCGACGTCTGTCACCACTGCAAGAAGCCGGGGCACTGGAGGCGTAATTGCCCGGATTACCTGAAGTCGGTCGACAAAGGTAAAGCCCCAGCAGGTATGAAATCTACTCTTATCATTGAAACCAGCTTTCTCGTTGGACGAGAAGGAAGTTGGGTAGTTGATTCTGGTGCTTCTGTTCATGTATGCAATTTGTTGCATTTGTTTCAGGAAACTAGACAGCTTGAAGAAGGGGAGATAGTCATCCAGATGGGATCTGATGCAAGTGTTGCAGCAATCGCCGTCGGGACTTGTCGACTATCATTATCTAGTGGTAGAGTCCTAGTACTTAAAGAGTGTCTTTATGTACCTGAAGTCAGAAGGAATCTAATATCTGTATCTAAGTTAGTTAGAAGTGGGTATTCATTCCTGTTCTGTAATAAATTAGTCATAAACCGTTATGATAAATATATTGCAAATGGTATTTTGACTTCTGGAGGACTCTATGAATTGTGCATTGATAAATGTGTTATGAATGTTACAAGCACTAATAAAAACACTAAAAGATCCAGGGAGAATGAAAATCTCTCAAATGAGATTTGGCATCAAAGGCTTGGTCATTTGTCTGTTGATAAGATCAATAGATTAATTAAGGATGGACCTTTAGATTTTCTACAGGTTCAACCTTTGCCTACTTGCAAGAATTGCATTCAAGGAAAAATGACCAGGATGCCTTTTCGTAACAAGGTTACAAGATGCGAAGGTATTATTGACCTAATACATACTGATGTATGCGGTCCCTTCAGTACCGCGACCCGAAATGGATATTGATACTATTTGACGTTTATTGATGACCATTCACGATACGGGTTTATCTTCCTATTACGTCATAAGTCTGAAACCTTTGAAAAGTTCAAAGAATTCAAGGCTTTGGTTGAGAACCAAACATATAGGAAGATTAAACGAATTCGATCTGATCGAGGTGGCGAGTACCTATCAGATGAATTTAAGGAATACCTTAAAGAGAATGGAATTATTTCCAATCTCACTCCTCCTGGAACTCCCCAACTTAATGGTGTTGCTGAAAGACGCAACAGAACCATCATGGATATGGTTCGTTCAATGATGAGCAAAGCACATTTACCACTTAGTTTCTGGGGATATGCAGTAGAGACTGCAATATATATCCTAAATAAGATTCCTAGCAAATCTGTACCTAAGACTCCTCATGAGCTTTGGTATGGAACCAAACCTAGTGTTAATCACTTGAGGGTTTGGGGATGCTTGGTCCATGCAAAGAATGTGAATGCAAGCAAGCTAGAATCTCGCTCTCGTGAGTGTTACTTCATAGGGTATGTTAGAGATGGTATTGGATACCAACTCTATGACCCTGAGACTCAGAAGGTTTTTGTTTCTAGAGATGTGAAATTTCTGGAGAATGATTTCCTTAAGGGTCGAGATAAATATGAAGTAAAGGAACTCATTGAATCTCCTGAGGATTCTGAGCTTCCTGAACCAGAAACTGAAGAAGTAAATAAAGATGATACACCCATACCTCTTCGAAGGAGTTCGAGGGTGGTTGCACCACCTGAAAGGTATGGATTTCATGTGTCAGGTGAAACTGACTGTGATCCTACTTCATTTGATGAAGCACTCGTGGATCATGACATGTATAGATGGATGCTAGCAATGAAGTCAGAAATTGACTCCATGCATAAGAATGGTGTATGGACCCTAGAGGATCCACCTAAAGCGGTAAAACCCATTGGGTGCAAATGGATCTTCAAGAGAAAGAGGGGACCTGATGGGAAAGTAGAGACTTTCAAGGCACGGCTCGTAGCCAAGGGCTACACACAGAGAGAAGGCATCGACTACGATGAGACATTCTCTCCTGTGGCTATGCTTAAATCCATCAGGGCACTGCTAGCTATAGCTGCATATCTTGACTACGACATCTGACAGATGGACGTCAAGACGGCTTTCCTCAATGGATACCTCGAGGAGGATATCTACATGGAGCAGCCCCAGGGCTTCATGACTGAGGATGGCAAAGTATGCAAGCTGAAGAAATCCATCTATGGGCTCAAGCAAGCTTCTCGTAGTTGGAACATCAGATTTGACGAAACCATAAAGAGTTATGATTTTGTGCAGAATCCTGATGAACCTTGTGTATACAAGAAGCTTAGTGGGAGCGCCATTGTGTTCATCGTGCTTTATGTAGATGACATCCTTATCATTGGGAATGATACAGGGATGATGACCAGTGTGAAGATTTGGTTGTCCCATACCTTTGAGATGAAAGATCTTGGAGAAGCCTCTTACATCTTGGGTCTGAAGCTGTTCAGAAACCGAGAGAAGAGGATATTGGGATTGTCACAACAAGGATACATTAAGAAGATTCTTGAACGATTCCGTATGGATAGTTCCAAGAAAGGATTCCTACCCTTAAGACATGGCATCCACCTGTCTAAAGGAATGGCTCCTCAAACTGTTGAGGAAAAGAAGGCCATGGCTGGATGTCCTTATGCATCAGCCGTAGGAAGCTTAATGTATGCCATGATGTGTACCAGGCCAGATATCTGCTATGTAGTGGGAGTGGTAAGTCGTTACCAATCCTGCTATGGAGAACAACACTGGAATGCAGTAAAGAACATATTCAAATATCTTAGACGGACGCAAGATTACATCTTGGTCTATGGAGATGGTGATCTCCAAGTCTTGGGATATACAAATTCTGACTTCCAATCAGATATTGATGATCGAAAGTCGACATCAGGATTTGTGTTCTTGTTGAACGGTGGTGCTGTGAGCTGGAGAAGCAAGAAGCAGGACACTACGACAGATTCAACAACAGAAGCCGAATACATTGCCGTATCGGATGCTGCAAAGGAGGTGGTGTGGTTGCGCAAGTTCGTCCAGGAGCTTGGCGTAGTTTCCTCTGATACTCCCATCCCGCTACTCTGTGATAACAAGGGAGCCATTGCTCAGGCGAAGGAACCCAGATGGCATCAGAAGAGCAAGCACGTAGAAAGGAAATACCACATCATTCGGGAGATTCAAAAGCGTGGTGACATCATCATCACCAAGGTGGCCTCCTCCGACAACGTTGCTGATCCTCTTACCAAACCTCTGACACAGAAGGTTTTTGACCAGCATGTAATGAGTATGGGTTTAAGGCTTGTTCCTGAATGGTTCTGAGGGCTAGTGGGAGATTGTTAGCAATGTGAGCCCGAGGAGAACCATTCCTACAATAAATGTTATTGTAATAAATGATTCATCAATAAAAGTTATTGATTTTGTTTCACTCCCTTTCTGATATTGAATGAATGAATGCACTATAAGGTCCCTCTGTACAATAAGGGTTATGTACCATGGCCAACATGATGATCATACATCTGTTGATTCAATGATTGAATCATAGAGGCTGATGCTTGGATGAATATCTAAGGAGTTAGATAGAGGACTCATCAAGCATCATCAATGATTAACAAGTAATGATCTCCAGTCTGAGTGGGAGATGGCAATCCCATCTCATTAGACTGATATCTGGTTGACCTCTTGATGCAGGTCCTCTGCATAGGAATATTGATTCGGAGGTATCAGATTAGTTGAGTCAATGAGTTGACTTAACAAGATCGAGATAACCAAAGACCTATGATGAATACTATCACATCACAGGCAAACATCCTCTGACCAGAGACAGATATATTACTATATGTCTGAGCATGTATATTTGGCAGACCAATAGGTTGATGACCTAATCAAGGTCTATACACCGGCGAGCTGGTGTGCATGTAAGGGCATATGAGTAATATGATCTCTCAAAGGGATCATACAGGTTCACTTGTGAACCGGGAGACATGAGCTCACTCATGAGGTATTGGGATTGACCAAATTTCATAAATGGTCATCATGCTTTAGAAGCATGATATGAATTTGAAGGTAAGATATATGCTTTGTGAAAGCACATGATCTGTACCATATCCCAAGGACCAAGATTGAGAAACTTAATGATCAGATTATGAAGATGACAGTGTAAAAGTGATCTTTATCTTCATGATGATCATGAGTCTTCCAGTATGCAGGATGTGCAGGTATTAGGAATACCTGAAGGGTGATTTGATCATAAACGATTGTATAACCATGACGCTTCCATTCAGAGGTAGTGATGAAACAGGTCTGGATTTTAGTGACTCCTCTCATGAGAGAAGTGACCTAATCTTAGTCCATGTACTGGACATTGATCTGAATGAGATTCAGATGCAATGAGAAGATTAGGTTTACGGTCTTGATTTAATCAAGCATCTATGAGAGGTCCATGGGATCTGGATTTGAGATGTGATCTCAATATCCAAGTCACTATACGTGGAACAATACAATCGCCCTGTCCTTATCTCCAAGTATCTGAGGAGAAATAACATTGTTCTTAAATGGTTTGAGAACAATTCCATGAGATCTAAGCAAAGATAAGTTGATAATTAAATGTGATTTAATTATCATGATGTATGAGAAATTATCCAATATAATTAAATGTGGTTTAATTATTATGGATATGAATAATGTGGATAGTAATATCCAATTATTCCTAATATATTATAAATGTGATTTATAATATATTAGAGAGAGTTAAATATAATTTATATTAGTAGATTAATTATTAATGTGTATTGGATACACATTGTCTAATTAATTGAAAATGTAAATTACATTTTGTTTTGGGTTGTGAATGTGATTCACAATATTCCAATGTCAAGATTGCAATATTCCCAAAATTAATTGAGAATTATTTTTGGTGAATAAAATTGTTGGAAAATAAGTTGAGAGAAAAATAAGGAGATATGCAATCCCATGGGAATCCATGGGATTGCCCTCCCCATATGGGAAGAGGGGGGCGGCACCAATTCCTTTATGGAATTGGTGGCCGTCCACTCCTCCCAATAGGGAAGGAGGCTCTCAATTGTTTTTTCACTCCTTATTTAGTTGGTTTAATTTGCTATTAATATATATTTGATTTATCAAATATATTTAGTCAAAATTAAATCACAAGTTGTTGGCTTTTACCAACAACAATCTTGACCATTGGATTGTCATAAATCAATCTGAACCATTGATTTTATATGACACATGGATTGAGATCCATGCATCCCAAAACCCTATAAATAGAGAGGCACTCTTGGTTCTCTCTTTACACATGCTATTGTAGCAAATCTCTCTCTCTTTTTCTCTCATACTCGACAGCCCTCTCTCCCTCTTCCTCTTGGTGGCCGTCCACCCTAGTGGAGGGAATCGTCGTCGCCCTCGCCTTCGTGCTACCGCTTCGACGCTCTGCGGTTCTCTGTCTACTTCAAGTGCTTAGCCCGCGAAGGAGACGTTCGATCTCGTGCGACGAGATCAGGAGCAACCGCGCTTGGATCAACTTCTTGGATTGCGAGGACACCGCGGTTCATCCCCGCGCTCGCAAGCGATCTCTCCGACGATCGGACTTGAGACAGGAGGTCTCTTCTCTTAGAGACTCAATCAACCACGCTTCAAGAGGTATTGCATTATACTTGCTGTGGTTATAGATGAAACGATCCGAGAATAGTTCTTGGATCATGTGGTTTCATCGAATAAAAATTTTTTAAATTCCGCTGCACCGAACAACTAGTACGACTAGTCGTTCTTCGTCGTATCCGATACGACGCTCACGCTTCCGTGATGCGCTTGAGGATCTCTCCATATCCTTCAAGGGGAGCATAGCTTCATGCATGGTCATGAGAGACAGTCTGGGTAGGGGTGGGTTGGTTGTCACGAGAGTAGGGTTGACCATGGGTGTAGTGTTTTTGAGGACCATAGAGATAGGAGGTCGACCTTTTCTCTGGTCCTCCCTTGTTGTGGATTGCAGTCGGCCACCCTCCATTACGACGAAGTTTATTGAGCAAGAACAAGATTTGGTGCTGGAGTCTTATCTTCCCCAATTTGTCCCCATTTAACTGCAAATGTAATATATATATATATATACACACAGACATAGGGTAAAATGTGGCTGCCCCCATGGGGGAGCTAATTTGGTTACCCCCTGCGGCATTTCACCCAGTTTTTTTTATTTTTTTTTTGAAAATTTCTTCCGTAGATTTTTATCAATATATCCCTATATTATGTCATTAAAATTTCGCCCGAAACAGAGACTCCTACGACTTCCATCTAGACGGGTAATTTTTAGCAATTCTGTTACCGTTAAAAAACGACTGTCTGGATGGAGGCCGTAGGAGTCTCTGTTTCGCATGAAAATTGAATAACATAATATAGGTATATAGTGATGAATATTCACGGAAGAAATTTTCAAAAAAAAATAAAAAAGGGCAAAATGGCGCGGAGGGAGCCAAGTTAGCTCCCCCAGAGGGCAGCCCCATTATATATATATATATATATGTGTGTGTGTGTGTGTGTGTGTGTGTGTGTGTGTGGGTAAAATGGGGCTACCGTCGTGGGGGAGCTAACTTGGCTTCCCCGCCCCATTTCGCCCGCCTTTTTATTTCTTTTTAAATTCCTTCCGTGAATTTTCATCAATATATCCCTATATTATGTCATTAAAATTCGTCAGAAACAGAGACTCCTACGACCTCCATCCAGACGGGTCGTTTTTAGCAATTCTGTTACCGTTAAAAAATGACTGTCTGGATGGAGGCCGTAGGAGTCTCTGTTTCACACGAAATTTTAATGACATAATATAGGGATATAGTGATGAAAATTCGCGGAAAAAATTTTCAAAAAAAATAAAATAGCGGGCGAAATGGGGCGGGGGGAGCCAAGTTAGCTCCCCTAGGGGGCAGCCCCATTTAACCATATATATATATATATATAATATATATAATATATATATATATATAATATATATAATATATAGAATAAAATGGGGCTGCCCCCTGGTAGTAGCCAACTCGGCTACTCCCACCCCTATTTTTCCCTCATTTTTTTATTTCATTGGAAAATAAAAATTTGTATATTCATCACTATATCCCTATAACATTCTATCAAAATTTCGTCAAAAACAGAGACTCCTAGGCCCTCCATCCAGACGCCATTTTTTTTAACGGTCGCAAGATTTTTTAAATCGACCATGTTTGGATGGATGTCGTAGGAGTCTCTGTTTCTGATGAAATTTTAATAGAATATTAGAGGGATAATATGATGAATTTACAAATTTTTATTTTCCAAAGAAATAAAAAATGAGGGAAAAATAGGGGTGGGAGTAGCCAAGTTGGCTATTCCGAGGGGGCAGCCCCATTTAACCCATATATATATATATATACATATATATATATATATAGGGGTTGATGGGGCTGTCCCTGATGGCAGCCAACATGGCTGCCCCACCTATTTTTCGTCAAAACTTTTTTTTGAAAAATATCGTCATGTATATTCATCCCTATATCCCTCCTATATGTCATTCAAATTTCGTTAGAAACAGAGACTCCTACGGCCTCAATCCAGATAGGTTCGATTTAAAAAATCCTGCGACCGTTAAAAAAATGACGTATGGATGGAGGCCTTAGGAGTCTCTGTTTCTAACGAAATTGGAATGGTATATAGGAGAGATATATGGATGAATATACATGGTGATATTTTTCTAAAATAAATTAAAAAATTTTGCGAAAAATGGGGTGGGGGCAACCATTTTGGCTGCCCCTAGGGGACAGCCCTATTTTTCCCATATATATATATATATATCATTCCTTTGATTATTCATGTGTGCACATAAGATTTTATATATATATATATATCATTCTATTGATTATTCATGTGTGCACATAAGATTATATGATGAAGGGTTTGACACTCTATTTGTGTTGTAATAGTCTTCTCATGAAGTCCTTTATGCTTAAAATAGATTGACTATTATGGACTTATCTTGATAAACTGGAATCTCATCATTCACGTGCTCTTTATTCTAAATAAGTTTTTCAACATCAAATACTTTAAGGATCAAACAAGTTGATAATGCTTAAGTATGGACAATCGATATTCATCGATCATTATCCATGTTTTAATTAACAATATTCAAATGTTATATGTATCCTTGTATTTTTCAGTATGTACATTCATTAATATCGGTAAAGTTGAAATTAATTGTTGACAAAATCAAAATTGTATAAATTACAAATACAATAAACAAAAAAGAAATTTAAAACTAACGTGTTAAATAAAATAATGTATATAAAAAGTAAACAAATAGCGTAGATTATGTATTTTTTGTCATGTTATAGAAAATAACTACACAATGCAACATATTAAGTATACCCTTGTGAAATAAATGGGTAGAATATATCTTTTATAGTATAGACACATAGATATAGTAATACAGATATCCACGTGCATTTAATAATATTTGTTTCTCTGTCCTAAAAAAAACAATAGGTATTGATATTTATATCCATAAAAAATCACATATCCTTATTCACATATGTATCTATCAAAATAAAAAATACATATCTATATCCACTGAGTAATGGATACGACAATGTAAGAAAATGGACGTAATATATCATGTTGTAAGACTTGTTTTGTGGAGTATCTATGATATATATAAGCAATTGAACAATCCAAATCATTCTTGAAAAATAATTGATCTTTTAGAGTGTGCCCGTCTACTTAACATTTAACAATAAATGCTATCATTGTAAGATTATTTTTGTACTTGAAATTCACAACAAATGGTATATCATTGTTATATTGCTGCAACAGTTACTCTAATAGTGACTATTTATTATCTTTATCATCATATTTTGTTCTATCCATTGTAATAATTTGAAGGTTAGTACATATTTTGATCAGAAAGGTAATGATTAATAATTGTTATAAAAATAATTTTTAGTGATATATATAACACTAGATACATTCTTTCTTGTGAATGCTAAAGCACAAAAGTAATTTTGTAATAAATAATATTTATTGTTATAAATTAACAAATAACGATATTACGATAAACTCCAAATTATATATCATTATACAAATATTTTGTAATTATTTTATTAACGTAACTTTTTTGAGAATTGATATGTTGTATCTGATAGTGCACAAACAATTTAGAATCTATTATAGTAAATTTTAATCGGATGCACTTGCAACACTCTTTGTTTATTATATAGAGTGAAAAGCATATGTTCCAAGTAGATTCGTATATACTTAACCAAATTACTATAATAATTTCTATAGCATCTTTAAGTTGAATGCGGTCCGAGACATTTATTGATATTTTTGGCTCCTAGCACATCTTGAATAATGTGAAGTACGGATCTCGTAGAAAGGAAATGCTCGCAACTAGATCTATGATTAGGTAATCTAAGAATAAAATAAAGCATAGCATTGGAGATAAAGTGAGGAATATAGACTCTATAGTTCCTCCTCGTCGCAAATTACCTGTAGAAACTTACTCTTATTCAAATGTAATTTCGTTATATGTAGTAGAAAGCGTAAATTTGAATATCAAATGATAATCTTTTCATTATTTTTATAAAAAAATAAGATTATTAATATTTAGGTATAAACTTCTTTGAATTATAAAGATTAGATCATAATAGAAGAATCCCGAGGCTACGAAACTAGGAACTCAGGATGTGTGCAGAAGACTAGTGTAGAACTGGAAATCTTATCATATATCAAAAATTCAATTTGAAAATTCTCAGCAAATGAAAAAAATCATTCATAATTCTCTTAAGTTCAATATTAATTCAAATTTACATGAAACTGCATTATATATATTGTTAACTTATCACTTTATTTTAGAAGTTCGGAGTATATTCAAGTTAACCACAATTGTAACCTCTATTTAAAAAGTACATGCAATGTAGTAAATCTAATACCTTTTCTTTTATAGATAATAGGCAATTTTATAAGATAGTTGTTGGTCCCGTTGGGTCTAAAATCGTGGCTTTGTCGCTGTGTGTTTGTATTTCAATTAAAAAAATATATTAAAATACACATATTCATATCTAAATAATTGGTTATCTTCTCTCAATATAATTGGTTGGAATTGGCATGCCCAATTTTTTCCCCTTGAAGATAATTCTCCGTACAAACCCACGAACTAAGATATACTTCAATCATAGTGGGCAATGTCTTCCTCTAATTCTATATATTTATGCACTTCATAATGCATCACAAACTTGCTTGATTTTGCGTTAAGAGTTGCTTGCATTCAAACAATTATTATCAACTTCCCTTATTTTTGTTAGATGGATGCAAATATCTCAAAGATTTTTAAGATCTTTTTTGAATCCAAACAAAGAGGAAACACACGCAGATGTCCGCTACAATATATTAACTTATTATAGATCTCATTGCTTTCTAAGTTGAAGGAATTCAATCAAGTTAAAGGACAAAAACATTGAAAAAGTACCAAAATAAATATGTAAAAAGACAAAGATAAAAAGCTAGACATAGAGGCATTAATGGTTATCATTAAAAAGCGGGGTACCGATTTTTGGAGCACAGTTTTTGGGGAACAACATCAGCGGGTCACTGAGAGAGCGAAAGGAAAAGCTTGAAAGGAATTTGAATAATTTTCATAGCTTTTCACTGGATACGATGCTTAAAGAAAATATGAATATTTTTTGAGTTAATATTCCTTGTCTATTTATTACTGTTAAGAATTAAAGATATTCGAACCCCTAGAGCTAATATTCTGTATATTTATTACTGATAAGAATTAAAGGTATTCGAACCCCCAATCATCTCTCATATATACAGAGAGAGATTAATGGGGCTGTCCTGTTGGCTGCCCCGCTCTTTATTTTGGCATTTTTTCTATTTTTTTTTGAAAAATATTGTAATGTATATTCATCCGTATATCCCTCCTATATATCATTCTAATTTCGTCAGAAATAAAGACTCGGATGCTCTCAATCTAGAACATGTACGATTAAAGCAGTTCTAAGACCGTTAAAATTACTTGTTCTAGATAGATGACATAATAGTCTTTGTTTCTGACGAAAATCGAATGATATATAGGAGGGATATAGGGATGAATATGCATGGTGATATTTTAAAAAAAATGCCGAAATATGGAGTAGGACAACCATGTTGGCTGCCCCCAAGGGGCTGCCCCATTAAATCCATATGTGTGTGTGTATATATATATAAGTGTGATCATGTGAGAGAGAAAAACTGTAAGATTATAAGAGCAGTGGTTCTGGACCACTAGATTCAAGCATGAGAGAAGAAGAACAGGAGAGAGAGAAAACAGAATCTAGTGGTCCAGAATGTCTGCTCTCATGCTCTCACAATTTTTGCTTTCATAGGATCACTATTATATATACATACATACATACATACAGAGGGCCGATCCTATGAGATGTGATTTTCGTGAGATGGTGAGATGGGAGATTCTGGACAACTAGTTTCAGCAGGAGAGAGAAAGTCAGAAGAGAGAAGGCAGAAACTAGTGGTCCAGAATCTCTCATCTCACCATCTCACAAAATCTCATCTCATAGGATCACTCCTCCATACATACATACATACATACATATATATATATATATAGGGGGCCTTTCAAATAGGATGCATCCTTCCTGACTTAAGGAAGGCCACCATTTTTTGGTATAAAACACAAGCACTTTAGTTGAATGTGTATACAGTTTATATTATAACTGCACATTATAAATACAAAACCGCATACAAAACTACATATTATAATACACACATTAAAACTGCACATTGTAATACAATCTATATACGTATTATACTAAACTCGTCATGTTTTCTGCAAAAAAGGGACTGGCCTTCCTTAGGGTTGGAAGGACCAAGTCCTATTTGAAAGAAATCTCATATATATATATATATATGGTTATATGGGACTGCCCCCACCCCTATTTTGCAGTATTTTTTCATTTTTTTTTTCAAAAATATCACCATGTATATTCATCTATATATCTCTCTTATAAGTCAATCAAATTTCTTCAGAAACAGAGTCTCATATGCACTCCATATAGAACATGTAAGATTACATCAATTCTAAGACCGTTAAAATTACTTGTTCTAGATGTTAGTCATAGAGTTTCTATTTCTGACGAAATTCGTATGGCATATAGGAGAGATACTTCTTAACTTTTGCAATATCATTTACGACCGTCCTCTTTTTGTAATATAAGTTGTCCTCCTGACTTCTTACAAACTTCGTAATTTTACTCGCTTGTAATATCAATTTTCCCCTAATTTACCTAAATGAAAGAGTGAAATTTAAAATTTTTTGAAATTAGGGACACGACTGATGTCACAAAAAAGGAGGGCATACCTGATATTGCAGAAGTTAAGAAGGGCACAAGTAATTAAAAATCCTACAAAAAAAATATTCACAGCTATATTGTTTCTTATAAAATATATAACAAATATTGTCTGTTACTAAAAAAATTTTTATATCTGAAATCGACGAACGACATATCCATTGTTGTCTCTCGATGTGTCATATAATAATGAATATACATTCTCTATCCTTAAAATTGAACTAGTTATTGCTAATTTCAACCAATGATTAGTGTAAATTTTGATAAAGAAACTTATAATCATTGCTATATCACTATAAACAAAAACATTTCGGAACAAATAATATTCATTTCTATATATTTTACAACAGATGACTTGAAGATGAATTTCGAAAAGTCATTATAAACACATTTTCTGCGGTGATATTTACGTCGATAGGTTATTATTGATACTAATGTAATGAGATCTGTTTTTTTCTTCCGATTGGGAATTGAACATCTTATTTTTAATGTACTATGAAAATTTGAATGAAAAGAATATAAAAAGTACCTTCCCACAATCATCAACCGATTAACTGAGTAGTTGGGCCAGCTAATGACAGAATAAAGTTAGTGTATCCCTTCCTCCATATAGTCAGTGCTATTAACATCTAGTCGATCATCTTTTGCAAGCTTGGTAAAGAGAAGCATCATATTCTTAATATATCATATATAATTAGATTTACTGTTTAGGATTCCAAAAAAATGTGGGAAAATGTCAAATAAAGGGCAATGGAAGTGCATCACAATTAGGTATTCTTCCTTACTTTTTCTTACGTTTTTCTTTTGTTAGAGGTGGGAATATGCTTACGTTTGTGGGAAGACACTTTGGGACCGTCTTATGTGCATAACTGTGATTAATTGATTCCAAATCAGTAAAAGGATGTTGGTGTGCCCCCAATATTTTCATGCCCATATAAGTGTATAATAACTTCCTAAAGAGTGTACCCGTTCTTTTGCGATACCTTATAGCTAATTAATTAACATGATGCCAACACCTGAGCGGCATTAACACAATGGGCGATCCTTAAGGCCTCGGGGATACTTTAGTTTTATTTTCCCATTATTTTTTTATTTGAGCATCTTGACACGCTCACCCCCAAAAGATTATTCATACTGATTCATATTTTATATTTTCCCATTATATTAAATATATAACAAAAATAACCTCTGTTATAAAATTATGAGATTTTTACACCCAGGGTTCTGCAATTACAACCATGACCCTGTATAATCGTGAATTGCACAACAAACGCAAATAATCACTCCGCCTCACACCCATGACCCTCCGTTAGTTTTTATGTTAACCCAACCATATCGTTGGATTAATTTAACCAAGATCTTCCAACTGCTTTTAGAAAATTAATAAAAAATAAACAATTAGTGGCATCTGCAGGCAAGAGGCAGTGCGTGCGGGGAGGGAGGAGCTTTCGAGCAGGCAACGGTGGCGGAACGTAGGGCGGAGGGGTGCTTCAGGTTCGACCGGGGCAGGGGGGGGGATCGTAGGCTCGAAGGGAGGGAGGCAGGCTCGACGGGGATGGGGGGTCGCAGGCTCTGAGGAGGGGGGGATGCGTTGCATCATGGAGGAGGGAGACTCGAGGGGGGGGGGGGGGTGAGTGTGCTGGACGATCGGGGGAAGAGGGGGGCTTTGCGTCAGACGGCGTAGCATTGGATGTCGCTGACCCGGGGTGGGTTGGCAGGGGGCTGGAGGTCGCTGTCTGGGGAGTGGTGGCGGGGGGGTGGGGGGGGGGGTGGGGAGGTGGGTGGCTCGACGGGAGGGTAGGGACAAGCTCGAAGGGAGAGACGTCTAGAGGTCGAAGGGGTCTCGACGGGGTAAGCTCCGGCCTGGGCTGGAGGAGGTGGTCGGGGGGATGGTTGTCAAGGGGAGGGAGGGGAAGGTCCAGCCTGGCTGCTGGAGGTGGGCGAGGGAGGCCTGGTCTGGGGGGGGGGGGGGGGGGCTCGACGGGGTTGCCTCGGCAGCGATGGGGGGTCGACGGAGAAGAAGTGGTGGTCAACGAGGAGGAGGAGGTGGTTGATGAATACTCATTCATCACTCTTTATTCTTATATTTTAGCTACAAAAACCTTTGCAAATGCATGTAGATATGTGTAAATACAAATAATTACCAAAAGCATGCATTGTGTAAAAACTAATAATTAGCATGTTTTTGTGCAAAAATAAAAGAATAAAAATTAAAAAGAAAAAGAGGAAATATATAGAATAAATATTGAGCTACCTAACCCAAGGAGGGCTCAGAATGGGCCTGACCGCTTAAAAGCCAAAGTAGAGGGAGATAGGGGCTCATGTGTGTGAATAGACCTGTAAATAAATAAATATATTTTCCTCTAAAAATAGAATAAAAGTGGTTTGTATATATTGTATATATTTGTAAATATAAAAATCAAAACAAAAATAGAAAAATTAAAAAGAAAACAAAAACATCCAATTGTGCATATTCATCATGTATATAGTCCACCCACTTATATTTATTTCACCTTATAAATAAATAAAATTAATTTCGATAACAATTTGTAAATATTTTATCTTTTATGTTGTAAATAAATAAAATAAAAACAACAAAATCCAAAAAAAGTAAAAAGAACAAAATTAAAAACCAAAAATAATATTGTAAATATACCTTGTATATAGATGTATATACCTATTTATTTCACTATTGTATATAAATAAGAAAAATAAAATAAAAATACCATTTTATTCCTAATTTTATACTATGAATAAATAAAATATAAAATGGGAATAAAAATGCATAAAAATAACAAATTAAAAATCAAAAAGGCATATTGTGTATATACCTATATATATAGCTCTATTATGTAAATACCTTATTTTTATTTCGAAAAATTAATTAAAAATCACAAAAAAATAGAAAAAATTAAAACAAACATTTTTCATGTTTTGAGTTTTTAATAATTCAACCATTTCCTATTTTTAATTGATTTTATAAATCTTTTTGACGTGGCTGCTTCTCATTGGTCCACGGGGGAATGTTGACCCCCCGGTCAACTCCCCCCTGTGGACCACCTCCCACGGATCTTAAGTGACCGACCCGACTTCCCCATTTATTCCACATTCGATCCGACCTCCAGGCACCCAAATCCAGGGTCCTAATTACACCCCAAGCATCCGGGAACCTCGCCCGACATCGTGCCTAGGGGTCCGTGCTCAATCGAGCCGGACCCGAGCCCTTCTTCCCAGACCTTCCACCATATAAGAGCCGAGCTCCGCCACCCATTTCCTCATCTTTGGCTCCCCATTCCTTCATCCCAGGACCTCCACAGCCACCCTCGAGGTGACAGCTCCCTGTTGGTTGTGTCGAAGAGAGGAGAGAGTGATCGGACCTCAGATCCGGCGAGCTAGCACCGCCGTGCTCCGCCTGAAGCAGGAGCTCGAGCCTCGGGCATCGACGTCCCATGAGGCAATGACCCAGAGCAAGCCCAGCTCATCCACAGTCGATTCCTCCACCCAGGTAGACGTAGTTTCCTTTCTTTTCCTTTAATTTTGCATTACGCCCAAATCTCGCCGTCGCCGTTCACCTCCGATTCCGACCACATCCACTTTAGTCTCGATCATCGGACCACACCATCGCGTTCGCATTCGTCCCACGCATGTTCTCCACCCATTCACTCAACCCAGCTCGCACAGGAGCTGGGGTTTCGAGCTCCACTGTCTACACCTCACCGGCGCTCGACCGCCCCGCCTCACCGATCATCGTCACCCCCTCTCACAGGGTCGAGGCACTTTGCCCTCGACCCGCGAGCATTCTGCTGTGTTTTGCAGGTCTAAGCGAGCCCATCTGAGGGCCCGACCATCCAGGTGCAGGCGCTCGACCTCCGCCGACCTCGCCGGAGCTCCCCAGAGCTCCGTCGAGTCATCGGAGGCCGCCATTCGACGCGGAAGGCCAGCACGTATCTTCTCCGATCTTTAGTGGCCCGCGAGGAGGAAGCCAGAGCTCACACGGCCCGGCGAAAGTCGCCGGCCTCCAGTTCGTCCACCATCTTCCAGAGCCGTCCGATCGACCCCAGACTCCAGTTTAGATCCTGACCGTCCATCTGAGGAGCTTCCAGCACCGTCCGATCTTTGGAGGAGCGATCTGGACCGGTCGATCGTCGAGGTTTAGCCACAGAGCCTCACGTCCGTTCGATCTCCCATGTGGATAAGCCCTGGTCGTTCGATCAGCTCTAAGATTCCAACGTTGGGCGCCACCCCGTTCTCAGCCGTCGATCGGCACACGTGGCGCCCATCCGACGGCCTACTTAATAAAGGGTAAATATTCCCTTAGGCCCTCAGCTTTAGCTTAGTTTAATTTTAGTCCTGTAAATATTTTTAGCATTTTATTTGCATTAGGAAAATTGCACTTTGGACCTTATCTTTTCTGCTATTTGCATGTATACCCCTGCCTGTAGTGTGTCACGTGCATCGACACGTGTTTGTCTGGGATATTTGCATACTTAGCCTTGTAGTTCTGGGTTGTTGTTGAATGAATGAAATGTTTTAGAAAATTGCAGATATGCCCCTGTGATTTTTATGCGCATGTGCGTTTATTAGTTGGTTATTTACATCGAAGCCCCTAGACTTTTAATACTTGTTATTAAATAGTCCAGAAACTTTGTTTCTTTGCAATTAGGTCCGTGTGTGCCCCAGACACGCGCCTCGCGCGTGACTTCTTGGAATTTTTGCATCGAACCCCCTGGAACTTCTGGTATTTACGTACAGGTCCCTATGCATTGTACCTAGGTTTTGATTTTGAATAAAATATCAAACTCACTCCAAATTCAATGAAAATTGGACATATGGCTCCTGCCATGTTGTAAAATTTTCTAGAATTTTTGGAGATATTTTTGGTTTTATTTGATATTTTTAAAAATTAAAAAACAAGGTTTTTCGTTACTGTATGAATTAGAAATTCGCAAAAAAAATATTAACACTTATCTAAAAATTACAAAAAAATCAGATACTGTGTATTTTGTCTTGCTTGATTTTCTGACCAATGTTGGTCATTTTTCATTATATAAAACTTATAAAAATTGAAAAACACTAAAAACATTATAAAAATTATAATAAATAATTTAAAAATCCGAAAACTATAATTCTAGTGCCTAAATTTTCCTTAAACTTGCTAGTTTACAGGAAAATTACCTCTAGGAGTTAGAAGGGTCTTTTTGCATTTTAAATTGACCTTTTACTCCTGACTGGACAAAACCTTCATTTCCCTGCCTTGTTTGATTTTTAGAAAATTAAATAAAAATCAGAAAAATACCAAAAATTAACCAAAAACAGTAAAAATCATTAAAAACATAAAAACATTTTTAGTTGAATTTTTGAGTGATTTTTGATACATTAAATAATATATTGAATTGGTTGTTTCCCTTGTTTTCTTTATTTTCTTAATTAATTAAAAATCCAAAAACAATTCTAAAAATTAAAAATCCACCAAAAATAGTTTCTTTTTATTTTATTTCCTTTTTTAGACTACTTTGTAGGCCGCAAGGCCATCACGTGCTCCCTGAGTCCGACCCTGGTCACTATACCAGGCTAATCCAATAGTCAGGACTGCTATCGCATTTATTTATTTTGATTTGATTTTGGTGGTCTGCTTCACATTTTCTTGATTGACCGAGAGGCTCTTGAGCGACTGAGGTCGCAACGACCTTAGCTCTATTTCTTTACCTTAGTTGCTCGGGTTTTTCGTGTCTTCAGAATGGTGCCGTTGCCGGGGAGCACGGCTTAGTAGTTTTTCTTTATTTTTCATTTTCTTTTTCGCGGCTTTCCGCGGTGCTTTCAGAGTCCGCGGCTTTTCGCGGCTTTTTGTTTTTCTTTATTTCAGTTTTATTTTATTTTCTTTTATTTTATTTATTTTTGGTTTTTGTTTGACTTTTGCCTGTTTATTTTATTTTGCATTTCTGCACATATACCCCTGTTTTTTTTCTTGCAATTATTTGATTATCTTTCTCTGTTTGACATTGGTCTTCTTTCTTGCGAGGGCCCGAGGACCGAGGTGGCAACTTTCGAGAAGCCGGCGCAACCGCGGGATTCGGAGGCGGCTCCCTTTTGTACGGAGCCGCATGAGAGAGGGAGAGAGAGACTGAGTGGGAGAGGATTAGAGTAGAGTAGTTAGATTTTATTTTATTTCATTTGATTATTGTAATAATACAGGGACAGACTGTAGACTTGGACTTAATAGCGGGTCTGTTTCGCCGAGCACCGGTGTGCTTGGGGGACCCTTAGGATTTTTTGCGGCTTTTTCACGGTTTTGTTTTTCTTTGCTGCCTTTTACGATTTTACGCGGTTTTTCTCGAGCCCCTAGATTTAGGATTTTCTGTTTGACTGTGCCGTAACTGAGTAGGATCCAAACACTTAATAGATTGCATGCACCTATAGAGCGTTAATTGGACCTACTAATAAATCATTAATAAAAATAACTGACTCACTCCCTTCGAGCCTACGTGTCGTAGCCTGCCCTGCCAAGCGCTGCTCCTGAACCCGATGTGTCGGGAGGAGGAGGGGTAGATCGAGACTGGACCCTTTGGCTTGAAGTACTTGTGACCAGTTAGACGGTTCTGTCAAGTAGAAATTGCCTGCTTAGGACTCGGTTTTCACCGCTGCACCATATAGGTAGTTTCTTTCTTGTCTTTCAATTCCGTGCGGATCACTTTGCATGTAGAGTGCTGGAGACAGGTACGCATTTCTATCTTTGCATGCATCATTGATTTCATCGCGCATAGGCTTTTTCGTCTTCTCTGTTTTTGACTTAATAATCAGGAGAACCGAAAAATTCGTTAGGCTTTTTGTTTTTACTGAAAAATATTAAAAAGAAAAATAATAAAATTGGGGATGTTTAAGCTATTGACCCTAAAAGACACCTGATCTAAAAATTTGTCTTGGGGAGAGCAACCCCCTCATTGTTTGGTTTGCTTGTGCGAGAGAGTGACCCGTACACTAGGTAGAGCCCGTCGGTACCTTCCTCGACAGATTACCGACTCTTTAGTGCAGGACAGTCGGTTGGGGATAGTATCGGGTATCCCGGCAGGTCACGTAATCGCTCTGATATTTTGTTTGTTCACCATAATAAAATAGACAAGATAATTTGACCGAGCCTTTACAGTCTTCAGCTCGCGTTGCGTTGGTGAACAGAGGGGTTTGTTTTCTGATCATAGTTTCTCCAGATCCCATCCGCCTTACTCGCTACATCACGATGATGGTTAGACGATCTCTTAGGCAGCCTCTGGCTGCACCGCTTTCAGGCGTGTCTACCCGTTCATCTAGGTTTGCTCGCGAGAGCCGAGACCAGCTCTCCGAGCCCGAGTATGATTCCGCCCTGTTCCTCCTCGACCCCCTTTCTTTCGGTTCCGAGAGACCAATGCCAGAGGAGAGATTAGCAGATTTATCGGCACCTGAGTTCGGATCATTTGATTTTGCAGACACCATGGCCGGCAGTTCCGACAATCGCAGTTGAGGTCCACAGCCTAAGCACTTTGTGTTGGACCAAGGTGTGATCAACTCCACCCTGATCGCCTCCCTTGAGACGGTACAACAGCAGTTGAGGGATCAGGGAGCGTTCATGCTAGATATGAGGAGAGAGATGGAGCAGATGAGAGCAGAGAGAAAGCATCGGAGAGACAGGCCGAGGATCCCAGAGGATGCAGCCGCAGCAGCCGTCGCCGCAGCGGCAGCCGCCGCGGTAGGAGCAGGAGAGCCACCGAGACCGATGTGGGAGTTGCACAACCCCGGATCGACACTGATGCACCATTGGGTTGTTTTGCCAGCTATCGTGGGGGACTTCAAGTTCCCCCCGAACACCTTGCAGTTACTCCCCCGTTTCCACGGGCTCGCCACCGAGGAGCCCCATCTCCACCTCCAGGAGTTCCTCATGATTTGCAGCACTGTCCACGATCGTCAGGTGGACCAGGACACCATCAGGATGATTGCCTTCCCCTTCTCTTTGGCAGACAGAGCAGCCACCTGGCTGAAGCATTTGGGGAAGTTTGTCTACACTTGGGAGCAGCTCCACACCGAATACTTACACAAGTACTATCCACTCGGGCGGACCAATGCAGCGAGAGCCCTTATCAGCAACTTCTCCATGCTCCCCAACGAGCAGTTCCATGAGGCATGGGAGAGGTTCCGAGAGCTGACTGATCGATGCCCGCACCACGACATTTCCAAGCCCAACCTCGTGCAGAGCTTTTTCAGCGGGCTGACACCAGAGCTCCATGGCTTGGTGAACGCTTCTTGTGGAGGGTCATACATCGCCAAGGATCACGACCGGGTCTGGGCCATCTATGAGGATATGGCCGAGAACTACATGGTGATGTCTCAGACCAGGTTGTATACTCAGGGTAGACCCCAGTAGCAGCCAGGACCCGTGCAGTACCAGAGGATAGCACGGGTCGACGCCGGTCCTTCCAATTCGTCCGCAGTAGCAGCAGCACAGGCAGAGTCATCAACTGCGGACATGGGTATCTTTAGCGAGAAGTTGGATCAGATGGAGTTGATTGAGAAGAAGCAGTGCTAGGGCATCACTCAGACGGAGCAGATGGCACAGACTCTGAGCGACATGAAGACCCATCTCATGTGTCTCCAGGAGGCACAGACGTCTTCCCAACCCCGTCTTCAGTCGCGAGGCGATCACGGCAGCAGCCGCAGCTCGTCCCAGTGCTCCAGCTCACACCAGCAGCCTAGACAGGTTCACCTTGTACAGGCGGAGCCGTACCAGCAGCCGCAACCCACTTACCAGTCACCACCGTCTCCATACATGCAGATGGTGGTATACCAGCCTGATCAGCCTCTGGCAGTACTCCCGCCAGCCCAGTACGATGCAGAGCCGTTGATGGATGTCAACAGGATTTGGTATGACCGCCCTCAGCCCGGTATCCGACGAGACCATCCCGGATTCCAGTGGGGGACCAGAGGTACCCAGCCCCAGCAGCAGCCGTCAGGACAGGGAGGCCAGTACGGCCATCAGAGAGAGCACCAGCCGGAGCAGCATCCCCCAGTGTACCCACCACAACAGCAGCAGCAATCATCCTATGGTCCTCATCCCTACCAGTAGGGATAGTCTTGGAGGCGTAAGAAGCCTCATCACCAGCAGCATCCACCCACTTACCCCTCCCAGCAACAGCAGCACCAGTTCCAGCAGCCTCATTACCAGAGAGGCTACCCGTCGGGCCCCCACGGTCCACCGTACGAGAGCCCCGCCTTGGATGATATAGCCCGCCTCCTCATGGATCAGCAGGCTACCTTTAGACGGGAGATGGACAAGTTCCGCTGGAGATGCGGGACATAGTGAGAGAGAAGGCCGCCATCCCTGCCCAGATTGAGCCGAACCCCAACAACCTGAAGCGGAAGTCTGAGCAGGTAGCTTACACTGAGTATGCCACCCCTAGTGATCCATTTGATGATATGTCTGCAGACCTTTTTGATGCTGATTTTGTCACACTTAGGAGCGGTTGGACACCAGCAGGCGGCGCCTCGTCTGAGCGACACCACGAGGACACACCCAGAGCACCATATGAGGAGGAGGAGAGCGGTACTGAGGCCGCTAGAGATGATGACGGTGGTACTGATGCCACCAAGGATGCTGATTCCACAGGCGGTGCTGAGGCCGCCAATTCACTAGTTGGAGGAGGTGGTACTGAGGCCACCCACTATGCCTAGCCAGAGCGCGGTACTACGGCCGCGAGTTTTCCAGTTCCAGTTGATCCAGCCGATGGTGGTGCTGAGGCCACCCACACTTTTGTTGAGAGATCTGTTGTTTTTCCCACTTCTGATGTATCTCGGAACCATGTTGTGAATAAAGGAAAAGGTTTGGTTTTTTCTGGTCCCACTGTGGTGCGTGATGTATGTGCGGATCCGGCTGTCGAGCCGTCTAGACCTTTTCCTAGTCCTTCATATGAGAAGGACCCAGTGATCCCCTTCCCTCAAGCCCTTCAGATGGGGAAGAGGAAGAAAAAAGAAAATTCAAAAAAAGAGAGATGAGGAGGAGTTCAGCCAGCAGATGATAGACCGATTTCACATACAGCTGACTCTTCAGGAGGCTTTGCAGCACATCCCCCTTCTTCAGCGTTCGTTGAGAGACAGGACTACAGTCAGGACGAAGAGGAGGAACCACCACTCAAAGATCCATATGCTGACAAAAGCCACGTGTTTCGCGCTCCAGAACTGTCAACCGGCCAAGAGGCCAGATTCAGGAGCCCCGTATGTCAGATGTCACATTAGAGAGAAGAGGTTCGATCAGACTCTATTAGATAGCGGATTGTCTATCAACCTCCTTTCGGCAGTCCTTCTCGACCGTTTCGAGTTGGGCACTCTTAGACAGAGCAGGACAGTCCTTCAGTTTGCTGATCGATCTGTCAAGAGGCTGAAGGGGTTGTTGCGAGACGTTGTCGTCACTATTCAGGGCCTGCAATTTCTCGTGGACTTCGTAGTGTTGGACATGGAGATCCTTGATTCAGTGACCGATACCCCCATCATTCTCGGTCGTCTGTTCTTGGCAACAGCCAAGGCGATGACTGACCATGATAGCGAGAAGGTATACTTTCACGTCGAGGGCGAGAGTGTACAAATAGAGACGGTCGAGGACAACAGAGCCAGAGATAGATCATGCTCAGAGACCACTTCAGACACAGAGCAGCTGACAGATGTCGGGCTAGACATCCACCAGGACTGTGACTTTGTGATCACAGATGATGAGGCAGCATGGGCAGACCCCGCAGCACAGGCCATCCTCTCATTTCAGACACCGCTGATGCCGAGATGACAACAGAGGAGAGCTTGGAGAGCACATTCCTGGTTCAGGATACTTCAGAGGCAGCAGAGCCGGTTCTCGACCGCGACACAGATTCTAGTGATGATGGTGGTACTGAGGACACCTTGTGTGATGGTGGTACTGATGCCACCTTGTGTGATGCAAATCCCTCGGATTCAGAGTCTGAGTGGGCAGATTGTGAGGATTACATGCCAGACCAGAGTTCCACAGAGCCAACAACTGAGGAGGAGGTAGATGCCGAGCAGAGCAGAGATAGTCAGTTAGAGCAGCCTTCTCCAGTTCCTGAGATTGAGACAGAGTGTCAGTTCTCCCATGCAGATTTGGCAGCATTCACAGAGACATTGCAGAGGCCAGATCCCCCAGCACCCAGCTGTCCAGAGCTGAAGCCGCTCCCTACTTCGCTGAAGTATCGATTCCTTGCGAGCGATCCTGAGATGTACCCAGTCATCATCTCCGCCGATCTGACTGGAGAGCAAGAATCCCGTTTGATGGGGGTTCTTGAAAAGAACCGCAAGGCAATCGGATGGAGCGTAGCAGATCTCCAGGGGATTAGTCCGGCCCTGTGCTCCCACCATATCTATCTCGAGGATGGGGCAAAGCCGTAGCGTGAGTTCCAGCGGCGGCTGAACCCTAATCTGAGAGATGTCTTCATGAAGGAAATCTCTAAATGGTGGAGCACAGATTTCATCTATCCCATTTCTGACTCCAAGTGGGTCAGCCCCTTGCATGTGGTGCCAAAGAAGACGGGCATCACGACTGTGATCAGTGAGTCGGGAGAGGAGATTGCTACACGAGTACCCACTTCTTGGCGGGTCTGCGTTGACTACAGGGGACTCAACCAGGCCACCAAGAAGGATCATTTCCCCCTGCCTTTTATTGACCAGATCATTGAGAGACTGGCAGGGAAGAGCCATTATTGTTTTCTGGATGGGTACTCGGGCTACAACCAGGTGGCCATAGCTCCTGAGGACGAGGAGAAGACCACATTTACCTGTCCCTTCGGCACATACGCCTTCCGACGGATGCCATTTGGGCTATGCAATGCCCCTGCGACATTTCAGAGATGCATGATGTCGATCTTTTCAGACATGGTAGGGGAGTGTTTGGAGGTCTTCATGGATGATTTCTCTATTTACGGCAACGGATTCGACTCCTGTCTTGACTGCCTAGACCGAGTACTCCAGCGGTGTATAGAGGTTCACTTGGTGCTATCTTGGGAGAAGAGTCACTTCATGGTGACTCAAGGGACGATGCTTGGCCATATCATCTCCAACAGGGGCATGGAGGTTGATCCGACCAAGATAGATGTCATTAGAAAACTCGCACCGCCGTCCAATCTGAGGCAGTTACGGTCATTCCTGGGGCACGTCGGTTTCTACCGACAATTTATTCATGATTTCAGCAGGATTGACCGGCCGTTGACTGACCTACTGACGAAAGACACCAAGTTCCTTGTTGATGACAAGTGTCTTTCGTCCTTTGAGACACTCAAGCAGAGTGTTATAGAGGCTCCTGTTCTCCAGCCGTCTGATTGGTCTCTCCCATTCGAGATCATGACGGATGCCTCCGATTTTGCCGTGGGGGCCGTGCTGGGACAGAGGAGGGATGGAGTCCCCTTTGCTATCCACTACGCTAGCCGCACATTGGATTTCGCGCAGCGGAATTATACAATCACAGAGAAGGAGATGCTAGCCGTAGTATTCGCCCTGGATAAGTTCCGATCTTACATCATTGGATCTAGAATGACCTTGTATACTGATCACACCACCATCCGGTACCTCATGGCAAAGAAGGATGCCAAGGCCAGGCTGACTAGATGGATCCTTCTATTCCAAGAGTTCGACATTGAGATCAAGGATAAGCTTGGAGTCAAGAATGTGGTGGCGGATCATCTCTCCCGTTTAGAGCAGCCTGAGGAGTCCGAGCATATCGATCCCATTTGTGAGACCTTCCTAGATGAGGCGATCCTTGCTATCGCCTGACTCCCGTGGTATGCCGATATTGTGAACTTTCTCATTGCTGGGAAAGTCCCACAAGATTGGCAAAGGCAGAGGCTTGAGACCTTCCTTGCGAAGGCCAAGTCCTACCACTGGGAGGATCCCATCCTTTACCATGAAGGAGGGGACATCGTCTGGCGTAGGTGCATTCCTCAGGAGGAGCACCATAGCGTCCTCACTTACTGCCACAAGCTTTAGGCAGGAGGACATCATTCTGGGAGGAGAACAACACAGAAAGTGCTCCAATCTGGCGTGTGGTGACCTACCCTCTTCAAGGACTCTGATGAGTTCGTGAAGAGGTGAACTGACTGTCAGAGGATGGGCACTTGTGGACAGCGTGATATGATGCCGATGCAACCCATTCACTTCTGTGAGGTTTTTGACGCATGGGGCATCGATTTCATGGGTTCATTCCCTAAGAGTCAGGGATTCAAGTACATTCTGCTAGCCGTTGATTATGCTAGTCATTGGGTTGAGGCTATCCCCGCCCAAGCCGCTGATGCGAGGACAGTTTGCAGATTTTTGACGAAGCACATCATCACGTGGTTCGGGGTACCTCGAGTATTGATTTCAGATGGGGGTCTCATTTCATCAACGACCAGGTAAAGGCCCTTGCTAGCGAGTTCGGTATAGACCATCGTGTTGCTACACCTTACCATCCACAGACGAATGGTCTAGCCGAGGTGTCGAATAGGGAGATCAAGACTATATTGCAGAAAGTCGTCCGCCCTAACCAAAAGGATTGGTCACAACTTTTGGACTCGGTCTTGTGGGCATATAGGATATCTTTCAAGACACCATTGGTCACATCTCCCTTTCGCCTCGTATATGGCAAGCCGTGCCACTTGCCTGTTGAGCTGAGACACAGGTCACATTGGGCAGTCACTGAGATACTTATGGATCCAGATGGTGTGGGAGACCAGAGGAGGGCAGGGTTAGCAGCCTTGGAGGAGCTTAGAGATACCGCCTTCTCAAACAGCCTACAGTAGAGAGTGAAGGAGTGGCATGATTCTCATATCAGCCACAAGCATTTTGAGCCTGGACAGAGAGTATGGCTATTTGATGCGAGGCTTCGCCTATTTCCAAGGAAGCTATAGAGAAAGTGGAAGGGACCCTACTTGGTGAGAAAGGTACACGACAACGGTAGCATTGATATATCCGAGTTGTCTTCTGAGAGTACCTTTCGAGTGAACGGCCAGCGGCTCAAGCCATTTCTAGATCATGAGCCGCGGGTCGTTGATGTTGCCCCTATTCATTTTGCGTGAGATGTGGTCTTTGACTCACATCTAATGCATCTCGCGCCTGATTTTCACTGATCATCCGACCTGTATAGATCTATATGTCTATATCATCACATTCTTTAGTCCCACATCCCTTTCTTCATCTTTTGAGTATGCTATACTTAGGGTGTACTTTACCCTAAGTATAGGGGGGATGTAGGACCTTTGAGTTTCCATTTGATTCTTTCTACCCCTGTTTTGCTGCCTATACTTAGGGATATTTTACCCTAAGTATAGGGGGGGTAGACCCTGTACATTTTCCACTCGATTTTCCCTTTGTGTACAGCCTGCTATACTTAGGATTACTTGATCCTAAGTATAGGGGGAAAAGCCGAGAGTCTCTTGATCTTCTATTCATTCATTCGTCTTTGTATATAGCCTTCCTTTTCACTTCCCTAAACCTAGCACGAGTTATGTCTTCTTCATCTCTCTTGACTCTGAGGACATCGTTCGAGCTAAGTATAGGGGGGTGTGTATATATTTCATATATACTTTAGCCATAACTCGTACTTTGTGTGAGTATGTTAATAAATAAAATGTCTAAAAACCTTAAAATCACAAAAATTAAAAAATTTTCATGTACATAATCATTCTTTTATTGCACATACATAGCTAGTGTACAAATTATTTTTGTAAAAATGTTTTCAAAAATCTGTTGTGTAAAGCTTGTGTAAATATTTTCTTATCAAACTTATGTATATAGTACAAAATTTTTCCAAAATGTTTTGAAAATAAAAAACTTTGCAAAAATCTTGTGTAAATGTGTGTAAATACTTTTGCAAAACTTGCACTTCATGCATTCATCCATTCATGATTTCAAAACATTTGTCAAAAACTTTGCTTGTTTTTAAAAATTTGTGTAAATAGCATCTTTTGTACATATGTATATAGTTTTTCTAGATTACAGTTGACATTTAAACTAGCCTGGAATTAAATTGAGCAAAGGAGCTTGATTAAGATCTTAATCCACCTAATTTATAAGAGGAACCTTATAGGGCTTAGGTTTAAGGCTTTTCAGGTCCATGGTGACTCAATTCTTTAAGTCCACTAGGCTATGATCACATGTCATCTCAATGAGCCTAAGTAGAGCACTTAACAACAACACATGACTCATAGGGACAATGGCTTTACTTGGACACCAGCACTTTGTACCAAGCTCTCTACGGATGAGGTGGTGAGGAGGCAGTCTTCCTTGACTTGGGGTAGCATATGAGGGTAGTACTTCTAGGCGGAACCTCTCTTCTTCTTTTAGTGAAGGAAGTGCGTCTCAACTTGGTCTGGTTGCCATGAGGTCTAACGACAAGAGTTGTGGGTTGCAATAAAACTTCAAAAGAGGGATAGTCTACTGGCTCAAGAGGAAAAACTCCTTGTATATATGCTGCACATGTATATGTTGTATAGATGCACTTGAAAAAAAATACAAAAAGAAAATAACTCTAAAAAAGTGGTGGGTCTGATAGAAAATGATAATCCCACTAGAGTATGTATATAGAGTGCAATAAGAAAAGCTTGAGATTCATGTTCCACCTTATGTAGCTTGCAGCAGGGAGACTTGGCTATACTGGTCAAGCTCTCAAGGATACATGGCTACACTGGCCATGGTCCATTCTCTTCTTCCTCCTCTTCTTGAGCCGGTTGAACTTGAACTTAGAAGGGAATACCCCGCTCCTCGAGGAAAGAGTGGCCAGATTGGGGTCATAGAGTTACCTTGTTGCGGAGGGTTGTCAAGTTGCCATTTCTGAGGTGGAGAGCTTATACCTCACATTCAAAGGACAAGGAAAGATTCATGGTCTTCAGGGTTTGTGTTTGGTGACTTGTTCTGATCTGGATCATTGAGGAGTCTTGATTATAGAATAGTGGAACTTAGAGGCTGTTGAGTTTTAAGCTTAAGTCCAAATAAGGTTCCAACACATTAATAATCCAAAGATCTGATCGAGCTCCATACCTCAATTTAATGAAGTCAAGTTTAATAATCAATCTTGATCCATGTACATTCTTCTCTTTTTCTTTTTCTTTCTTTCTTTTTCACTTCTTTTTCAAATAAGTGTTTGCTAAGGGACTAGCAAAGTTAAGTATAGGGGGGTGATGAATATCCATTCATCACTCTTTATTCTTATATTTTAGCTACAAAAACCTTTGCAAATGCATGTAGATATGTGTAAATACAAATAATTACCAAAAGCATGCATTGTGTAAAAACCAATAATTAGCATGTTTTTGTGCAAAAATAAAAGAATAAAGATTAAAAAGAAAAAGAGGAAATATTTAGAATAAATATTGAGCAACCTAACCCAAGGAAGGGCTCAGCATGGGCCTGACCGCATAAAAGCCAAAGTAGAGGGAGATAGGGGCCCATGTGTGTGAATAGACCTGTAAATAAATAAATATATTTTCCTCTAAAAATAGAATAAAGGTGGTTTGTATATATTGTATATATTTGTAAATATAAAAATCAAAACAAAAATAGAAAAATTAAAAACAAAACAAAAACATCCAATTGTGCATATTCATCATGTATATAGTCCTCTCACTTATATTTATTTCACCTTATAAATAAATAAAATTAATTTCTATAAAAATTTGTAAATATTTTATCGTTTATGTTGTAAATAAATAAAATAAAAACAACAAAATCCAAAAAAAAAATAAAAAGAACAAAATTATAAACCAAAAATAATATTGTAAATATACCTTGTATATAGATGTATATACCTATTTATTTCACTATTGTATATAAATAAGAAAAATAAAATAAAAATACCTTTTTATTCCTAATTTTATACTATAAATAAATAAAATATAGAATGGGAATAAAAATGCATAAAAATAACAAATTAAAAATCAAAAAAATGCATATTGTGTATATACCTTTATATAGCTCTATTATGTAAATACCTTATTTTTATTTTGAAAAATTAATTAAAAATCACAAAAAATAGAAACAATTAAAACAAACATTTTTCATGTTTTGAGTTTTTAATAATTCAGCCATTTCCTATTTTTAGTTGATTTTATAAATGTTTTTGACGTGGTTGCTTCTCATTGGTCCATGGGGGGAATGTTGACCCCGGGTCAACTCCCCCCAGTGGACCACCTCCCACGGATCTTGAGCGACCGACCCGACTTCCCCATTTATTCCACACTCGATCCGACCTCCAGGCACCCAAACCCAGGGTCCTAATTATACCCCAAGCATCCAGGAACCTCGCCCGACATCGTGCCTAGGGGTCCGTGCTCAATTGAGCCGGACCCGAGCCCTTCTTCACGGACCTTCCACCATATAAGAGCCGAGTTCCGCCACCCATTTCCTCATCTTTGGCTCCCCATTCCATCATCCCAGGACCTCCACAGCCACCCTCGAGGTGACAGCTCCCCGTTGGTTGTGTCGAAGAGAGGAGAGAGTGACCGGACCTCAGATCCGGCGAGCTAGCGCCGTCGTGCTCCGGCTGAAGCAGGAGCTTGAGCCTCGGGCCTCGACGTCCTGTGAGGCAACGACCCAGAGCAAGCCCAGCTCATCCACAGTCGATTCCTCCACCCAGGTAGATGTAGTTTCCTTTCTTTTCCTTTAATTTTGCATTACGCCCAAATCTCATCGTCGCCGTTCACCTCCGATTCCGGCCACATCCACCTTAGTCTCGATCATCGGACCGCACCATCGCGTTCGTCTTCGTCCCACGCACGTTCTCCACCCATTCACTCAACCCAGCTCGCACAGGAGCTGGGGTTTCGAGCTCCACCATCTACACCTCACCGGAGCTCGACCGCCCTGCCTCACCGATCACCGTCACCCCCTCTCACAGGGTCGAGGCACTTTGCCCTCGACCCGCGAGCGTTCTGCTGTGTTTTGCAGGTCCAAGCAAGCCCATCTGAGGGCCCAACCATCCAGGTGCAGGCGCTCGACCTCCGCCGACCTCGCCGGAGCTCCCCAGAGCTCCGTCGAGTCATTGGAGGCCGCCATTCGACATGGAAGGCTAGCACGTATCTTCTCAGATCTTTAGTGGCCCGCGAGGAGGACGCCAGAGCTCACACGGGCCCGGCGAAAGTCGCCGGCCTCCATTTCGTCCACCATCTTCTAGAGCCGTCTGATCGACCCCAGGCTCCAGTTTAGATCCTGACCGTCCATCTGAGGAGCTTCCAGCACCGTCCGATCTTTGGAGGAGCGATCTGGACTGGTCGATCGTCGAGGTTCAGCCACAGAGCCTCACGTCCGTTCGATCTCCCACGTGGCGAAGCCCTGGCCGTTCGATCAGCTCTAGGATTCCAGCGTTGGGCGCCACCCCGTTCTCAGCCGTTGATCAGCACACGTGGCGCCCATCCGACAGCCTACTTAATAAAGGGTAAATATTCCCTTAGGCCCTCAGTTTTAGCTTAGTTTAGTTTTAGTCCTGTAAATATTTTTAGCATTTTATTTGCATTAGGAAAATTGCACTTTGGACCTTATCTTTTCTGCTATTTGCATGTATACCCCTTCCTGTAGTGTGTCACGTGCATCGACACGTGTTTGTCTGGGATATTTGCATACTTAGACTTGTAGTTCTGGGTTGTTATTGAATGAATGAAATGTTTTAGAAAATTGCATATATGCCCCTGTGAATGATTTATATGCGCATGTGCGTTTATTAGTGGGTTATTTACATCAAAGCCCCTGGACATTAAATACTTGTTATTAAATAATCCAGGAACTTTGTTTCTTTGCAATTAGGTCCCTGTGTGCCCCAGACACGTGCCTCGCGCGTGACTTCTTGTGATTTTTGCACTGGACCCCCTGGAACATCTGGTATTTACGTACAGGTCCCTATGCACTATAACTAGGTTTTGATTTTGAATAAAATATCAAACTCACTCCAAATTCAATGAAAATTGGACACATGGCTCCTGCCATGTTGTAAAATTTTCTAGAATTTTTGGAGACATTTTTGGTTTTATTTGATATTTTTAAAAATTCAAAAACAAGCTTTTTCTTTACTGTCTGAATTAAAAATTCGCAAAAAATATTAAACTCATCTAAAAATTACAAAAAAATCAACTACTGTGTATTTTGTCTTTTTTGATTTTCTGACCAATTTTGGTCATTTTTCATTACTATAAAAATTGAAAAACACTAAAAACACTATAAAAAGTATAATAAATAATTTAAAAATCCAAAAACTATAATTCTAGTGCCTAAATTTTCCTTAAACTTGCTAGTTTACAGGAAAATTACCTCAAGGAGTTAGAAGGGTCTTTTTCATTTTAAATTGACCTTTTACTCCTGACTGGACAGTACCTTCATTTCCCTACATTGTTTGATTTTTAGAAAATTAAATAAAAATCAGAAAAATACCAAAAATTAACCAAAAACAGTAAAAATCATTAAAAAAATAAAAACATTTTTATTTGAATTTTTGAGTGATTTTTGATGCATTAAATAATTTGTTGAATTGGTTGTTTCTCTTATTTTCTTTATTTTCTTAATTAATTAAAAATCCAAAAAAAATTCTAAAAATTAAAAATCCACCAAAAATAGTTTCTTTTTATTTTATTTACTTTTTGAGACTACTTCGTAGGCCGCAAGGCCATCACGTGCTCCCTGAGTCCGACCCTGGTCGCTATACCAGGCTAATCCAATAGCCAGGACCGCTATCGCATTTATTTGATTTTGATTTGATTTTGGTGGTCTGCTTCACATTTTCTTGATTGACCGAGAGGCTCTTGAGCGACTGAGGTCGCAACGACCTTAGCTCTATTTCTTTACCTTAGTTGCTCGGGTTTTTCGTGTCTTCAGTGGTCGATGGGGAGGAAGAGGGGAGGGGGAGGGGGTGGTTGTCGAAGAGGGGGAGGAGGTGGAGGAGGAGGTAGGGGAAGTCTATTAATTTGTAAATAACACAACTCAAAGTGTAGAAAATGTAAATTGTTTGACAGATACCGTCAATGTTAACGGAATATTGGATGAAAGTAAACTCCGGGGTTATGGGTGTAAGAGTTAAGACTAGTGAGGGTTCTGGATGTAATTCACGATTATGCAGGGTTATGATTGTAATTGCAGAATTACTCAAGGTTATGGATGTAAAAATTCCTAAAATTATTCGCTACAACAAATTGGTCTAAGACAACAAATAATTTAATTTTCATTGTCTCATTTTCTATAGGTAAATATATAACAAGAAATATATTGCTTTACTTAATTCTTTAAATTAACAACAGATATCTTATTCGTTGCTATACTCCTAACAAAGAATCTTATGATTAAGATTATTAGTTGCCTTTTTCTTTTAATCGTTGTTTATTTTAACAATGATTAATCCAAATTTTAGCGAATAACTTAACGAATAAATCATCATTATAAGAATCTTCAGCAAGGGGTATGACATTTGTTGATAATTACAAGAATAAATAATATTTTGAAAACAAATAATATTTATTATTATATCTTTAACATATGAAGATGTAAACATGATTACTCAAATTATTTGTTTCCCTAAGTTAATTTTAATGTAGTGATTATATGTACTTGTAATAAACGATGAATGATGTATCTACTGCTATTTCATTAGTGATGGTTTATATAACAATGATGTAGATATTAATGCAATTTTTGACGATAAAGTCAATATATGAATCTTATTAGTAGCATAACAACAGATATGTCATTCATTATTAATGTTAAAATACAAATTATTTTGCAACATATAATATTGTTTTTATATATTTACAATATATGATATAACGACAGAATCTAAAATGTATCACCCTGCACTCATTTTGTTGTATTGACTACACACAGGTCCTTGTTTTTTTTCAAAGTTATCTCATTCTACGTTACTGATGAGGCTACGTCCTTTTGTGATATTCTATTCTCGATCAACAAAAGTGCTGAGATATGCTTGAAGATTAAACCGTTTATGATCCTAATATATTTTGTAAACGATAACTGACTTATTATAGTATCCGACCGGGATAGTTCTTGGAGAGTGATGAATATTGCCTGATCTGATTCTCTAAAATGATAGATCTGCGTTGTGTGTCGTGTCGACCAGGTGAAATTATTAAAAAAAATATTTTTATTTATACTATCAATCAAATGTGTTCAGTCATAGTACGAGAGTGTCGAAATTAGGGAGGTAAACTGTGTGAACAAGGGTATAAGGTAGAGTGAACTAAAGTGTTGGGTTGTTTATTTTTATTTATTTTTAAGAGATTTTTATGATTTTTAGTTGATTTTATGGATTTTGTGTTGTTTTTATCTGTTTTATATGCCTATAAGTACAATAGTATAGGTATTGATTTTATAATTTTTTGATTTATTTTTTATATTTTTATGTTTTATATTTATCTTATTGTTTTTATGTATTTTTGAGTGATTTTTAGTTTTTTGTGGTTTTGAAGTATATTTAAAGTTGAAAACAAAGTTGTGAAAGAAAATAAGGAAATATTTTGAATTTTAAAAATAGTAAATAATAAGAAAAAACAAAAGTTATTCATACTAGAAAGTAAATAAAAATACCTTTAAATCAATGTATTGTGCATATTTTTTGTGATTTTATAGAATTATTATGAACTTTTATAGTTTTTATGTATTTTTGAAATTTTAGGTATTTTAATATTTGATTTTTTTCTTTTTGGTTTTACACGTGAAATATACTATATGTAATTTTTATAGGATTTTAGAGGTGTTTTTATATGTTTTTATGTATTTTTCTAGTATGTGAATTTTTTATATTTTGTTTTGAATTATAAAATGTTTATATTTTTCATAATAGAACTTATATTGTATATAGTACTTTATTAGGTCCTTTTAGGTGTTGTTATTATAATTTTATATGTAGTTATATATTATGAATATTATATTATTTACTTACTACTAATTTATATAGGGATGTTTTTGTAATTTTCTGGAAATAAAACGCTTGTTTAAATATCAAAAGCCACGAGGTAAAAAAATGCAAAACCACTAGAATGCCACGTGCCCGTGCATTTGATAGTCGTTTTCCGAGACTATTCACAATTATTAAAGAATACAAGGTGCAACTTGCAATCATCCCAAAAATATATTGGTGCATATGCACGGTGCACATGAGCCCTGCTTGAGCGGTGGGCGGCGAGGCTGCAGGAGTTCCCCACGTGGAACAACGAGGGGCATTTGATCATTGATGATCGAAGGGTTACTGGGAAGTCTGGAGCGGAGTCATGTTCTTCCCCAATTCGAAGTCGATTTGTTGTTCTCTGATCACGGTGATTGTGCTCATCAAATTCGGATCTTGAATATTTTCTTGATTGTTAGATCTGCATTTGATGGCATTCTTTGTCGGACTCCATATGCTCATGATGGATTGGCCTACAAAAGATAAATGAGATTTAAACGAAATCGTATGAATCAACTGAGAAAAATACCTACAGGTGCTGAGCTTTCGATCAATGATCTTAGGTGCTCGCTGGTGGAGCTTGATGATACTTCAGGTGATGTCTCTCGGATACTTGATCATGGTGACCTCTGATCAGAAGTCTAAGTGAATCTCTGATGAAGCTCTAGGTTCTAACACTCTATGGTGTTGATGATGAATTGTGTTGTATTCAAATCGAGCTTCGATAGTGTTGCCTCGTTCCAGAACTGAGGGTCAGTAATGGTGTCTCCCTGCTCCCCTCCAAGAGATGATCTAGATCTACAGATGATCTATACACATGTGACTCAACAATTGACTCGATGCTTGATGTCTCGATCCAACATCAAAGAAGGATGAACATATGAACAATCCTAATGAGATCATAGAAAGGGATCGGATCTTAGATCATGTTCAGATTTGAGGTGGTCAGAGGCAAACAAAGATGGAGAAGTGCAATCAAATCTGTGGATGGAGTGATCGGAAACAATGGAGTCGGCGAGAATAGAGAGATCCAGGAGATAAGAAAAGAAATGAGAAGAAAAGGAGGAAAGAGAAGAATCTACCTTGGAACAAAGTTGAAGCTGATGGAGTCGATGCTTGTGGATCGAGGCTCAACAGAGCTCGTGATTGTCGCCTCCAGACATGATGACGATGATCATAGAGGCTCGGTCCACAACGATGCACCGAGTTTCACCGATGACAAGGATCACATGCTCCCTCATCTCTCGACCTCGATCAACACTAAGGGAAGACACATGTCACTCGCCCTCTCTTGCGAAGCTCACTGGTGAAGGAGGGAAAATGGTGGATCCTGCTAATGGGAGGAGATCGAGTCTTTAAATAAAATGGGAGGTGAAGGAGGATACGAGGGAGAAGGAAAGGGAGGGAAGGGCGACGAACGTCCGATGGTTGGCACAACGGCCAAATGGTCCCAAATCGTTGAGGAGGTTAACGGGAAGGGAAAAGGGGGAATAAATAACTAAATAAATAATAATTAATATATTAAATCAAAAAAGTAAATAAATAAAATTTGTAAATAATTTTTATAAATAATTTAATTATGAATTCTAATTATATAAATGATGTCATTTAATTAATTAAAGAAATAAATATAAATAATATAAATATCTTATACCTTCACCATAAGTACATTTAATTATTTTAAGTTTTTTTAATTTTAATAAATTTTACTTTTGTTAAAATTTTCAAGGATTAATTTAATAATTAAATAAATATACTTCTGTACAATATATATATATAGTATACCTATATAATAAATATAATTATTTATTTTTGGTTATTTTTTCTTTTGCTATTTTAATTTGTATTAAAATATATAAAAAATATAAAAATACAATATGTAAAAAAAGTTAAATAAATAAATAACTAAATAAATAAATATGTACACTCTACACACATAGATACAACAAACACTCCAAAACGCCGACTTTCACATCTACTCTAAATTTTATGAATTCACTTTCATTTTTAAAGATTATTTTAGTTTGAACATAATGAAAGTGAGTTTGAATCATTTTGAATTCATATAGAGTAGATATTGATCTTTCAATTCTGACTTTATAGCTATTTCAGAGTGTTGTCTCTTTTATTCTATACAAGATTTATTTTTTACAAATAATTATATTATTTAAAAGACATTTTTATGTATAAGTTTTATTTGAGATTGAATTAATGATAAATAAAATAGGTGAATATATGTGTAAAGTGAATAAGAAGAATATGTATATTGCAAACTTGGATTTTTCTGATATTTTCATAAGTTAATGACCTTGTCTCCCACTACTTTATTTCTTATCGACCATGTCAATGCTTAACCTGGACTCAGGGTTTCGGGTCAATCTGTATCTACTACATATATACAACCTTCTTTATCGTTTTCTTTTCTTTTTTATTCTTTTATTATGGGTATAAAAAAATGTTATATATAATATTAAAAAACGGTATTAGATTTTTAATTAATGAGAATTAGTGTTATTTACATGTGTTTTACTAAGGATTTTAAGCCAAAATAAAATAATAAAGACGATGAATTTGTGATTCATCATGCCTATACTTTACCTATGCTAGTCCCTTAGCGAACACTTATTTTAAAAATAAGCGAAAGACAAAAACAAGAAAAGCAAAAAGAAAAGAAATTAGAACAAATTTGATTTTTAATATATTCTTCATAAATTCAAAGTATGGCGGTGATTGATGAATACTCATTCATAACTCTTTATTCTTTTATTTTAGCTACTTATCTTGGAAAAGCATCATGTATATAGTCGTAAATACAATAAAGGGATAATTACACCCATAACCCTGAGTAATTTCGCAATAACATTCATAACCCTACATAATAGTGAATTACATGATAAACCCTGAGTAATCACTCCGTCTCACACTCATGACCCTCCGTTAATTTTTCCCATAACCCAACCATATCATTGGGTTAATCCAACCCTTCTTGTATCCAACAGCTGAAATTTTTTTTTTAAAAAATCCTCCTTCTTCTATCTTAGCCGATCGCCTCCCCTTCTTCCTCCTCCCACCCTCCGCCTGCAGCTACCCCTCCACCGGTCGTCCGACCGCAGCCACACCTTCCTCCCCTCTACCCCGTCGCCTCCCTCCCTCCGCCTGCACCCCCGCCCACGCATGCCTGGGAGAGCCCCCTCTTTCCCAAGCCCCCGTCCCAAGCCCCCCCTCCCCCGCGCGTGGCTGGGATCCCGCCACCACCCCAAGCCCCTGCCTCCCCGAAGGGCGACCTGGGGCACGGGCGCAGGTTCCCAGGCAGCGCCGATGGGAAGGGGGGGCACGGGCGAGGGTTCCCAAGCGGCACCGATGGGAAGGGGGGGGTGTGGGCGAGGGTTCCCAGGTGGCACCAGAGGGGAAGGGGGTGCGGGCGGGGGTGAGAATTCCCAGGCGGCGCTGGAGGGGAAGGCGGGGGGGGAGGGCAACCTGGGGCTTGGACGTGGGCGAGGGTTCCCAGGCGGCGCCGGAGGGGGAGGGGGGCACGGGCGGAGTTCCCATGCGACGTCGGAGGGGGAGGGGGTGTGGGCGAAGTTCCCAAGCAGTGTCGGAGGGGAAGGGAGGGCGCGGGGACCTGGGGCTTGGGCACGGGCAAGGGTTCCAGGCGGCATTGGAGGGGTGGGGGGGTGATGAATACTCATTCATCACTCTTTATTCTTATATTTTTGCTACAAAAACCTTTACAAATGCATGTATATGTTTGTAAATACAAATAATTACCAAAAGCATGCATGGTGTAAAAAGTAATAATTAGCATGTTTTTATGCAAAAATAAAAAAAAATAAAGATTAAAAAGAAAAAAAGAGGGAAATATTTAGAATAACTATTGAGCAACCTAATCCCAAGGGAGGGCTCAACATGGGCCTGACCGCATAAAAGCTAAAGTAGAGAGAGATAGGGTCTCATGTGTGTAAATATCCCTGTAAATACAATAAATATATTTTCCTCCAAAAATAGAATAAAAGTGGCTTGTACATATTTGTAAATATTTGTAAATATAAAATCAAAATAAAAAATAGAAAAAAAATAAAAATAAAATAAAAATATTCCTTGTACATATTCACGATGTACATACAACCACCTCTATATTTATTTAGCCTTATAAATAAATAAATTAAAATCCCTAAAAATTTTTATATATTTTATCTTTTATGTTGTAAATAAATAAAATAAAAACCATAAAACCAAAAACCAAAATAAAAAGAACAAAATTAAAAACCAAAAATAACATTGTACATGTACCATGTATATAAATGTATATAGCTATTTATTTCACCTTTGCATATAAATAATAAAAATAAAATAAAAATACCCTTTTATTCCTAATTTTATGCTATAAATAAATAAAATATAAAATGGGGATAAAAATGTACAAAAATAACTAATTTAAAATAAAAAATCAAAAACCTATATTGTACAAATACCTATATAAAGCACCCTAGTGTAAATACCTTATTTTTATTTTTAAAAATTAATTAAAAATGACCAAAAAATAGAAAAAATTAAAACAAATATTTTTCATTTTTTAAGTTTTCTTTAATTCGGCCATTTGCTATTTTTAAATGAATATTCAAATCATTTCCACGTAGCCTTTCCCCATTGGTCCACGGGGACGTTGACCCCCCGGTCAACTCCCCCTCCAGGACCACTTCCCACGGGTCCATGACGCCCGACCCGACTTCTCGACATTTTTGCGTCATGACCCGATCATCTCATACCCAAACACAGGGTCCAAATCATTCTTGCCAGATCTGACACCCTCGCCGGCATGCCCGCCTCGGGGTCCGCGCTCTGAGCTGCCCTACCCGATCGATTTTAGCCAGACCCCTGGCTGTATAATTTCCGAGCTCCGCCTCCATTTCCGGGATCTTTGGCTCCCCCATCCTCCATCCCAAGACCTCCATTGCCATCCTCGAGGTGACAGAGGAGAGGGTGCCCGGACCTCAGATCCGACGTCTTCGCGCCGCCGTGCTCCGCCTGAAGGTAGAGCTCGAGCCTCGCGCCTCAATGACTCGTGAGGCGACGACCCAAAGCTCCCTGAGCTCAAGCCCAGTCAACACATCCACCCCGGTAGCCATAGTTTTCTTCCCTTGTTTCTAATTTTTAGTTTCGCCCAATTTCCGCCGTCGCCGTTCAACTTCGATTCCGACCATCTCCGCCTTCGTCTCGACCATCGGATCACCCCATCACGATCACCTTCTCCCCGCGCACCTTCTCCACCCTTTCATCCAACCCAACTCGCACAGGAGCTGGGAGTCAGGTTATTCCGCCGTCGCATCGCCGGAACCCATACGCCCCGCCACACCGCGCACCTTCACCCCCGCTTACAGGGTCGAGGCACTTTACCCTCGACCCGCGAGTCCGTTGCACATCTTTGCAGGTCTCAGGGAGCCCATCTGAGGGCTTCGACATCCAGGTGCAGCAGCTCGACCTCCGCCGGCCTCGCCTGAGTTCCCAGGAACTCCGTCGAGCCATCGGAGGGCACCATTCGACGCGGGTGCCCAAGGCGACTCTCCTCCAATCTTCAGTAGCCCGCGAGGAGGTCTTCAGCGTACACATGAGGCCGGCGAAGATCGTCGGCGTACTGTTCTTCGACCATCCTCCAGAGACGTCCGATCATCCCTCTTGCTCCAGGTCGTCATCCAGTCGTTCATCTCAGCAGCAGCAACAACCGTAGATCATCAGAGGAAGGATCGGGACCGTTAGATCAGTGAGGGCTTCCCACGTTGCTTCGTAGTCGTTCGATCGTCCACGTGGCGAGGCCCCAGCCGTCGATCAGGAACGAGGACCCCAGCGTTGGGCGCCACCCTTCCCCGACCGTCGGATTTCACACGTGGCGCCCATCTGACGATCAACTTAATAAAGGGTAATTACACTTTAGGCCCTTAGCTTTATAGTAGTTTGTTTTTAGTCCTATAAATAGTTTTAAACTTTTATTTGCGTTCGGTAAATTGCATAGTGGACCCTGTCTTATCTGTTATTTACGTGTATGCCCCTGTGTGTAGTGGATCACGTGCATCGACACGTGTTTGTTTGGGTTATTTGCATGTATGGACTCATAGTTTCAGGGTGTTCTTAAATGCATTTATACTTTTATTAATTGCAGATATGTCCCTGTGAATGGTTTTAATGTGCATGTGCGTTATTTAGTGGGTTATTTATACTGAGGCCCCTGGACTTTTAATACTTGTTATTAAATAGTCCGGAAACCTCAGTTTCTTTGTAATTAGGTCCCTGAGTGCCCAGGTCACGCGTCTCGCGCATGCAACCTTGGAGAAATTGCACCGGACCCCCTGAACTTTTCACTATTTGCGTACAGGTCCCTATGCACTGTACCCTTCTTTTTGTTTTTAATAAAATAGCAAACAAACTCCAAATTTAATGAAAATTGGATTCATGGCTCCTGCCATGGTGTAAAATTTTCAACAATTTTTGGAGACATTTTTGATTTCATTTGATATTTTTAAAAATTCAAAAACACACATTTTCTTTACTGTCAACTTTAAAATTCATAAAAAAAATATTAAAACACCTCTAAAAATTACAAAAAAATAGGTAGTGTTTATTTTGCCTTGTTTGATTTTCTAACCAATTTTGGTCATTTTTGGATTTATAAAAACCATAAAAATTGAAAACCCTTAAAATCTTATAAAAATTCTAAAAAAATCTTTAAAATCCCAAAAATAATAACTTCTTCTCTGTAATTTTGCTTGTTGTTTGTATTTTCCATAAAAATTACCTCCAGGCTTTTTAGGGACTTTTAAATATTTTATCTAAGTCCCCTAAGCTTGGCTGGACATTGTTGTTGTCTTTTTGCATTGTTTTATTTTTAGAAAATTAAATAAAAACCAGAAAAAATACCAAAAATTCAACATAAAAAGTAAAAAACCCATAAAACTTAAAAATATGTTTGTTTGATTGTTCTGAGCATTTTTGGTTGCTTAAATAATTGTTTGAAGTTACCATTTGGTTGCTTTTCTTATTTTCTTAAGTAAATTAAAAATCCAAAAAAATTATAAAAAAATCTAAAATCCACCAAAAATACATTTCTTTTATTTTATTTCTTTATAGACTACTTCGTAGGCTGCAAGGCCATTACGTGCTCCTTGTGTTCGACCCTGGTCGCTATACAAGGTTAATATTATAGCGAGACCGCTACTTGAGTTTCAGTTGATTTTTGCCTTCGTTTGGTGGTCTGATTTTCTCGATTGGCACCTCTTGGTGACTTGGGTCGCAACGACCCTTGATTACCTTTACCCGAGTCGCTTTGCGTGGCCATCAGGGGGCGGAGTTCGCAGGCAGTGCCGGAGGGGAAGGGAGGGCATGGGTTTCGCCTACGACCTCAACTTCCACATCTTGATGTTGGACAAAGAGGAGATGGCATTGATTTGCAGATAAGAATATGTTTTAGGGACAATTTTGTCTTTTCCTTAACGGAAACCGTCAAAGATAATGGACATTTCAAACGGAACATAACACAGGGGCATGTTGTGTAAGAGTTAAGCATTACTCAGGGTTTATCATGTAATTCGCTATTATGTAGGGTTATGAATGTTATTGCGAAATTACTCAGGGTTATGGGTGTAATTATCCCTATAGTAATATCAACAAGCATGCATTTGTTAATAATCAATAATTAGCATGTATTTGTGCAAAAAATAAAAGAATAAAGAATAAAAGAAAATGAAGAAAATATTTAGATTAATATTGAATGACCTGAACCCAAGAGAGGGTCCAAGTTGGACCTGATCGCCAAATAAAATAAGTAGAGAGAGATAGGGCCACTCTACCTTGTACATACACCTTCTTTATGTATATATTTTATTTTATTTTCACAAAAATAAACATAAAAATGCGTATATATTCTTTTGTATATATTTCTAAAAATAAAACAAAAATTAGAAAAATAAAATTCTCTCTCCATCACCTTGCACATAATACATGTATATATGTAGCGGACACCTATTTATTTCACACTTGTAAATAACCAATAAAAATCAAATAAATATTATTTTATACTCCAAATAATATGTTGTAAATAAATAAAATATAAAATTAAGGTATTTATACAAAAATAAGAAAATAAAAATAAATGTACAAAATACGTAGGTAAATTATACCTGTATATAATATAATATACTGTATACAGATTAAATTATTTTTCATAAAAATAAATAAAAATCACAAAAAAAGTTTAGAAAATAATGAATATTTTTCATTTTGAACATTTTTTTTTAAAAATCATCTTCTATTTTTAATTTATTTTTCCAATCTTTTTGACCAGCCTTTTTCTGATTGGTCCAGGAGGGATGTTGACCTCGGTCAACATCCCCCCGAACCTTCTCCTTCGTGGATCCGGTTCATGCATCCATTTCTCCCATTTTTCTGGATCGGACCTTGCTGCCTCCTGCCCCAATTTCGACGCCCGTGTCTCCCTGTGGATCAGTGATCCTCACGGATCCTTAGGGAGCCACGGATCATCCTCGGATTGCGTACATGCCCCGATTCTCTCCAGCCACCTGGGATACCCTATAAGTTCTTCATTCGATAACCTAGACCTTCTGATCGTACCGCACATTTCCCTTCTACCCTAGAACCTTTCCCCTTCGTGATAGGAATCAGATTGGGCCCTTGGTGGTCAGAGAAGACAGCTGCAACCGATGCTCGAGCTTTGTGGCTGGAGTTCCACCGTGATGAGCCTCCCCCACCTTCTCCAGCGAGGTTGAGGCGACGACACCCTTCGACAGAACCCCTTGGAGCTTAGGATTCAGTTAGGACCCTCAGGTAGCTTCCATTTCGATCCTAGTTCCGTTATCTTTCAAAACTTTCATCTTCGTTGTTCCGCCGCTCCACAGCTCCGACCCGCCGGTTGGAGACTCGCCGTCATCCTCCATCCGTTCAGATCGATAGACCCGCTCACCGTCTAGCATTATACACACCTTGATCATCCAAATCTTGGCTAGTCGAGCCAAGATTAGGCGTGAGGTTTCCTCTGTCATCCGCTGGAAACCCCCCATTCCATTCTTCGTCGCTTGCCTCTATTTTAAGATCAATAACCCTGACTGGAGCTTTGCTCCGAGTCTAAGCATTCCTCTGCAGGACTTTTCGTGCATGGAGACACCCCTTTTCGCCTTCTACCCACTTCGCCGGAGCTTGCCCAGGTCTCAGCCCCCTCCCGGAGATCCAACCGTCGACGAGGCCGTCCGACCTACGCACTCGACGTGGAGGAGCCCCACGACTCTGTTGCCACCGCCCGATCGTTCATCAGAGCCGCTGATCTCCCTCGATGCTCCGGTGAACTACGCCCAGGCGGAGTTCTTCTAGATCCTCTTTTCGCCATCGAATCGTCGCCTTCGCCCAGATTTCATCACAGCCGTGCAGAGCGTACATCTGTCAGGCCGTTAGATCTGACATCTAATGACCCCCGTACGCCCACATTCGCACTCTCTTCAGGCCATTGGAATTGCCAGCTGTATGCGTTAGAGACGCACGTCGTCATCCATTTTGAGCGCGCCACCTGTCCCCCCACGCAGGACGCATGAGCTGCAGGGGTAATTTGCTCAGACCCCCTTGCGTTTATTTTCTTGTATTAGTTAGTCTATAAAATAAAAAGTACACAGTGAGACTTTTTGCATCCGTGCACCTGCTATTTTCCATATTTACATTTCAGTCCTTCATGTGTAGCCTCACGTGCTCTAGTACTTGCACTTGTGGGTTATTTGCAGTCTTTTACCTAGACTTGTTATCTGTTATGAAATAAATGCATAGTTTTAATATTTGCATTTATACCCCTGTGCATACTGAATTGTGACATGTGTTGAATTTTGTGGAGAATTTACAATATGAGCCCTATAGTTTTTACACTTGTTATTATTAAGCTCCTGAAACATGTTTTTATTGTAGATAGGTCCATGTGTGCTGTGTGTTTGATTTTTTTTAATAATTAGCAAACATTATCCAAAATTCATGAAATTTCGATACATGGCTCCTACCATAGTGTAGTAATTTCTGTGAATTTTTGGGTTCTTTTTGTTTCCATTTATTAATTTAAAAAATTTAAAAACCCAAAAAATTTGCTACTGTTTGTTTTTAAAAATCAATTAGAAATATTAAAACCATTTAAAAAATCCAAAAAAATTATTGTTTGCTTATTTTGATTTGTTTTTGCTTGTATCCAATTTTTGTTGTATTTTCGTTTATAAATAACATAAAAATTAAAAATACTGAAAAACTTAGAAAAATTATTAAAAATTCACAAAAATTCAAAAAAAATCCATTTTCACTTTCTGTAGTTAGATTTTTAGTTTTAGTTTATCATAAAATTCCGCTTAAATTTTATAGGTATTTTAAACAATTTTAAATTGCCTTTAGATTCAGGCTGTACACTGTTTAGCATTTTTATCTCTATTTCATTTTTTAGAAAATTAATTAAAAATCAGAAAAATTCAAGAAAATTAACAAAAAACATTTGAATTATTTAAAAACTAAAAAATATTTTTATTTGAATTTTCTGAGTATTTTTGATGCCTTGAACAATTGTTTATTTGTGCATTTTTTAAGTCTTTTACATTTTTTCCTAATTTTAAAAATCATAACAAAATTTGAAAAAACTAAAATCCACTAAATTATTTTTATTTCTTTTTTTTATTTTTGGATTCCCGACTACTTCGTAGCTTACGCATTTCGTGCTCCTTGAGTTCGACCTTGGTAGCTATAATATGTAAAATAAAATAGCGAGACCGCTATTATTTATGCTTGATTGATTTATCTCTATCTTGGTGGTCTTGAGTTTCTTGATTGAGTCCGATCCGAGTGGTTGAGGTCGCAATGATCATTGATACCTTTTACCCTTAATCTCCCGGACACTCATCAGAATGGCACTGTTGTAGGGAAGCATGGCTTTGTAGTCGGTTTTCCATTTTGTGGCTTTCTTTTTCTTCTTTATTTTTCTTTTATTTATTTTTATTTTATTTGTTTTCTTTTTATTTTTGTTTTTGATTGTTTTTTGTTTGTATTTCATTTCATTTTATTTTTTTTGCATTTGTTTTCATTTTATTTTTTATTTTTATTTTTCATTATTATAATAACTGTTGGACTGACACACTTTTGCTTGGCTTTTCTTGCAAGGGCCCGACGATCGAGGCAGCTTTCTTCGGAGAGCTAAAGCACCAACGAGACTTGGAGGCGGCTCGTTTCCGCATCGAGCCGAATGAGAGCGTAGGAGAGCCGGAGCAGGAGTGTGGGGAGCTTTAGTTTAGCTTAGTTTTTTTATTTTTGTCTATTATTGTTGTAATAATACAAGACAGTCACTCAGACAATCTCAGACTTGTTAGTTATCTCAGGGTCTGTTTCGCCGAGCACTGATGTGCTCGGGGGACCTCACCGTGATTTTCATCGGTTTTGGTTTTTGATCGCTTTTATTTTTTTTCGATTCTCGAAGGTTTTAGCCTTAGACTTAGGATTTTTGCTTTCCTTGTGATGTAATTATTAAGGCCCAACTCTAATTAATTGCATGTTCCTATAGATCGATTAATTGGACATTATTAATTAACTCACTCATAAAAAAGTTAACTCGGTCACCTGAGGGGTCACGTGCCGCTAGAGGCCGTATACAACGCTGGTAGGATCCATTGTGGCGGACACCGATCGGCTTCAGAGACCAGACATTGACCCCTCTTGTTGACCCGTTAGCTACCGTTCTTCGCGAGTAGAAATTATCTATCTAAGGCTGATTTCTTCTTGCATCATTTAGATAGGTTTATTTCTATCTTCTATTTTATGCGCGGATCACTTTGCATGTAGAGAGCTGGAGTCAGGTACACATTCTTACTCATCATGCATTATCGTGTTTAGTCACGCATCGGCTTTTTCGCCTTCTCCCCCTGTTTTTGGACTTAAAATAATCAGGAGAACCAAAAAATTCGTTAGGCATTGTTTGATTTAAAAAATAACTAAAAACAAAAATTATAAAATTGGGACTGTTTAAGCATAGTTGACCTAAAATACAGTTCACCTCAAAAATCTGTCTTGGGAGAGCAATCCCCTCCTTGTATGGTTTGGATGAGCGAGAGAGTGACCCGCACGCTAGGCTAGAGCCATATCCGACCCTTCTTCAGACTACTGGTCTAGAGTTAGTCGTTCACCAGTGAGGATCGCTCCAGTCTCTGGTAAAGCGGGCCGCGATATCATTAACAGAGCGAGTCGATTGGGTAGCCGCTAAACGGTCTGTGACTTGTACTGGCTGGGAAAGATATAGCTTTGGATCGGGACAATCTCCTGGGGGTGTTGGATTCCCAACAACTCCCTTCATCGCTCTGAAAGACTGTGTTATCACCTAATAACATTGAGAAGATTAAAGATTGAACCTTCATGGTCATCAGCTCTGAGTGCGTAGGTGAATTGGGGGTTTGCTTGCCTGATCTTGTTTGCTTTTCCAGATCTCATCCGCCTTCACTCGCCAGATCAAGATGATGGGTCAGAGGTTCCTTAGGCAGCCTTTGGCTACACCGCTTTCGAGCACTCCGGCCCGTTTGTTTAGGTTGGTTCGCGAGAGCCGAGACCCCTCTCTGAACTCGAGTTCGACTCCACCATGTTCCCCCTCGATCACCCTTCTACCAGTCCTGAGGTGCCCAAGCAGATACCGTAGCAGCCAGTTGATTTATCAGCACCTGAGTTTGGGTCTTTTGCCTTTACAGAGACCATGGATAGCAGTGAGGAACACACCGATGGACCCAGCGGGAACCGGACGTATGTACTTGATCAGTATGCCATCAAAACCACACTGTTAGCCTCCCTAGAGACCATGCAACGTCAGATCAGGGATCATGGGTCTTTCATGGTGGACATGTGCCGAGAGATGGAGCTGATGCTAGCCGACAGAGAGCAACGCAGAGCTGGTGGAGGAGGAGGAGGACATATTCCCGATGATAGAGAGCCTGAGCAGCCACCACAAACAACACCTGCATGACCGATGAGGGAGTTGTACAACCCTGGTGCAATCTTACCCATAGATGGATAGTGTTACCGGCTATTTTGGGAGATTTCATTCTCCCACCTCAAACGATTCAGCTTCTTCCCTGCTTCCTTGGACTCGCCATAGAGGAGACCAACCTCCATCTCCAGGAGTTTGAGATGATCTGTAGTACTGTCCATGATCGCCTCATGGACGAGGACACCATCAGGATGATGGCCTTCCCTTTCTCCCTCGTAGACAGAGCAACCAACTGGCTAAATCACCTAGGGAGATTAGTCACGACATGGGAATAGCTCTGGAACGAGTACTTGAACAAGTACTATCCACTCGACTGGACCAATGCAGCCAGGGCCCTGATCGGCAACTTTTCCATGCTCCCCAATGAGCAATTTCACGAGGCATGGGACCGCTTCAGGGAGCTCACAGACCAGTGTCCCTATCAAGATATATCCAAGCCCAATCTCGTCCAGAGTTTCTTCTACGGGCTGACACCACAGTTGCAGGGGCTAGTCAATGCATCATGTGGGGGTTCATATTTTGCCAAGGACGAGGCTCAAGTCTGGGCCATCTACGAGGAGATGGTCAGGAACTATACTGTGATGTCCCAGACCCGATTGTACACTCATGGGAAGCCCACACCACAGGTCGTGTCCAATCAGAGTATAGCACGGGTTGATGCCGGTCCATTTACATCATCACAGCCGCAGCATAGGCAGAGTCGACGGCCGCTGATATGGGGAATATCAGCGAGAAGTTGGACCGGATCGATTTGATAGATAAGAAGTAGTGCCAGGGCATGACGTAGATTGATCAGATGGCATAGACGCTGAGTGACCTGAAGACCCAGATCATGTGTCTCCAGGAGGCACAAACGGCTTCTCAGCCCCATCTTAGGTCACGGGCATACACGGACATCAGCAACTCGACCCAGCCGTCCGCCCATTACCGACATGAGCACCACATTCAGGCGGAGCAGTTCCGGCAGCAGCAGCAGTATGTCTAGCCACCACAATCTCAAGACAACCAGATGGCGGTGTATAAGCCAGACCAGCCCCTGGCAGTTATGCCCCCATCCACCAACGAGCAGGAGCCGTTGATGGATGTCAATGGTATTTGGTATGGCCGACCACAGCCTGTGATCCGACAAGACCATCTCGGATTCCATTGGTCGATCGGAGGTACCAGTTCCCAACAGCAGCCACCAGTTCAGGGTGGCCAGTATGACCGGCAACGAGAGCAGCACCAACAGCCCCAGTTCCCACAGCAGCAGCAGCCACATCCAAATCCCCATTACCAGCAGCATGGTCCACGTCCCTATCAGCATGGACAGTCATGGAGGAAGCAACCTCAGCAGTATCAGTCTCAGCAGCAGTATCCCTCTCATCAGCAGCAACAACCTCACTTCCAAAGAGGCCACTCGTCAGGTTCTCATGGGCTTGCCTATGAGAACCCAACCATAGATGATTTAGCCCGCCTCATTTCCGAGTAGAAGCCTACCTTCAGATGGTAGATGGACGAGTTCCATCAGGAGATGAGGGAAATCGTGAAAGGAAAGGTCGCCATACCTGCCCAGATTGAGCCGAACCCGAACAACCTCAAGAGGAAGTCTGAGCAGGTAGAGTTTACAGAGGTTACCATTCCTAATGATTCACTTGGTGATATTACTGCATACACTTTTGATGTTGACTTTGTTACACATAGGAGCGGTAGGATCCCAGCCGACGACGCCTCGTCTGAGCGACGACCCCATGAAGATTCAGGAGCGCTAGATGAGGAGGAGAGCAGTGTTGATGCCGCTCAAGATGATGATGATGATGACGGTGGTGATGATGCCACCAAGGATGTTGATCTAGCTGACGGTATTGAGGTCGTCACTTCACCAGAGGCAGGAGGTGGTGTTGATGCCACCAGAGTCAATGATGAGCTAGAGTGCGGTGCTGATGCCACAAGACCATATGTTGTGGGCGGTACTGATGCCGCCATTTCCTTTCCTATTGCATTTCATTCTATTGATGTATCTCTGGACTTTTATTATAATAAAGGAAAGGGTTCTTCATTTGTGAATCCATATGCGTTACTTGGAGATGTTTGTATGGATTCCACTTAGCCACAACAACAGGGACCCAATCATATCCCTCCATCTGAGGAGGGTCCATCCATCCCCTTTCCCCAAGCACTCCGCTTGGCCAAGGGGACCAAAAAAGAAAATCAAAAAAATCCCAACAGTTAGAGTTTATCCAGCAGATGATGGACATATTTCATATACAACTGACTCTATAGGAGGCCTTGGAGCACATCCACCTCTTCCAGAGGAACCTTAGAGAGAGGACCACTATTCGCAGGAAGAGGAGGAACCACGAGTCAGAGAACCATGTGCTCATTCACGCCACCTGCTTCGCCATCTAGAACCATCTGCCATCCAAGAGGCCAGATGTAGGAGCTCCTTATGTCAGATGCCACATTCACGAGAAGAGGTTCGATCGGACTCTATTAGATAGCAGCTCTTCTATCAACCTACTTCCAACAGCCTTACTCGACCGATTAAAGTTTGTCCCTCTCTGATAGAGCAGGACGATCCTTTAGTTTGCTTATCGATCTGTCAAGAGGCCGAAGGGGATGCTGAAGGACGTTGTCGGCACAATTCAGGGCCTGAAATTTCCTGTGGACATCGTTGTGTTGGACATGGAGATCCCTAAGTCTGTGACCGATACCCCCATCATTTTAAGATGCCCGTTCTTGGCCACAACCAAGGCAGTGTCTGATCATGATAGTGAGAAGGTGTACTTTCGCATAGAGGGCGAGAGTATACAAATAGAGACAATCGATGAGACCAGAGCGTGAGATTCAGCTTGCTCAGAGCCGCTCATCGATTTAGAGCAGATGACAGAGGCAGAGCGAGACGTCCATCAGAATTGTGATTTTATGATTACAGATGATGAGGCAGTTTGGTCAGACCCAGTTTCACAAGCCATCCTCTCACCTTCAGAGACCGCTGATGCACAGATTCCAGTAGAGGAGAGCTTGGAGAGCACATTCTTGGTACATGACAAATTTTAGGTAGCAGATAACGTTCAGGAGAGCGAGGCAGTTGATTCTTCTTTTGATTCAGATCTAGATCCCTCAGAGTCAGACCTTGATTGGGCAGAATTTGATGATATGATTTCATGTCTGATTGCCACAGAACCAGCATCTAGGGTGGAGACTGATCCCATTCAGAGCACAGAGACACCAGCAGAGCAGTCTTCACCAGATTTTCAGGTTCAACGAGAGTTCTCCCACGTAGATTTAGTCACATTCACTCAGAGCTTTCAGAGACCAGATCCGCCAGCACCCAGTTATCCAGAGCTGAAGCCCTTGCGGCAGTTGCTGAAGTATAGGTTCCTTGCAGGCGAGCATGAGATGCACCCAGTCATTATGTCAGTGGATTTGGCTAGAGAACAAGAATCTCGTTAGATGGAGGTTCTTGAAAAGAACCTTAAGGTGATAGGATGGAGTGTAGCCGACCTCCAGGGGATAATCCGGCCCTGTGCTCCCACCATATCTATCTCGAATAGGATGCCAAGCCGTCACGTAAGTTCCAGCGATGGTTGAACCCGAATCTTCGAGAAGTTGTCATGAAGGAAATCTTGAAATGGTGGAGCGCCGATTTTATCTACCCCATCTCTGACTCGAAGTGGGTTAGCCCATTACATGTGGTGTCCAAGAAGAAGGGCATCACTACAGTTGTGAGTGAGTATGGAGAGGAGATCGCTACCCGGGTACCCACTTCTTGGAAGGACTATGTGAACTACAGACGATTGAATCAGGCCACCAAGAAGGATCATTTCCTGATGCCTTTTATTGATCAGATTATAGAGAGGCTAGCTGGGAAGAGTCATTACTGCTTTCTTGATGGGTACTCCGGATACAATCAGGTGGCTATTGCGCTCGAAGATCAGGACAAGACCACATTCACATGTCCCTTAGGGACATATGCTTTCAGACAAATGCCCTTTGGTCTATGTAACGCTCTGGCGACATTCCAAAGGTGCATGTTGTCCATCTTCTCGGACATGGTGGGTGAGTGCTTGGAGGTCTTCATGGACGACTTTTAAGTCTACGGTGATGGGTTTGATGCTTGTCTTGACTGCCTAGACCGCGTCCTTCAACGATGCATCTATGTCCATCTTGTGTTATCCTGGGAGAAGAGTCACTTCATGGTGACTCAAGGGACGGTGCTTGGTCATATCATCTCCAACATGGGCATGGATATTGATCCGTCCAAGGTGGATATCATTAGGAAACTCAGTCCACCGTCCAACTTGTGACAATTACGGTCTTTTCTGGGGCACATAAGTTTCTACCGACGCTTCATTCACGATTTCAGCAGGATTGCCCGACCCTTGACTGATTTACTGACCAAAGACACCGAGTTCATTGTGGATGATAAGTGTCTTACGTCATTTGAGACTCTCAAGAGTCTAGTTGTCGAGGCTCCTATGCTCCAACCGCCTGATTGGTCTCTCCCATTCGAGATCATGATGAATGCCTCCGATTTTGCCGGAGGGGCTGTGCTGGGACAGAGGAGTGATGGAGTATCATTTGCCATTCACTACGCTAGCCGTACTTTGGATGCCGCTAAGTGGAATTACACTGTCACTATGAAGGAGATGATGGCCGTTGTCTTTGCCCTAGACAAGTTCAGATCATACATCATTGGATCCAAGGTGACTATATTCACATATCATACCGCCATCAAGTACCTCATGGCAAAGAAGAATGCCAAAGCTCGATTGACCAGATGGATCTTTCTACTCCAGGAGTTTGATATTGAGATTAAGGATAAGCCTAGAGTCAAGAATGTGGTGGCAGATCATCTCTTTCGATTAGAGCATCTTGAGGATTCTGAGCAGATTGATCCTATCTCTGAGACCTTCCCGGACGAGGCGATCCTTGCTATTGCCTCTCTCCCTTGGTACGCCGACATTGTGAACTATCTTGTTGCTAAGAAAGTTCCACAAGGTTGGCCCAGGCAGCAACTTGAGACCTTCCTCGTGAAGGCCAAGTTCTACCATTGGGAGGAACCCATCCTTTATCATGAAGGAGGGGATAGCGTCTAGAGTCGGTGCATTCCTCAGGAGGAGCACCATAGCGTCCTCACTTACTGCCACAAGATTAAGGCACGAGGACATCACTTTGGGAGGAGAACGACACAAAAAGTGCTCCAATCCGGCCTATAGTGGCCTACCCTCTTCAAGGATTCTGATGAATTCATGAAGAGGTGTACTGAATGCCAGAGGATGGGCACTTGTGGACAACGTGATATGATGCCAATGCAACCCATTCATTTCTGTGAGGTTTTTGATGCACGGGACATCGATTTCATGGGTCCATTCCCTATGAGTCAGGGATTCGAGTACATTCTGTTGGTCGTGGATTATGTGAGTCGTTGGGTTGAGGCCATCCCCGCTTGAACCGTAGATGCTAGGACTGTATGCAGATTTTTGAGGAAGAATATCATTTCACAGTTCGAGGTGCCTAGAGTGTTGATATCTGACGGGGGGTCTCATTTCGTCAACGACAAGGTAAAAGCCCTTACTAGCGAGTTCAGCATTGACCATCGAGTAGACACTCCATATCATCCTCAGACCAATGGTCTTGCTATAGTGTCGAACAGGGAGATCAAGACTATATTGCAGAAGGTCGTCTGTCCAGACTGAAAGGATTGATCACAGCTTTTGGACTCGGTCTTGTGGGCATATCAGACGTCCTTCAAGACTCCTTTGGGTACATCTCCCTTTCGCCTCGTTTATGGCAAGCCCTACCATTTACCTGTTGAGCTGAGACACAAGTCACTTTGGGTTGTCACGGACATACTTTTGGATCCAGTGAGTGTAGGAGACCAGAGGAGGGCAGAATTGGCAGCCCTGGAGGAGCTTAGAGATGCAGCCTTTTTGAGCAGCCTACAATACAAGGAGAGAGTGAAGGAGTGGTATGATTCTCATATTAGCCACAAGCAGTTTGAGCCAGGACAAAGAGTATGGTTATCTGATGCTAGGCTGAGATTATTTCCAGGGAAGTTGCAGAGCAAATGGAAGGGACCATACCTGGTCCGAAAGGTACATGACAATGGAAGTATTGACATATCTGAGATGTCACCTGAGTCTACCTTTTGTGTTAACAGGCAGCGACTCCAATCATATCTAGATCATGAGCCACTGGTCGTTGATGTCGCCCTATTCATTTTACGTGAGATGTGGTCTTTGACTCACATCTATTGCATCTCACGCCTAATTATCACTGTCTTCCACCTTGAATAGATCCAGATATCCATATCACACTATTCTTCAGTCCAACACCCCATTTGCATCTTTGATTATGCTATACTTAGTGTATACGATACCCTAAGTATGGGGGGGTGTGAGACTTTTGACATCTTTTTGATTCTTTCTACCTCTGTTTTGCTGCCTATATTTAGAAATATTTTATCCTAAGTATAGGGTAGGTAGACCCTATACATTCTTGATGAATACCCATTCATCACTCTTTATTCTTATATTTTAGCTACAAAAACCTTTGCAAATGCATGAAGATATGTGTAAATAGGAATAATTACCAAAAGCATGCATTGTGTAAAAAACCTATAATTAGCATGTTTTTGTGCAAAAATAAAAGAATAAAGATTAAAAAGAAAAAGAGGGAAATATTTAGAATAAATATTGAGCAACCTAACCCAAGGGAGGGCTCAGCATGGGCCTGACCGCATAAAAGCCAAAGTAGAGGGAGATAGGGGCTCATGTGTATATATTTATGTAAATAAAATAAAAATGTTTTCCTCACCCAAAAATATGCTTGTAAATACTTGTATATATTTATAAAAGGTAAAAACAAAATAAAAAGTTAAAAATCAAAAAGATCAAAAATACCCTTTCATCAAGTACACAGACCATGCCTTTATGTATTTATTTAACCTTGAAAATAAATAAAATTAATTTTTTAAACTTTTTGTAAATATTCTACATTATATATTGTAAATAAATAAAATAAAAAGAATCAAAGCAAAAATCAAAATAAAAATAGAAAAATCAAAAATACCAAAAATATATTGTATATATACCTATATATATAGATATATAGTGTATATACCTTATTTTTATTTCCAAAAATTAATTAAAAATCAGCAAAAAATAGAAAAAAATAAAATAAAAATATTTCATGTTTTGGGTTTTTGCTGATTCAGCCCCTAGCTATGTGTATTCGTCACTTCTTGATTCAGCCACGTGGCCTCCAACCATTGGCCCTGGGGGATGTTGACCGCCCGGTCAACTGGCCCCCCCAGGACCACTTCCCACGGACTCGAGCACCAGACCCCTATTCTCGGATTTTTACCCGCTCGACCCGACACCATCTCGCCTAAACCCCGGGTCCGACTCCTTCACAGTACACCCGAGACCCTCGCCGGAGCGACCGCATCGGGATCCGCGCTCTTGATTTCCCTACCCGCGCACTTCTTTCCGGATCATCCCCACGTATAAAGCCGAGCTCCGCCTCCTTCATTGATCATCTTTGGCTCATTCGCTCCATCCCCCGTGACCTCCAGTGCTCGAGCGTGAGTGACAGCTCGCTCCAGGTGCTGTCGCAGCGAGGAGAGGGGCCGGATACCACTGATCCGGCGAATAGCTCCGCCGTAGCTCCGCCACTGGTGCGAGCTCCGAGCCTCGGGCCCAGACGTCCCTCGAGGCTACGACCGGGAGCTCCCCCAGCTCCAGCCTAGTCTATTCATCCATCCAGGTACCCCCTTAGCTCCGCCCTTTCCTTTGATTTCAGCTTTCCCCCAATCTTCGCCGTCGTACTTTTTCGTCGATTCACCCCGGTTCCGACCACCTCCCGACCATCGGACCCGACCATCACGTTCGCCCTTCCCACGCGCACCTTCTCCGCCCCTCCGTTCAACCCAGCTCGCACAGGAGCTGGGGCTCGAACCCCTTCGCCGTCGCATCGCCGGGGTTCGCCCACACCGACGCACCGACCACCCCCACGTTACCTAACTGGGTCGAGGCACTTTGCCCTCGACCCGCGAAGCTTTTGAGCCGTTTTGCAGGACCAGCGGGGGCCATCTGAGGCCTCTCGACATCAGCCCATGAGCTTCACCTCCGCCACCCTCGTCGGAGCTCTCTCGAGCTCGGCTGGGGCATCAGAGGACGTCAGCAGCTGCGCATCTTCAAGCCGGAGCTCCTCCGATCTTCAGGCGCAGCAGCGGAGGATCGGAGCGCGCGTACTGGGCCGGTGAAGTTCGCCGGCCTCTTGTTCTTCGAGGACCTCCAGCAGCCGTTGGATTGCCCTCCTCGCTCCAGTTTTGATCAGCACCGTCCATCTCTGGAGCGCACGTGGACGTCAGATCTGAGGAGACAGATCCAGGCCGTTAGATCCACACGTGTCCTGGCCTGGACCGTTGGATTGACCAGAGCAGCAGCAGCGTCAGAGCCGCCCCCCTTCCTGACCGTCCGATCGCCACGTGGCGGCCATCCATCAACTCCGGTTAATAAAGGGTAAATTACCCTTAGGCCCTTATCTTAGTTTTATTTCATTTGAGTCCTGTAAATATTTAAGCACGTTATTTAGTTTTAGGTTTATTTGCACAATGGACCCTGCACTTTAGAGTATTTGCTTATATACCCCCTGCCTGTGTGAGCCACGTGCTTCGTCACGTGTATTTTTGGGTTATTTGCATCATATGCCCTTGTAGTTCTGATTGTTCTGAAATGAAAGAAACTTTTTAGTATTTGCATTTATGCCCCTGTGAATGGTTTTATTCCGCATGTGCGTTTATTTGTGGGTAAATTGCAACTGAGGCCCTCGGACTTTTGGTACGTGTTACCAATAGGTCCCTGGACCTTATTTTTATTACATATAGGTCCCTGAGTGCCCCAGGCACGCGCCTCGCGCGTGTTTTGCTGGGTATTTTGCACCGGGACCCCCAGAACTTTGGGTATTTGCATTTCAGTCCTTGTGCACAGTACCCTCTTATCATTTTTGAATAAAATATCAAATCACCTCCAAATTCGACAAAAAATTGACACATGGCTCCTGCCATGGTTTAGGATTTTTGTGAATTTTTGAGGACATTTCTGAGTTTATTTGCTATTTTTAAAAATTCAAAAACCTACATTTTTGCTACTGTCTAGATTTAAAAACCCCAAAAAAATATAAAAACCCCTATAAAATTTCTATAAAAATTAGGTACTGTTTAGTTTAGTTTGTTTTATTTTCGAGCCAATTTTGGCCATTTTTCACTGCTTCAAAACCTTAAAAACTTAAAAACACCTAAAAACTCATAAAAATTCTATTAAATAATCCAAAAACCCAAAAACAATAATCTTGGTACTCAAATTGTCCTTGTTTTACCTAGTTTACAGGAAAAATACTCTAGGCCCTTTTGAGGCCCTTAGATATTTTATCTAGGGCTTTTGGGCCTGGCTGGACAGTACCTTGAATTTTTTCTACTGTTTGATTTTTAGACAATAAAATATACATCAGAAAAATTCCAAAAATTCACCAAAAACATAAAAAAATATAAAACACATAAAAATATTTTTTTTTGAATTTTTGCTTGATTTTTGTTGCATTAAATAAATTGTTGATGTGTGCCTATTTGTGTTTCTTTTATTTTCTTCACATATTAAAAATCCAAAAAAATATAAAAATAATTAAAAAAAACCACTAAAAATATCTTGTCTTTTATTTTATTTGTTTTTACTACTTCGTAGGCCTTCGGCCAACCCGTGCTCCTTGAGTTCGACCCTGGGTGCTATACCAGGTTAAATACATAGCAGGACCGCTTTATTCGTGCCTGATTGATTTTTGATTTATTCAGTGGTCTGATATTTTTCTTGATATACACATCCGAGTGATTGAGGTCGCAACGACCGTCTCAGTTACCTGATTGCCTTAGTCGCTCGGGTTCTCGTGTTATCAGAATGGCGCTGTTGCCGGGGAGCACGGCTTAGTAGTTTTCTTTCTCCTTTAGTTTTGATTTTCGCGGCTTTTCGCGGCTCTTTCAGAGCTCGCGGCTCTTCGCGGCTTTTGTTTATATTTTCTTTTTGTTTTATTTTGCTTTATTTTCTTTTCTTTTATTTTTGTTTTTGTTTTCTTTTGTTTGTTTATTTAATTTTACATTTTTGCATATATACCCTCACTTTTATTTTCATTTCTTTTTCCTTAATTATTTGATTATTTTTGCTGGTCTGACCACTCATCTCTTTTTCTTGCGAGGGCCCGAGGACCGAGGCAGCTATTCTCGAGAGCCGGCGCAACCGCGGAATCCGGAGGCGGCTCCCTTCTTCACGAAGCCGCAAGAGAGAGTGAGAGAGAGAGCTGAGTGGGTGAGGATTAGGGTAGATTTATTTTTATTCATTATTATTGTAATAATACAGGACTTGGACTTGGACATTTGTGGACCTACCGTAGCGGGTCTGTTTCGCCGAGCACCGGTGTGCTCGGGGGACCCTTAGGACTTGCACGGTTTTTCGCGGCTTTTTCGCGGTTTTATTTTCTTTTCTTTCTGCCTTTTCCGGTGTTCACGCGGTTTTTGCTCGAGCCCCTAGACTTAGGAATTTCTGGTGACTGTGCCGTAATTAGTAGGATCCACACACCTAATTGCTTATCTGTTCCCATAGATCGATAATTGGACCTACTTAAAAATCATTAATAAAAATAACGGATTCATTTGCCTTCGTAGCCTACGTGCCGTAGCCCGTCCTATAAAGCGCTTTCTCCTACCCCCGATTTGTCGGACAGAGGAGGGACGGGCCAAGACCGGACTCTTTGGCTTGGAGGTCGGTGACCGGTTAGACGGTTCTTCGCTAGAAATTGCTCGTTTAGGACTCGGCTTTCCCGTTGCATCATATAGGTAGTTTTATTCCTGCCTTTACTTTTATGCGCGGATCATTTTGCATGTAGAGTGCTGGAGGCAAGGTACGCATTTCTAACTTTGCATGCATCATTGATTTATCGTGCATCGGCTTTTTCGTCTTCTCCCCCCTGTTTTGGACTTAATAATCAGGAGAACCGAAAAATTCGTTAGGCCTTTTGTTTGCTTTGAAAAAGATTAAAAAAGTGAAACCATAAAATTGGGACTGCTAAAATTATTGATCTTAAAATCTGCTCACCCTAAAAACTTTGTCTTGGGGAGAGCAACCCCCTCATTGGATGGTTTGGATGCGCGAGAGAGTGACCCGCACCCTAGGTAGAGCCCCCCGTTGCTAGTCCCGACTGATTACCGACTTTTCCGTGCGGGCCAGTCGGTTGGGTTAGCATCGGATATCCCAACAGGTCATGTAAGCACTCTGATATTTTGTGTGTTCACCAAATAAAATTGACAAGATAAATTGACCGAACTTTCACGGTCTTCAGCTCCCGTTGCGTTGGTGAACCGGGTGTTTGTTTTCTGATCATAATTTTTCCAGATCTCATCCGCACTACTCGCCAGATCAAGATGATGGGTAGACGGTCTCTTAGGCAGCCTCTGGCTGCACTGCTTTCGGGCACGTCTACCTCATCATCTAGGTTGGCTCACGAGAGCTCAGACCCGCTCTCAGAGCCCGAGTATGATTCCACCCTGTTCCCTCTCGACCCCCTTTCTGATCTTCCTGAGAGATACGAGCCTGAGGAGAGACTGATTGATTTGACAACACCTGAGTTGGGCTCGTTTGATTTTGCAGACGTCGCTATGGCCGGAGCCGGCAGTTCAGATGATCACTCCCGACAGCCCGAGCACTTTGTACTTGACGAGGGAGCGATCAACTCCACCTTGATCGCATCACTCGAGACAGTCCAACAACAATTACGCGATCAGGGGGCATTTATGATAGAGATGAGGCGAGAGTTGGAGAGGCTCAGAGCAAAGAAAGACCAGCAGAGCGAGCCTGAGGAGATAGCAGATGCAGAGGCATGAGCCGCAGCAGCAGCAGCAGCCGCAGCCGCCGCCGCAGCGGCAGCAGCCGCGGGAGGAGGAGGACCACCCAGACCGATGCGGGAGTTGCACAACCCCGGATCTACACTGATGCACCATTGGGTGGTGGTACCTGCTATCGTGGGGGACTTCAAGTTCCCCCCGAACACCCTGCAGATGCTTCCTCGTTTTCACGGACTTGCCACTGAGGAGCCCCACCTCCACCTCCAGGAGTTTCTGATGATCTGCAGTACTGTCCACGACCGGCATGTGGACCAGGACACGATCCGGATGATAGCCTTCCCGTTTTCACTGGCAGATAGAGCATCCACCTGGCTGAAGCATCTTGGGAGGTTTGTCTACACTTGGGAGCAGCTCCGCACCCGAGTACTTGAACAAGTACTATCCACTTGGGCGGACGAATGCAGCGAGGGCCCTGATCAGCAACTTCTCCATGTTCCCCAACGAGCAGTTTCACGAGGCATGGGAGAAGTTCCGAGAGCTCCTGGACAGATGCCCGCACCACGACATCACGAAGCCGAACCTTGTGCAGAGCTTCTTCAGCGGGTTGACACCAGAGCTACAGGGCCTGGTGAATGCTTCTTGCGGCGGGTCCTACTTCGCCAAGGACTACGACCAGGTCTGGGCCATCTTCGAGGAGATGGCTGAGAACTATATGGTGATGTCTCAGACCAGGTTGTATACTCAGAGACCCCAGCCACAGCAGCCAGGACCCGTGCAGTACCAGCGGATAGCACGGGTAGATGCAGGTCCATCCAGTTCGTCCGCAGCCGCAGCAGCACAGGCAGAGTCGACAGCTGCAGACATGGGCATTATCAGCGAGAAGTTGGACCGCATGGAGCTGATTGAGAAGAAGCAGTGCCAGAGCATCACTCAGATGGAGCAGATGGCACAGGTTCTGAGCGACATGAAGACACAGCTCATGTGTCTCCAGGAGGCACAGACGGCTCCTCAGCCCCGTCTTCAGTCGCGAGGCGACTCCGGCAGCAGCAGCAGCTTGTCCCAGCGCTCCAGCACCCCTGTGCAACCTAGACAGGTTCACCTTGTACAGGCGGAGCCGTACCAGCAGCCGCAGCCCACCTACTAGTCCCCACCATCTCCAGAGATGCAGATGGTGGTCTACCAGCCGGACCAGCCTCTGGCAGTACTCCCGCCAGCCCCTACGATGCAGAGCCATTGATGGGATGTCAACGGGATTTGGTATGACTGCCCCCAGCCTAGGATCCGACGAGACCATCCCGGATTCAGGTGGGGGGAGTGGTGGTTCCCAGCCCCTAGCAGCAGCCGTCAGGACAGAGGGCAGTACTCCCAGTAGAGAGATCACCAGCCGCAGCAGCAGCCCCCAACATATCAGCAGCACCAGCCATCCTTCGGTCCTCGTCCCTATCAGCAGCAGGGACAATCATGGAGACGTGAGCAGCAGGCTCACCCAGTTCAGCAGCAGCACCCTTCCTCATACCCCTCTCACCACCAGCAGCAGTACCAGCAGCCTCATCCCCAGAAAGGCTACCCGTCGGGCTCCCACGAGAGCCCTGCTTTGGATGACATCGCCCGCCTCCTCACGGACCAGCAGGCCACATTCAGACGGGAGATGGACGAGTTCCGCCAGGAGATGCGGGGACTTGGTGAGAGGGAAGGCCGCCATTCCAGCCCAGATTGAGCTGAATCCGAATAACCTCAAGAGGAAATCTGAGCAGGTATTACACACTGAGTCTGCCACTCCTAGTGACCCATTTGTTGATACATCTTCGGATCTATTTGATGCTGATTTTGTCACACTTAGGAGCGGTAGGACCCAGCAGGCGGCGGCGCCTCATCTGAGCTTCACCACGAGGATATTTCAGAGGCGCCACATGAGGAGGAGGAGAGCGGTACTGAGGCCGCTCCCGATGATGACGGTGGCACTGGAGCCACCAAGGATGCTGATCCCACCGGCGGTACTGAGGCCGCCGCTTCACCAGATAGAGGAGGTGGTACTGACACCACCAGTTCAGCCGAGCCAGCACGCGGTACTGATGCCGCGAGATGTCTACCAGCAGCAGCAGCACAGCCAGCCCACGGTGGTACTGAGGCCACCGGTGTTAGTATAGAGAGAGATGTTGTTTTCCTCTCCGTGTTGTATCTCAGAACTTTGGTGTGAATAAAGGAAAAGGTTTAGTTTCTTCTGGTCCCACTGTGGTGCATGATGTATGTGTGGATCCGGTCATCGAACCGTCTAGGGCTTTTCCTAGTCCTTCATCTGCGAAGGACCCTGTTATCCCCTTCCCTAGAGCCCTTCAGATGGGTAAGGGAAGAAAAAAGAAAAAGATCCAAAAAAGAGAGAGCTTGAGGAGTTCAGCCAGAGCATGATAGACCGATTTCAGATCCAGCTGACCCTCCAGGAGGCTTTGCAGCACATTCCTCTTCTCCAGCGTTCTTTGAGAGACAAGACCACAGTCAGGAGGAGGAGGAGGAACCACACTTCAGAGATCCATGTGCTGACGAAAGCTACGTGTTTTGCGATTCAGAACCGTCTGCCGGCCAAGAGGCCAGATTCAGGGGCAACGTATGTCAGACGCCAGATTAGTGAGCAGAGGTTCGACCGTACTCTTCTAGATAGCGGATCGTCGATCAACCTTCTTCCGGCAGCCCTTCTCGACCGCTTCGAGTTGGGCACTCTTCTACAGAGCAGGACAGTCCTTCAGTTCGCTGATCGATCTGTCAAGAGGTCGAGGGGGTTATTACGAGACGTTATCGTCATGATTCAGGGCCTGAAATTCCCCGTGGACTTCGTAGTGTTGGATATGGAGATCCCTGAGTCAGTGACCGATACCCCCATCATCCTTGGTCGTCCGTTCTTGGCCACAGCCAAGGCGGTGACTGATCATGATAGCGGGAAGGTGTACTTTCACGTCGAGGGCGAGAGCATACAAATAGAGACGGTCGAGGACTACAGAGCTAGAGAGAGAGCCCGTTCAGATGCGATACAGATTCAGAGCAGCTGACAGACGCAGAGCCAGACATCCACCGGGACTGTGATTTTGTGATCACAGATGATGAGGCAGCTTGGGCAGATCCTGCAGCACAAGACCATCCTCTCGTATTCAGATACAGCTGATGCCGAGATGATAGCAGAGGAGAGTCTGGAGAGCACAACCCTGGTTCAGGATACCATAGAGGCAGCAGAGCCGGTCCTTGATCGCGACACGATTTTCAGTGATGGTGGTACTGAGGCCACCTTGGTTTACGGTGGTACTGATGCCACCGCGGTTGATACAGATCCCTCGGATTCAGAGTCTGATTGGATCGATTGTGATGATCAGATGCCAGACCTGAGTTCATGAGCCTGTAGACGAGGAGGAGGTAGATACAGAGCAGACCAGAGACAGTGCAGTTGAGCAGCCTTCTCCCGATCCAGTTTGCGAGAGTACGCTTTCACTTTCCCAGGCAGATTTGGCAGACTTAGCAGCGTTCACTCAGTTCCTTCCGCAGCCAGATTTGCCAGCACCCAGCATTCCAGAGCTTAAGCCGCTCCCTACTTCGCTGAAGTATCGATTCCTTGCGGGCGAGCCAGAGATGTACCCAGTCATCATCTCCGCCGAGTTGACTGGAGATCAAGAATCCCGTTTGATGGGGGTTCTTGAAAAGAACCGCAAGGCGATCGGATGGAGCGTAGCAGATCTCCATGGGATTAGCCCATCAGTGTGCTCCCACCATATCTATCTCGAGGAGGGGGCGAAGCCGTCGCGTGAGTTCCAGCGGCGACTGAACCCCAACCTGAGAGAGGTTGTGATGAAGGAAATATCAAAATGGTGGAGTGCAGATTTTATTTATCCCATTTCCGACTCCAAGTGGGTCAGCCCCTTGCATGTGGTGCCCAAGAAGACGGGCATCACGACTGTGATCAGTGAGTCGGGAGAGGAGATTGCTACACGAGTACCCACCTCTTGGAGGGTTTGTGTTGACTACAGGAGACTCAACCAAGCCACCAAGAAGGACCATTTCCCCCTGCCTTTTATTGACCAGATCATTGAGAGACTGGCAGGGAAGAGCCATTACTGCTTCCTGGATGGGTACTCGGGCTACAACCAAGTGGCCATCGCTCCTGAGGATCAGGAGAAGACCACCTTTACCTGTCCCTTCGGCACATATGCTTTTCGACGCATGCCATTTGGGCTATGCAATGCCCCTGCGACTTTTCAGAGGTGCATACTGTCGATCTTCTCGGACATGGTAGGGGAGTGTTTGGAGGTCTTCATGGACGATTTCTCGGTCTACGGCGATGGATTCGACTCCTGTCTTGACTGCCTAGACCGAGTGCTCCAGCAATGTATTGAGTATCATTTGGTTCATGGGAGAAGAGTCACTTCATGGTGACTCAAGGGACGGTGCTTGGCCACATCATCTCCAACAGGGGCATGGAGGTTGATCCGGCCAAGGTTGATGTCATTAGGAAACTCGCTCCGCCGTCCAATCTGAGGCAGCTACGGTCATTCCTGGGGCACGTTGGATTTTATAGGAGATTTATTCAGGATTTCAGCAGGATTTCCCGACCGTTGACTGACCTCTTGACGAAAGACACCGAGTTCCTTGTCGATGACAAGTGTCTTTCGTCATTCGCGACTCTCCAGCAGTGTGTCATTGAGGCTCCTATCCTCCAACCGCCTGATTGGTCTCTCCCATTTGAGATCATGACGGACGCCTCCGATTTTGCCGTAGGGGCAGTGCTGGGTCAAAGGAGGGATGGAGTTCCATTTGCCATACACTACGCTAGCCGCACATTGGATTCCGCCCAGCTGAACTACACGGTTACAGAGAAGGAGATGCTAGCCGTAGTATTTGCCCTAGATAAGTTCAGATCATATATCATTGGATCTAGAGTGACTTTGTTTACAGATCACACCGCCATCAGGTACCTCATGGCAAAGAAGGATGCCAAAGCCAGACTGACTAGATGGATCCTTCTACTCCAGGAGTTCGACATTGAGATCAAGGATAAGCCTGGAGTCAAGAATGTGGTGGCGGATCATCTCTCCCGACTAGAGCAGCCTGAGGATTCTGAGAAGATTGACCCTATTAGAGATACCTTCCCAGATGAGGTGATCCTTGCTATCGCCTCACTCCCATGGTACGCCGATATTGTGAACTTTCTCTTGCTGGGAAAGTCCCACAAGATTGGCCCAGGCAGAGGCTTGAGACCTTCCTCGCGAAGGCCAAGTCCTACCATTGGGAGGATCCCATCCTTTACCACGAAGGAGGGGATAGCATCTGGCGTCGGTGTATTCCTCAGGAGGAACACCATAGCGTCTTCACTTACTGCCACAAGCTTGAGGCAGGAGGACATCATTCTGGGAGGAGAACGGCACAGAAAGTGCTCCAATCTGGCTTGTGGTGGCCTACCCTCTTCAAGGACTCAGATGAGTTCGTGAAGAGGTGTACTGACTGTCAGAGGATGGGCACTTGTGGACAGCGTGATATGATGCCGATGCAGCCCATTCACTTCTGTGAGGTTTTCGACGCATGGGGCATCGATTTCATGGGTCCATTCCCTAAGAGTCAGGGATTTGAGTACATTCTATTGGCCGTTGATTATGTGAGTCGTTGGGTGGAGGCTATCCCCGCCCGAGCCGCTGATGCGAGGACTGTTTGCAGATTTTTGAGGAAGCACATCATCATGCGGTTCGGGGTTCGACGAGTGCTGATTTCTGATGGGGGATCTCACTTCATCAACGACCAGGTGAAGGCACTTGCTAGCGAGTTCGGCATAGATCATCGTGTTGCTACACCTTACCATCCACAGACGAATGGTCTAGCCGAAGTGTCGAATAGGGAGATCAAGACTATTCTGCAGAAAGTCGTCCGCCCTGACCGAAAGGATTGGTCACAGCTTTTGGACTCGGTCTTGTAGGCATATAGGACATCTTTCAAGACACCTTTGGGCACATCTGCCTTTCGCCTCGTGTATGGCAAGCCATGCCATTTACCTGTTGAGCTGAGGAACAAGTCACTTTGGGCAGTCACAGACATACTTATGGATCCAGATGGTATGGCAGACCAGAGGAGGGCAGAGCTAGCTGCCCTGGAGGAGCTTAGAGATGCAGCTTTCTCAAGCAGCCTACATTATAAGGAGAAAATCAAGGAGTGGCATGATTCTCACATCAGCCACAAACATTTTGAGATTGGACAGAGAGTATGGCTGTTTGATGCGAGGCTTAGATTATTTCTAGGGAAGCTACAAAGCAAATGGAAGGGACCTTATCTGGTTAGGAAGGTGCACGACAACGGTAGCATAGACATATCCGAGTTGTCTTCTGAGAGTACCTTCCGAGTGAACGGCCAGCGGCTCAAGCCATTTCTAGATCATGAGCCGCGGGTCGTTGATCTTGCCCCGATTCATTTTGCGTGAGATGTGGTCTTTGACTCACATCTAATGCATCTCACGCCTGAGTGTCACTGATCTTCCGCTGTATATAGATCCAGATGTCCATATCACTACATTCTTTAGTCCTACATCCCTTTCTCCATCTGATGATTATGCTATACTTAGGGTGCACTTTACCCTAAGTATAGGGGGGATGTGAGACCTTTTGGGTATTTCTTTTGTTTCTGTCTACCCCTGTTTTGCTGCCTATACTTAGGGATATTTTACCCTAAGTATAGGGGGGGTAGACCCTGTACATTCTCCACTCGGTTTTTCCCTTTGTGTACAACCTGCTATACTTAGGATTATTTGATCCTAAGTATAGGGGGAAGACCTGAGACTCTCTTGACTTTTCATTTCCTTTTTGTATAGCCCCGCTTTTCACTTCCCTATACATAGCACGAGTTATGTCTTCTTCATCGCTCTTTACTCTGAGGACATCGTTCGAGCTAAGTATAGGGGGGTGTGTATATATTGCATATATACTTTAGCCATAACTCGTACTTTGTGTGAGTGTGTTTATAAATAAAAATGGCTAAAAACCACAAAAATTAAAAAATTTTCATGTACATAATCTTCTTTTATTTGCACATACATAGCTAGTGTACAAATTATTTTTGTAAAAATGATTTCAAAATCTTTTGTGTAAAGCTTGTGTAAATATTTTTGGTATCAAAATTATGTATATAGTACAAAATTTTTCCAAAATGTTTTGAAAATCAAAAGTTTGCAAAAATCTTGTGTAAATGTGTGTAAATATCTTTTTGCAAAACTTGCACTTCATGCATCATCCATTCATGATTTCAAAACATTTTTCAAAAATTTTGCATGATTGTAAACTTTGTGTAAATAAGCATCTTTTTGTACATATGTATATAGTTTTTATGGATGATAGTTGACATTTAAAATAGCTTGGAATCAAATTGAGAAATGGAGCTTGATTAAGATCTTAATCCACCTAATTTCTAATAGGAACCTTATAGGGCTTAGGTTTAAGGCTTTTCAGGTCCATGGTGACTTAATTCTTTGAGTCCACTAGGCTATGATCACATGTCATCTCAATGAGCCTAAGTAGAGCACTTAACAACAACACATGACTCATATAGATTATGGCTTTACTTGGACACCAGCACTATGCACCGAGCTCTCTACGGATGAGGTAGTGAGGAGGCAGTCTTCCTTGAATTGGGGTAGCATATGAGGGTAGTACTTCTAGGCGGAACCTCTATTCTTCTTATAGTGAAGGAAGTGCGTCTCAACTTGGTCTGGTTGCCATGAGGTCTAACGACGGGAGTTGTGGGTTGCAATGAAGCTTTAAAAGAGGGATAGTCTACTGGCTCAAGAGGAAAAACTCCTTGTATATATGCTGCACATGTATATGTTGTACAGATGCACTTGAAAAAAAAATGTGTGCAAAAAGAAAAGAACTCCAAAAAAGTGGTGGGTCTGAGAGAAAATGATAATCCCACCGGAGTATGTATATAAGTGCAATAAGCAAAGCTTGGTTTCATGATCCACCTGTTGTAGCTTGCAGCAGGGAGACTTGGCTACACTGGTCAAGCTCCCAAGGGTACTTGGCTACACTGGCCTTGACCCATTCTCTTCTTCCCCCTCTTCTTGAGCCGGTTGTACTTGAACATAGAAGGGAATACCCCGCTCCTCGAGGAAAGAGTGGCCAGATTGAGGTCATAGAGTTACCTTGTTGGGGAGGGTTGTCAAGTTGCCATTTCTGAGGTGGAGAGCTTAGACTTCACATTCACAGGACGAGAAAAGATTCATGGTCTTCAGGGTTTGTGATTGATGACTTGTTCTGACCTGGATCATTGAGGAGTCTTGGTTACAGATTAGTGGAACTTAGAGGCTGTTAGGTTTTAATCTTAAGTCTAAATAAGGTTCCGACACATTAATAATCCAAAGATCTGATTGAGCTCCATTCCCCAATTTAATGAAGGCAAGTTTAATAATCAACCTTGATCCATGTACATCCTCTTTTTCTTTTTCTCTTCTTTTTCAAATAAGTGTTTGCTAAGGGACTAGCAAAGTTAAGTATAGGGGGGTGATGAATACCCATTCATCACTCTTTATTCTTATATTTTAGCTACAAAAACCTTTGCAAATGCATGAAGATATGTGTAAATAGGAATAATTAGCAAAAGCATGCATTGTGTAAAAAACCTATAATTAGCATGTTTTTGTGCAAAAATAAAAGAATAAAGATTAAAAAGAAAAAGAGGGAAATATTTAGAATAAATATTGAGCAACCTAACCCAAGGGAGGGCTCAGCATGGGCCTGACCGCATAAAAGCCAAAGTAGAGGGAGATAGGGGCTCATGTGTATATATTTATGTAAATAAAATAAAAATGTTTTCCTCACCCAAAAATATGCTTGTAAATACTCGTATATATTTATAAAAGGTAAAAACAAAATAAAAAGTTAAAAATCAAAAAGATCAAAAATACCCTTTCATCATGTATACAGACCATGCCTTTATGTATTTATTTAACCTTGAAAATAAATAAAATTAATTTTTTAAACTTTTTGTAAATATTCTATATTATATATTGTAAATAAATAAAATAAAAAGAATCAAAGCAAAAATCAAAATAAAAATAGAAAAATCAAAAATACCAAAAATATATTGTATATATACCTATATATAGATATATAGTGTATATACCTTATTTTTATTTCCAAAAATTAATTAAAAATCACCAAAAAATAGAAAAAAATAAAATAAAAATATTTCATGTTTTGGGTTTTTGCTGATTCGGCCCCTAGCTATGTGTATTCGTCACTTCTTGATTCAGCCACGTGGCCTCCAGCCATTGGCCCTGGGGGATGTTGACCGCCCGGTCAACTGGCCCCCCCAGGACCACTTCCCACGGACTCGAGCACCGGACCCCTATTCTCGGATTTTTACCCGCTCGACCCGACTCCATCTCGCCTAAACCCCGGGTCCGACTCTTTCACAGTACACCCGAGACCCTCGTCGGAGCGACCGCATCGGGATCCGCGCTCTTGATTTCCCTACCCGCGCACTTCTTTCCGGATCATCCCCAGGTATAAAGCCGAGCTCCGCCTCCTTCATTGATCATCTTTGGCTCATTTGCTCCATCCCCCGTGACCTCCAGTGCTCGAGCGTGAGTGACAGCTCGCTCCAGGTGCTGTCGCAGCGAGGAGAGGGGCCGGATACCACTGATCCGGCGAATAGCTCCGCCGTAGCTCCGCCACTGGTGCGAGCTCCGAGCCTCGGGCCCAGACGTCCCTCGAGGCTACGACCGGGAGCTTCCCCAGCTCCAGCCCAGTCTATTCATCCATCCAGGTACCCCCTTAGCTCCGCCCTTTCCTTTGATTTCAGCTTTCCCCCAATCTTCGCCGTCGTACTTTTTCGTCGATTCACCCCGGTTCCGACCACCTCCCGACCATCGGACCCGACCATCACATTCGCCCTTCCCACGCACACCTTCTCCGCCCCTCCGTTCTACCCAGCTCGCACAGGAGCTGGCGCTCGAACCCCTTTGCCGTCGCATCGCCGGGGTTCGCCCACACCGACGCACCGACCACCCCCACGTCGCCTAACTGGGTCGAGGCACTTTGCCCTCGACCCGCAAAGCTTTTGAGCCGTTTTGCAGGACCAGCAGGGGCCATCTGAGGCCTCTCGACATCAGCCCAGGAGCTTCACCTCCGCCACCCTCGTCGGAGCTCTCCTGAGCTCGGCTGGGGCATCGGAGGACGTCAGCAGCTGCGCATCTTCACGCCGGAGCTCCTCCGATCTTCAGGCGCAGCAGTGGAGGATCGGAGCGCGCGTACTGGGCCGGCGAAGTTCGCCGGCCTCTTGTTCTTTGAGGACCTCCAGCAGCCATTGGATTGCCCTCCTCGCTCCAGTTTTGATCAGCACCGTCCATCTCTGGAGCGTACGTGGACGTCAGATCTCAGGAGACAGATCCAGGCCGTTAGATCCACACGTGTCCTGGCCTGGACCGTTGGATTGACCAGAGCAGCAGCAGCGTCAGAGCCGCCCCCCTTCTTGACCGTCCGATCGCCACGTGACGGCCATCCATCAGCTCCGGTTAATAAAGGGTAAATTACCCTTAGGCCCTTATCTTAGTTTTATTTCATTTGAGTCCTGTAAATATTTAAGCACGTTATTTAGTTTTAGGTTTATTTGCACAATGGACCCTGCACTTTAGAGTATTTTCTTATATACCCCTGCTTGTGTGAGCCACGTGCTTCGTCACGTGTATTTTTGGGTTATTTGCATCATATGCCCTTGTAGTTCTGATTGTTCAGAAATGAAAGAAACTTTTTAGTATTTGCATTTATGCCCATGTGAATGGTTTTATTCCGCATGTGCGTTTATTTGTGGGTAAATTGCAACTGAGGCCCTCAGACTTTTGGTACGTGTTACCAATAGGTCCCCGAACCTTATTTTTATTACATATAGGTCCCTGAGTGCCCCAGGCACGTGCCTCGCACGTGTTTTGCTGGGTATTTTGCACTGGGACCCCCAGAACTTTGGGTATTTGCATTTCAGTCCTTGTGCACATTACCCTCTTCTCATTTTTGAATAAAATATCAAATCACCTCCAAATTCGACAAAAATTTGAAACATGGCTCCTGCCATGGTGTAGGATTTTTGTGAATTTTTGAGGACATTTCTGAGTTTATTTGCTATTTTTAAAAATTCAAAAACCTACATTTTTGCTACTGTCTAAATTTAAAAACCACAAAAAAAATAAAAACCCCTCTAAAAATTCTATAAAAATTAGGTGCTGTTTAGTTTAGTTTGTTTTATTTTCGAGCCAATTTTGGCCATTTTTCACTGCTTCAAAACCTTAAAAACTTTAAAACACCTAAAAACTCATAAAAATTCTATTAAATAATCCAAAAACCCAAAAACAATAATTTTGGTACTCAAATTTTCCTTGTTTTACCTAGTTTACAGGAAAAATACCTCCAGGCCCTTTTGAGGCCCTTAGATATTTTATCTTGGGCTTTTGGGCCTGGCTGGACAGTACCTTGAATTTTTGCTACTGTTTGATTTTTAGACAATAAAATATACATCAGCAAAATTCCAAAAATTCACCAAAAACATTAAAAACTATAAAACACATAAAAATATTTTTGTTTGAATTTTTGCTTGATTTTTGTTGCATTAAATAAATTGTTGAAGTGTGCCTATTTGTGTTTCTTTTATTTTCTTCACATATTAAAAATCCAAAAAATATAAAAATAATTAAAAAAAACCACTAAAAATATCTTGTCTTTTATTTTATTTGTTTTTACTACTTCGTAGGCCTTCGGCCAACCCGTGCTCCTTGAGTTCGACCCTGGGTGCTATACCAGGTTAAATACATAGCAGGACCGCTTTATTCGTGCCTGATTGATTTTTGATTTATTCAGTGGTCTGATATTTTTCTTGATATACACATCCGAGTGATTGAGGTCGCAACGACCGTCTCAGTTACCTGATTGCCTTAGTCGCTCGGGTTCTCGTGTTATCAATTCTTCCACTCGAATTTCCCTTTGTGTACAACCTGCTATACTTAGGATTACTTGATCCTAAGTATAGGGGGAAAACACCGAGACTCTTTTCCATTCTATTCTTTTACTCATCGTTGTAGTATAGTTTTTCTTTTCACTTCCCTATACTAAGCACGAATTATGTCTTCTTCTTTGCTCTTGATTCACTCTAAGGACATCGTTCGAGCTAAGTATAGGGGGGTGTCGTATATATTTCATATATACTTTAGACATAACTCGTACTTTGTGTGAGTGTGTTAATAAATAAAATTGCTAAAATCCTTAAAAACCCAAAAATAATAAAATTTTTCTTATATATAAAATTCTTTATTGCACATACATAACTAATTAGAAAATTATTTTTGTACAAATGTCTGTAAAAATATTTGTGTGTAAAGAGTTTGTAAATATTTTGATATCAAAATTATGTATATAGTATATAATTTTTGTAAAATTTTGAAAAACAAAAAGTTTGCAAAAACCCTTTTGTTAATGTGTGTAAATATTTTGCAAAACTTCTGCATCCATACATGCAACCATTCATTCAAAAAATTTTCAAAAATTTTGCATATTTTCAAATCTTGCATAAAAGCATTTTTGTAAAGAGCGCGCTGAGGAGGTACGGCGGGGGTCGGCGGACTAGAGCGGGAGCGGCCCACGCGCGGAGGCACGGGCAACGCCTGGACGTGGTGGGAGGTGGCGTGCGTGCGGAGGTTGCGCGACCGGGATCGGCACCATGGAGGTAGATCGGGTTATGGGAAATGCGGCGAGGGCACCGCGGTGAAGGCACGCGCACGGCCGCAGTCGGCGGTAAAGGGATGCTGGGGAGATGTCGCGGGCGTCTTGCCACCGGGCGTGGGCCGAGCGTGGCGGCTGGAGGGATTCCGACTGAGGGTAGTTGGGTAGGTGGGAGGTGTGCATGCACGACGATGCGCGGAGGGAGGCGTGCGGGCGGCTTGCCGCCCAGGTGACCGGGCGGAGGAGAGCGCGGACGGCATTGGCTGCTTGGAGCGGCGAGATGTTTTTTTTATAAAAACTATAATAAAAAAAACTGTAAATGAATTTATTTTTATTTTTTTTAGTTTTTTCTGCAAAACAAATGTTAGAGAATAACTATAATATTATATATATATATATATATATTTATCCTCAAAAACAAAGATTAGAGACAAATCAAATATATGTTTTTTTTATTGTATCCTGCAAAAATAAAAGTTAGACAAGAAGACACATTTTTTAAATTTACTTATAAAAAAAGGGAGTCGGTGAGTGGTATGGATCTCGCGTGGAACGAAAGATAGATCCGTGGCTCCGGTCACCGTGCGTGACCGGAGATGGAAGATTGTGTGAGATAGAATTGTGAAAATGGAGAGATTAAGAGGTGAGGTGAAAAATTCGATCTCGGGCGGAAATGTGTGATATGGATTTTTAAGATCTAAATGCTAATCAACTGGGAAGAAAAATTAAATCTATGACTTATCTAAGCAAAAGACAGGAAATGAAAGTGGATCTTACCTTGGGGTTGGAAATGCCATGATGGCCTCGACGAGGGCCGGCGCGCTGTCACCGGACGGCTCGGAGGCTAGGCACCCTTCTTCAACAAGACAACTCTCGGAGATCAGGCTCCTCTCCACCAAAGATTGATCAAGAGGAAATGAGGGAGGAGGAGTCCATTAAAAAGAAGACAAAAATAAAAAATGGAAGATAAGTACAAATGAGGAAAGTAATTAGTGGTTATTTAAATAAATAAAATAATTAATTAAATTAAATAATTAATTAAAAACAAAATTTCGGATTTAATTAAAATAAATAAATTAAATAATTTCCAAAAATGAATTAGCCACCTTAATGGTGGCCATTAAAGGCATAAAATGAAATCTTATGTACATGGTAAGTTATAAAATCAATTAATTCATATAAATCCAATAAATCAAATAATTAAATTAGAATTTTATAATTAAAATAAATAAATTAATTAATGAGAGATATTTTATTTTTGATGATTTTTATAAATGGAAGTTAGTTGTATACACATATTATGTATATATAGTACAATATACATATGTTCAAATAAGGAAATAATTTTTATATCTTATTATTTTTTCATTTTTTATTTACATTTTTAATAAAAATAATATTTAAAATTATATATATTAAAAAATAAATATTAATAAATATGTAAAACAAATATTGGTTAAACTACATAAAATGCCCCAGAAAACCAACTTTTTAATCGTAACTCCAAACATTATGAAACCACAACCATTTGAAAGATAATTTAATTTAGAGTATGAAGGAAGTGATTTTGATAAATTTGACTCGTGTGGGGCCGGAATTGGTATTTCAATTATCGCTTTGCGGCTTTTTCCAGGTTTGATTATTTGCAATATATACATTATTTTATTATACACTTATTTTTATTACTTACAACACATTTTTATTAACAACTTTTGTTTACAAAAATATGTAATTTGAAGTCAAATTATGTACAAATAAAAAAATGTAAGTTTTTTACAAATATATAGGAAAAATATTTACAAAATATTTTTGGATTTTTGACAGAAGACCCTATCTCCCCCTACTTTATTCCTGGTCGATCAGGTCAATCCTTGACCTTCTCTCGAGTTCGGGTCAGTCTGTATTTATTCCATAAATGCCTCCTTTCTTTTTCTTTTCTTCTTTATTCTTTTATTTTTGTACAAAAAGTGTTAAAAATACATATTTAACAAATGCATGCAAAATGGTAAATTCATGGAATTAGCGGGTATTTACATGTATTTGACTAAGGAAATGCGGTTAAAATAAAAGAATAAAGGCGATGAATCGTGGATTCATCATTCCCCTATACTTTACCTTTGATAGTCCCTTAGCAAACACTTATTTGGAAAATAAGTGAAAACGAAAATAAAGAAAAGAAAACGGAAAGAAGTTAGATCAACATTGACTTTTAAACTTATCTTCATAAAATGTAGTATGGAGCTCTGTCAGACCTTTCAATTATTGGTGTGTCAGAACCTTAATGGGAAATGGATTTAAAACCTAGAGCAGCCTCTAAGTTCCATAAGACTCCTATTTAGGTATCCTCAATAGTCAGATCAGAACAAGTCTACATACACAAATTCTTATGAATTTGAATCTTTTCTTGTACCGTGTAAGTGAAATATAGCTCCTCATCTCAAAAATAGCAAAGAAGCTGCCTCTCTCAACAAGGTAACTCTAATCCCCCGGTCTGCCAACTCATTCCTCGAGGAGCGGGGATATTCCCTTCTAAGTTCAAGTACAACAAGCTTAAGAAGAGGGGATGGAGAAGAGAATGGACGGTAACCAGTGTAGTTACCTATCCTTGGATGCATGACTAGTGTAGCCATGTTACCCGCTGCAAGCTCACAAACATTTGACTTTGAAGCTCTTATTTTTTTTCACTTGTATATACACTCCGGCAGGCATTTTACTTTTCTATCAGGCCTGTCCACTTTTGGAGATTTTGCATTTTTTTTCTTTTTTTTGACAATATATACAAGGTACAACATGAACATAAGGAGTTTTTCCTCTTGAGCCAGTAGACTATCCCTCTTTTGAAGCATTATTGCAACCCCACAACATCCTGTCTTTATGCACTTCCCTCCCTAGAGGAGGATGAGAGGTTCCGCCTAGATGTACTACCCTCGTATGCTATCCCAAACCAAAAGATTTTGCCCCCTCACTACCTCCTCCATGAAGAACTACGTGTAGAGTGCATTGTCCAAGGTAAGCCACGATCTGAAAGAATCCTGCGTGTGTTTTTAAATATTATACTTAGACTTATCAAGATGACATGTGAACATAGTCTTATGGACTCAAAGAATTAAGTCACTAGGACCTGAAAAGTCTTAACTCCAAATCTTATAAGGTTCCTCTGAAATTAAGTGGATGAAGGTCCCACTAAGCTCTGTTCTTCAAATTTATTTCAGACTTAGTTTAAATGTCACTATCATCCTGAAAAATGCTCATGCAAATGCAAGAAAATATGTACATGCAAGGAAAATAAAACAAAATCTTTTTGGTGAAACAGTTTTCTAATTTTGAATTATTTTATGGATTTTTGAAAACTGATGCACATGCAAAAAGTTTTTAATGCAAATAGTTAGCAATATATACAAGTATATACACAAAAAATTCTCTTTCTTCTTTTTAAGGATTAGAGAAGATACACACATATTTACAAAGAAGTGAGTTAATTATTTACAAGAATAAGATGCAAGAATTTACAACTAGAGTAATTTATACAGGTATATACATAGTAAGATTTTTTATTGTATTTTTTTGTGTGATGCATATATTCCTCAAATTTATCTGAAAATAATTTTACAAATAATTATGAAAACTATAGTCCAAAATAATTTTTCAAACAATTTCATAAACATTTACAAGTATTTCAAAACTATTTTGCAAACATTTTTCAAACAGTATACATATATCTTCAAAATAATTTTTTAACCATTTTTCAAAATATTTGCAAATAGTTTTTACAAAATCATTTTATAACACACAAAGAAGAAGAAAAATTTTTACAAACCAAATTATTTTCACAAATGTTGAAAATATTTTTTCCAAACATTTTTGAAATAGTTTTCAAAAGATTTTTCAAATAGATTTTCAAACTACTTTCAAAATATTTTAACCTGATTTTTTAATCAGTATATACAAAAAGAATTTTGAGGAAATATCTGCATCTTTTAATTAATTAGTTTTTCACAAGTATTTATATAGTATTTTAGCCATATTAAAGATATGGAAGTACAAGTTATGGCTAAAGTATATATATGATATATATGACACCCCCTATACTTAGCTCGAACTATGTCCTCATATTGATCAAAGAGCTGCAAAGGAAGACATAACTCATGCTAAGTATTAGGAAGAAAAATAAATATTATTCTATAACAAAGAATAAAAGAATATAATTAATAGGAGTCGGTGATCCACCTATACTTAGTATCAAGTAATCCTACGTATAGAAGACTGTACACAAAGGGAAAACCAAGGACTAGAATGTACGGAGTCTACCTCCCCTGTACTTAGGGTAAAATATCCCTAAGTATAGGCAGCAAAACAGAGGTAAAAAGAATAAAAAGAAAAATCACAAGTCTGACACCCCCTATACTTAGGGTAAAGTACGCCCTAAGTATGGAATAATCATGAGATGGAGATGGGATGTGAGACCGAAAGAATATATGATATGAACAAATGGATCTATACAATAGTGAACAATATTGAGGTGCCTTCCAACAAGCGCTAGAGTTTACACCCCTAGCTGGGCGCAAATGTTAGGATAACGTTGTATCAAGGTTCATGACGGCATCTGTAATGCGAATTGCATACTGCCGTCGCAGTCTTAGTGGGAGAACAACGACAAGATCAATAGAGTAAGCGATGGCACCCAAGTAAACAATTAGGCAGGTGTTTGTTACTGAGTAAAGAGATGGGCAGATGAGATTAGGCTCCGGTAGCACAAAAGAAATTGACGGCTCAAGATCTGTATGAAGTGAAAGGGCAGAGCCGAAGAAGTCTAACGTGGAGAAGGAAGGATCTGTCAGGGAATCCTCCACGTTATTCATCGTCTCGAATAGATATGGAAAGTCATGATCAGGAGACACACTAAAAAGGCCGATATCCGATGTATGAAATGTAAACAAATCAGTGAAATCATCGAATATCTCAAATATCAGGTCATCCTCACGAGGGTCGTCAAGGAGTGAAACCTCAAACTCGTGATCAAAAATATCAGAAGACTCGGTCTCGTGATCCGACAGATCGGATGCACTCGTAGAAAGTGAAACCGAGTACACATGGTCCATGGCATCCTCTCGCAGATAACCCTCGAGGTATAATGCTGAATCATCAGGAAACTAGCGATCTATGCTGTCAAATATCATGTGCTCCAAAAATATATCGACCTCATCAAATGGGATGACACAAGGCTCAAACATGGGACTATCAAGGTCTGTCAAATCAAAAATCGGTCCCTTATCAAGCTCTCTCTACTGAGATGAATCCAAATGTATCTCTGAATATGAGAAGATCTTATGAAGAATAGACACTAAATCAACTGTGTATGGACACTAAAATGACTCAAAGGACGGCTAAGATGTGGGTTCCCCCTCTATTTCTTGGGATGCTAGCAGATCTAGAATCCAACAATCAACGACGTGGAAGTGTGGGACTGGCTCAAAATCTGATTGTAAATCTAATGGAAATTCGACCAATGTATGGCTTTGGGAACTCATAGTGGTACTCAACACATCCATCATATGAAACGTAGTAGCATTCATATCCTCTGATTTGTGTGTGTTGTAAAGATCGGCATGATGTGTCACACACTCATCTGGTGTCATCTCTCCCTGGTGTGTTGTCTCGAATAAATCATCTTGGGAATGTGGGATGTATGAAAGTGTATCCAAGATGGTCTCAACTAAATCCAGGTCGGAACAGTGTTGTGAACCACCATACGAGGTAATGATATATGTAATCTACTCTGCGGCCCTCCCCCTCATGGTGATATGGATAAGGTCAGTCATCGAAAATCCATGATCTGGAAATCGCCTCAAAAGATCACGTAACCTCAACCATGAATCTATCAATGGATCCTAGGGGTCAACTGAGAAATCACGAATACCCGACCGCATAATCTCTGCTCTACGGTGGGGGTAAAATTTCTGCAAAAACAATGATCGTAAATCTCCCTACGTATCAATCTTCCTTCCCAATCGTTTGTGCTAACTCTTGGCTCTACTCTAAAGTGTAAAAGGGAAGGTAATCAACATCATGTCCTCAGAAGTGATATCCGCATATGATCGTGATTCACAAATATCCTCAAACTCATTGATATGCAAATAAGGTTCCTCGTGCAATTCCCCTGAAAACTTGGGTAGTAGATCAATGAACTCTAAATCCAGAACGAAGGGTCTCAAAGTAGAAGCGGATTGTGCTTCCTGATCTTGGTTATCATCCATCATCCTAGGATAGAAGTCATCTAAAGCATGCAACTGCACCATATGATCACCTATGTCTCGTATATGGTCAATTTGAACTCTTCGAGTGTCACTCACAGCCTGTCTCGAGAAAGAAGGTGGGTAGGGAGAAGATGGGAAATCGGACGAGGTTCCGACCTCCCAGGAGAGTGTGCGGGAATGATGGGCATGAAGATAAGAAGCCACAGAATTCGGCTGGACTGGAATGTGACCCATCATGAAGAGAGGGAAATGAAGGGAGGGAGGGTTGGATAGTAGAGAGAGAGAGAGAAGGTGCGAAGGAAGAGAGAGATAAAAGGGAGGGAGGGTGGGATAGAGACAGAAGGTGACTGCTAATGATTCAAAGTATGATCGTAACTGACTCACACCAAAGACATATAAAACACAAAGCAAACCCCAGTTCACCAACTCAACACAAATCCGATCATGAGATTCAATCTTTATCTTTTCAATTTTTAAGAGTTAGGTGGTCAACAAAAGTTGTACAAACACTTAGGAGGCTTAATGGGATTTGGGCACTACTCCTTAGTGTGTACGTGGGCAATTAAAAATGCAAACAATGAGGGGATTGCTCTCCCAAAATAATAATATGAATCAATTACGTTTGATTTTAATGATCAAGTTCAATTAAAAGTCCCAATTTTTAATTTTTGATTTTCTATTTTTTGGATATTTTCAATGAAACGTCTAACACGATTTCCCATTTCCTTAATTCCTTATATTCACAAAACAGAGGAGGAAACGGAAAACACAATGCACGAGAAAATATGGATGCAGATGCTAGAGATAGAGGTGCGTACCTAGCTCCAGCACTCTACATGCAATATGACCCACACAAAAAAATTAAACTAATCTAAATGAATGCAATGCGAGAACCATCCTAAACGAAAACTTCTATTATCATGAAGCACAGATTGATTCGATTAAGTCGAAACGAGTTCTATAGGAACATATATTCTATTAGGGGCTTTGGACCTGATACTACCTGGCTCAATCAAATAGAAATCTATGTCTAGGGGCTCAAGCACAAAAAATCCATGTGAAACAAATAAAAAAAATAAAAGCGAGAAAACACGGAAAACAACGGTGAGATCCCCCTAGTGCATCGGCACTTGACGAAACAGACCTCAAATAATAGTCCAAGTCCATAAGTCCAAGAGTCTAAGTTATTACAATAATCTCAAATGTTCTCTAAATAAAATAAATGTCTTCTTTCCTTCCCTGCTCTTCCTCTTGTGCGGGTCCTCCAAAAAGAAACTCTGAGTCGTACCAAGCTATTCCTCGTACAAAAATCAAACAAGAGAAGGTCAAAAAACAATTATAATATAAAGAGACAAATAACGTAAAATAGAAAAATGACTACAAAGCCGTGCCCCCCGGCAACGGTGCCAATCTGGATGGCCGGCTGCGACGCCCGCCGCGGCGGAGGGATCGGGGGGCGCGCCGGCGCGCTGCAGGGAAGATATAGGACAGGAGGCAGCCTGCGCACGCGCACGGCACGGTGGCGCGCTTCAGGTGCTGAAGGCGGTCGGAGTGGTGCGGATGGCCGTGGGGAGCCACGTGTGGTGGTCGTCGCGGGCGTCTTGCCTTCGGGTGCGGACGCACGTAGCGACTGGACGGATTCCGGCTGAGGGTAGCGGGGTAGGCGGGAGGTGTTCACGTGCGATGATGCGCGGAGGGAGGCGTGCGGGCGGCTTGCTGCCCCAGTGACCAGGTGGAGGAGCGCGCGGACCTATTTAATTTTTTTTTGTTTTTTTCTTCTTTATGAAATGTAAACAGATGGTATTTTTTTTGAAATAGATAATGTGACTGGAGCAAAAGAAGAATTTTTTAATATTTTTGAAACAGATAATGGACTCCTTCAGGGGGTGGCCCGCTGGAGGATGTTGGTTGCGGAGGGATCGGGGGGTGGGGGGGGTAGGAGCGCTAGCACGAAGGCTGTGTGAGGGGGCGCAAGTGCCTAGACGGTTCCGCGCGGGGTGGGGCGCACAGAGGATGGTGCTGCAGGTGGAGATTCTGGAGATGAGAGGGTGGGGCGCAGCGCCAGGGGCACGCGCGAGGGGGGGGTGTACGTGAGAGGGCCTCCTGGGGTCTGGGCGGAGGACCGTCGTGGATGGATGCAACCGCGTAGGATGGACGACGGGCCGGCGTACGCGAGAGGGTGGAACTTGCAGCTTTTTCTTCCTTTTTTTATTTTCTGTATATGTATAAACAACAGAAATAATAAAAAAGGTTTTATTATAATTTTATATCAAAAATGTGAACAGGAGCAAAAAGGATTTTTTTGTTTGTTTTTTTAATTTTTTTATAATTTTTTATTTTTCCTACAAAACAAATGTTAGAAAATAACTATAATATTTTTTATATATTTTTATTCATAAAAACAAAGATTAGAAACAAATCAAATATATGTTTTTTATAGTATCCTGCAAAAACAAAAGTTAGACAACAAGACACATTTTTTTATAAATTAGTTAAAAACAAAAGGGAGTTGGTGAGTGGTATGGATCTCGCATGGAACAAAAGTTAGATCGGTGGCTCCGGTCACCGTGCGTGACCGGAGATGGAAGATTGTGTGAGATAAAATCGTGAAAATGGAGAGATTAATAGGTGAGGTGAAAAATTCGATCTCGGGGCGGAAATGTGTGATATGGATTTTTAATGATTTTTAAGATTTAAATGCTAATGAACTGGGAACAAAAATTAAATCTACGACTTATCTAAGCAAAAGACTGGAAATGAAGTGGATCTCACCGGACGGCTCAGAGGCTAGGCACCCTTCTTCAACAAGATGGCTCTCGGAGATCGGGCTCCTCTCCACCAAAGATTGATCAAGAGGAAATAAGGGAGGAGGAGTCCATTAAAAAGAAGTCAAAAATAAAAAATGGAAGATATGTACAAATGAGGAAAGTAATTAGTGGTTATTTAAATAAATAAAATAATTGAATAAATTAAATAAATAAATAAAAACAAAATTTGTGATTTAATTAAAATAAATAAATTAAATAATTTCCAAAAATGAATTAGCCACCTTAATGGTGGCCATTAAAGGCATAAAATCAAATCTTAAATACATGGTATGTTATAAAATCAGTTAATTCATACAAATCCAATAAATCAAAAAATTAAATATGAATTTCGTAATTAAATTAAATAAATCAATTAATGAGAGATATTTTATTTTTTTGTGATTTTTATAAAAGGAAGTTAGTTGTATACACATATTATGTACATATAATACAATATACATTTGTACAAATAAGGAAATATTTTTTATATCTTATTTTTTTTCATTTTTTTATTTACAGTTTTATAAAAATAATATTTACAATTATATACATTAAAAATAAATATTAATAAATATGTACAATAAATATTGGTTAAACTGCACAAAACACCCAGAAAACCGACTTTTTAACCATAACTCCAAAAATTATGAAACCACAACCATTTGAAAGATAATTTAATTTAGAGTATGATGGACGTGATTTTGATTCAATTTGAGCTCGTATGGAGCCAGAATTGGTATTTCAATCATCGCTTTGCAGCTTTTTCTGGGTTTGATTATATGCAATATATACATTTTTTTGTTGTACACTTATTTTTATTATTTACAACACATTTTTATTTACAAATTTTGTTTAAAAAAATAATTAATTTTAAGTCAAATTATGTATAAATAAAATAATGTAAGCTTTGTACAAATATACAGGAAAAATATTTATAAAATATTTTTGGATTTTTGACTGAAGACCCTATCTCCCCTACTTTATTCCTGGTCGATTAGGTCAAGCCTTGACCTTCTCTTGGGGTTCAGGTAGTCCGTGTTTATTGCATAAATACCTCTTTTATTTTTCTTTTCTTTTTCTTTTCTTCTTTATTCTTTTATGTATGTACAAAAAGTGTTAAAAATGCATATTTAACAAATGCATGCAAAACGGTAAATTCATGGAATTAGCGGGTATTTATAGGTATTTGACTAAGGAAATGAGGCTAAAATAAAAGAATAAAGGTGATGAATCGTGGATTCATCATTTGTTTATGTGACGTGTTCTAATTTGGATTGTTGAGGAGTCTTGACCATAGATTGGTGGAACTTAGAGGCTATTGAGTGTTAAAAATAAGTCCATAGAAAGTTCTGACAAACTAATAATCCAAAGATCTGATTTAGCTCCATACTTCAATTTAATGAAGACAAGTTTAATAAGCAACCTTGATTCACCGTCTTCTTCTTCTTTTTCTTTTTCTTTCTCATTTCACTTCTTTTACAAATAAGTGTTTGCTAAAGGACTAGAAAAAGTAAAGTATAGGGGGTGATGAATACTCATTCATCACTCTTTATTCTTTTACTTTAGCTACTTATCTTGGCAAAGCATCATGTATATAGTTGTAAATACAATAAATTATCAATAAGCATGCATTTGTTAATAACCAATAATTAGCATGTATTTGTGCAAAAATAAAAGAAAAAAGTATAAAAGAAAAAGAAGGAAATATTTAGAATAAATATTGAGTGACCTGAACCCTAGGGAGGGTCCAAGCTGGACCTGACCACCAAATAAAATAAGTAGAGATAGATAGGGCCACTCTACCTTGTACGCACATCTTCTTTATTTATATATTTTATTTTATTTTCACAAAAAATAAAAATAAAAATGTGTTTATATTCCTTTGTAAATATTTTTAAAAGTAAAACAAAAAATAGAAAAAGAAAATAAAAATAAAAATAAAATCTCTCTCTATCACCTTATACATAATACATGTATATATGTAGTAGACACCTATTTATTTCACACTTGTGAATAACCATTAAAAATCAAATATAACTTATTTTATACTCCAAATAATATGTTGTAAATAAAAAATATAAAATTTGGGTATTAATACAAAAATAAGAAAATAAAAATAATTGTATATAATCCATAGGTAAATTATACCTGCATATAATATAATATACTATATATAGAAGAAATTACTTTTCATAAAAATAAATAAAAATCACAAAAAAATAGTTTAGAAAATAATGAATATTTTTCATTTTGAATAATTTTTTTAAAATCATCTTCAATTTTTAATTTATTTTTCAAATCTTTTGACCAGCCTTTTTCTGATTGGTCCATGAGGGATGTTGACCCCGGTCAACATCCCCTCCCGGACCTTCTCCTTGCGGATCTGGTTCATGCATCCATTTCTCCCATTTTTCATGATTGGACCTTGCTGCCTCCTGCCCCGATTTTGATGCCCGTGTCTCCCCTGTGGATCAGTGATTCTCGCAGATCCCTAGGGAGCCACGGATCGTCCTCGGATTGCGCACATGCCTCGATTCTCTCCAGCCACCTGGGACGCCCTATAAGTTCTTCATTCAATTCCCCAGACGTTCAGCTCGCGCCACATACTTCCATTCTAGCCTAGAACTTTTCCCCTTGGTGACAACAATCAGATTGGTCCCTTGGTGGTCGGAGAAGACCGCTGCAGCCGACGCTCGAACTTCGTGGCCGGAGTTCCGCTTCGACGAGCCTCCCCCGCCTTCCACAGCGAGGTTGAGGCGACGACCCCCTTCGACAGCACCTCCTAGAGCTTAGGATTCAGTTAGTACCCTCAGGTAGCTTCCATTTCGATCCTAGTTCCATTATCTTTTGAAACTTTCATCTTCGCCGTTCCGCCGCTCTGCCAGCTCCGACCCGCCGGTCAGAGCCTCGAAGTCGTCCTCCATCCGCTCAGTTCGATAGACCCTCTCACCGTCACCCTTATTACATACCCATCGAAATCTTAGCTAGTCGAGCCATGATTAGTCCTGAGGTTTGCTTTATCATCCGCCGGAAACCCTCCATTCCATTCGGTGTCGCTTCCCATTGTTTCAGGTTCAATAACCCTGACCGAAGCTTTGCTCTAACTCTAAGAATTCCTCTGCAGAACTTTTCGAGCGCGGAGACACCCCTTTTCGCATTCTACCCACTTCGCCGGAGCTCGCCCAGGTCTCAACCACCTTCCCGGAGATCCGACCGTCGACGAGGCCATCTGACCGACGCACCCAATGCGGAGGATCCCCACGACTCTGTTGCCACTTCCCGATCATTCATCGGAGACATCGATCTCCATCGGTGCTCCGGTGAACTTCACCCAGGCGGAGTTCTTCCAGATCCTCTCTTCGTCATCGAATCATCGCATTCTCCCAGATTCCATCACAACCGTCCAGAGCCTGCACCTGTCTGGCCGTTATATCTGACATCTAACGACCCCTGTATGCCTACGTTCACACTCTCTTCAGGTCGTTGTATTTTCTAGTTGTAATCGCTAGAGCCTCACGTCGTCATCCATTCAGAGCGCGCTACCTATCCCCCCCACGTGCGATGCACGAGCTGCAGGGGTAATTTGCTCAGACCCCCTTGCCTATATTTTCTTTTATTTGTTAGTCTGTAAAATAAAAAGTACACAGCGAGACTTTTTGCATCCGTACTCCTGCTATTTTCCATATTTACGTTTCAATCCTTCCTGTGTAGCCTCACATGCTCTGGCACGTGCACTTGTGGGTTATTTGTAGTTTTTTACCTGGACTTGTTATCTGTTATGAATTGAGTGCTTAGTTTTAATATTTGCATTTATACCCCTTTGCGTACTTAATTGTGGCATGTGTTGAGTTTTGTGGATAATTTGCACTCTGGGACCTATAGTTTTTATACTTGTTATTATTTAGCCCCATGAAACATATTTTTATTGCAGATAGGTCCCTGTATGCGGTATGTTTGATTTATGTTTTAATAATTAGCAAAATTTGTCCAAATTTCATGAAATTTCGATACATGGCTCCTGCCATAGTGTAGGAATTTCTGTGAATTTTTGGGTTCTTTTTGTTTCCATTTATTATTTTTAAAAATTCAAAAACCCTAAAAATTGCTAATGTTTGTTTTTAAAAATCAACTAAAAATATTAAGAACCCTTTAGAAAAATCCAAAAAATTAGTGTTTGCTTGTTTTGATTTGTTTTTTCTTCTGTCCAATTTTTGTTGTATTTTATAAAATCCATAAAATTGAAAAATATTGAAAACCTTAGAAAAATTATTAAAAATTCAAAAAAAATACAAAAAAATGTATTTTCACTTTCTGTAGTTATTTTATTTTTAGTTTATCATAAAATTACCGTTTGATTTTTATAAGCATTTTGAATAATTTTAAATTGCCTTTAGATTCTGGCTGTACACTATTTAGCATTTTTGTCTCTATTTAATTTTTTTAGAAAATTAATTAAAAATCAGAAAAATTCAAGAAAATTTTAAAAACATTTGAATATTTTAAAAACTCAAAAATATTTTTATTTTAATTTTCTGAGTATTTTGATTCCTTGAATAATTGTTTATTTGTTCATTTTTGAAGTTTTTACACTTTTTCCTAATTTTAAAATCATAAAAAAATTTGAAAAACCTAAAATCCACCAAATTATTTTATTTCTTTTTTTGGATTCTCGACTACTTCGTAGCTTACACATTTCGTGCTCCTTGAGTTCGACCCTAGTAGCTATACCAGGTAAAATAAAATAGCGAGACCGCTATTATTTATGCTTAATTGATTTATCTCTATCGTTGTGGTCTTGAGTTTCTTAATTGTGTCTGATCCGAGTGGTTGAGGTCACAATGACCATTGATACCTTTTACCCTTAGTCACCCGAACGCTCATCATAATGGCGCTGTTGCCGGGGAACACGACTTAGTAGTCAGTTTTCCGTTTTGCATCTTTCTTTTTCTTCTTTATTTTTCTTTTATTTGTTTTCTTTTTATTTTTCTTTTTATTTGTTTTATTTTTGTATGTATTTCATTTTATTTTTTTATTTTATTTTTTCATTTATTTTCCTTTTATTTTATTTGTATTTTTATTTTTCATTATTATAATAACTGTTGGACTGACATACTTTTGCTTAGCTTTTCTTGTGAGGGCTCGAAGATTGAGGATGGCTTTCTTCGGAGAGCCGAAGCACTCGCGGGACTTGGAGGCAGCTCGTTTCTGCATCGAGCCGCAGGAGAGCTTAGGAGAGCCAGAGCGGGAGTGTGGGGAGCTTTAGTTTTGTTTAGTTTTTTTATTTCTGCCTATTATTGTTGTAATAATATAGGAAAGACACTAAGACACTCTCAGACTTGGTGGTTATCTCGGGGTCTATTTCGCTGAGCATCGGTGAGCTCGAGGGACCTCACCGCGATTTTCGCCGGTTTTGGTGTTTGATCGCTTTTATTTTTTTTTTGATTATCGAATGTTTTAGCCTTAGACTTAGGATTTTTGCTTGCCTTGTGACGTAATTATTAAGGCCCAACTGTAACTAATTGCATGCTCCTATAGCTCGATTAATTGGACCTTATTAATTACCTCACTAATAAAAAAGTTAACTTGATCACCTGAGGGGTCACGTGCCTCTAGAGGACGTATACAGTGCTTGCAGGATCCGTTGTCGCGGACACTGATCGACATCAGAGAGCGGACTCCGACCCCTCTTGTTGACCCATTTGCTATTGTTCTTCATGAGTAGAAATTATCTGTCTAATGCCGATTTCTTCTTGCATCATTTAGATAGGTTTATTTCTATCAATTAATTTATGCGCGGATCACTTTGTATGTAGAGAGCTGGAGTCAGGTACGCATCTCTTACTTAGAAATCATCATCGTGTTTAGTCGCACATCTGCTTTTTCGCCTTCTCCCCCTATTTTTGGACTTAAAATAATCAGAGAACCGAAAATTGGTTAGGCGTTGTTTGATTTGAAAAATACCTAAAAAACAAAAACTATAAAATTTGCGTTGTTTAAGCATACTTGACCTAAAAGAAGACACTTCACCTCAAAAATCTGTCTTGGGAGAGTAATCCCCTCCTTGTATGGTTTGGAAGAGCGAGAGATTGGCATGCACCCTAGGATAGAGCCACATCCGACCCTTCTTCAGACTATTGGTCTCGAGTTAGTCGTTCTCCAGTGAGGATCGCTCTGGTCTTCGGTAAAGCGGGCCACGATATCCTTAACAGAGCGAGTTGATCGAGTAGCCGCTAAACGGTCCGCGACTTGTACTGGCTGGGAAAGATCTAGCTTTGGATCAGGACAGTCTCCTGGGGGTGTTGGATTCCCAACAGCTCACTTGATCGCTCTGAAAGAGTGTGTTATCACATAATAAAATTGACAGAATAAAATACCGAACCTTCACGGTCATCAGCTCTGAGTGCATAGGTGAATTGGGGGTTTGCTTGCCCGATCTTGTCTGCTTTTCCATATCTCATCCGCCTTCACTCGCCAGATCAAGATAATGGGTCAGAGGTCCCTTAGGCAGCCTCTGACCGCATCGCTTTCGAGCACTTCGGCCCGTTCGTCTAGGTTGGTTTGTGAGAGCCGAGATCCGCTCTCTGAACCCGAGTTCGACTCCACCTTGTTCTTCCTAGAGCACCCTTCAACCAGTCTTGAGGTGCTCGAGAAGATACCGCAACAACCAGTTGATTTATCGGCACCTGAGTTTGGGTCTTTTGCCTTTGCAGAGACCATGTCCAGCAGTGAGGAGCGCACCGATGGACCCAGCAGGAACCAGACGTATGTACTTGATTAGGGTGCCATCAACAACACCTTGTTAGCCTCCATAGAGACCATGCAGCGTCAGATCATGGATCAGGGGGCTTTCATGGTGGACATGCACCAAGAGATGGAGTAGATGCGAGCCGACAGAGAGCAGCGCAGAGCTGGTGGAGGAGGAGGAGGAGATATTCCCGACGATAGAGAGCCTGAGCAACCACCACAGCCAGCACCTGCAAGACCGATGAGGGAGTTACACAACCCTGGTGCAACTCTCACCCATAGATGGATAGTGTTGCTGGCCATTTTGGGAGATTTCAATCTCCCACCTCATACGATTTGGCTTCTTCCCCGCTTCCATGGACTCGCCAATGAGGAGCCCCACCTCCATCTCCAGGAGTTTGAGATGACATGTAGTACTGTCCACGATCGCCTCGTGGACGAGGACACCATCAGGATGATGGCCTTCCCTTTCTCCCTCATAGACAGAGCAGCCAACTAGCTGAAGCACCTAAGGAGATTTGTCATGACATGGGAACAACTCTGGAACGAGTACTTGAACAAGTACTATCCACTCGGCCGGACTAATGCAGTCAGGGCCCTGATCAGCAACTTTTCCATGCTCCCCAATGAGCAATTTCCCGAGGCATGGGACCGCTTCAGGGAGCTCACGGACCGGTGTCCCCATCATGATATATCCAATCCCAATCTCGTCCAGAGTTTCTTCTGCGGGATGACACCAGAGTTGCAGGGGCTAGCCAATGCATCCTGTGGGGGATCATATTTTCTAAGGATGAGGATCAGGTCTGGGCCATCTATGAGGAGATGGCCGAGAACTATACTGTAATGTCCCAGACCCGATTGTACACTCAGGGGAAGCCCACACCACATGTCGTGTCCTATCAGAGGATAGCATGGGTCGATGCCGGTCCATCTACATCATCAGTAGCCGTAGAACAGGTAGAGCCGACTGCCGATGATATGGGGATTATCAGCGAGAAGTTGGACCAGATCGAGTTGATAGAGAAGAAGCAGTGTCAGGGCATGATGCATATTGATCAGATAGCACAGATGCTGAGTGACCTGAAGACCCAGATCATGTGTCTCCAAGAGGCACTGACGACTTCTCAACCCCGTCTCAGGTCACAAGCAGACATCAGTAGCAGCTGCTCGACCCAGCCCTCCGCCCATTACAGACAGGTACACCACATTCAAGTGGAGCAGTTCCAGCAGCAACAACAGTTTGTCCAGCCACCACCATCTCAGGATAGCCAGATGATGGTGTATCAGCAGCACCAGCCCCTGGCAGTTCTGCCCCTCCCACCTACGAGCAGGAGCCGTTGATGGACGTCAACGGGATTTGGTATGATCGACCTCAACCAGGGATCCGTCGAGACCATCCGGATTCCATTGGTCGACTGGAGGTACCAGTTCCCAACAGCAACCTCCAGTTCAGGGTGGCCAGTACGGCCAGCAGCAAGAGCAGCGCCAGTAGCCCTAGTTCCTATAACAACATCAGCCACATCCACAACCCCATTACCAGCAGCATGGTCCTCGTCCCAATCAGCAGGGATAGTCATGGAGGCAGCAGCCTCAACAGTATCAGTCTTAGCAGCAGTATCCCTCTCATCATCAGCAGCAACCTCACTTCCAGAAAGGCCAACCGTCAGGTTCTCATGGACCCGCCTATGAGAACCCATATTTAGACCGCCTCATCTCCGAGCAACAGGCTACCTTCAGACAGGAGATGGACGAGTTCCGTCAGGAGATGAGAGAAATCGTGAATGGAAAGGATGCAATACCCGCCCAGATTGAGCCGGACCCGAAAAACCTCAAGAGGAAGTCTGAGCAGGTACAATTTATAGAGGTTACCACTCCTACTGATTCACTTGGTGATATTACTACATACACTTTGATGCTGACTTTGCTATACTTAGGAGCGGTAGGAAGCCAGCCGGCGGTGCCTCGTCTGAGCGATAACCCCATGCAGATTTAGGAGCGCCAGACGAGGAGGAGAGCAGTGCTGATGCTGCTCGAGATGATGATGATGACAGTGGTGCTGACGCCACTAAGGATGTTGATCCAACTGACGGTACTTAGGCCATCACTTCACTAGAGGCATGAGGTGGTGCTGATGCTACCATAGTCGATGCTGAGCCAGAGTGCGGTGCTGATGTCGCAATTCCTGATGCCGTGGGTGGTACTGATGCCACCATTTCCATTCCTATTGCATTTCATTCAGTTGATGTATCTAAAGACTGTTCTGATAATAAAGGAAAGGGTTCTTCATTTGTGAGTTCATTTGTGTTACTTGGAGATGTTTGTATGGATTCCACTTTGCCTCAACAGTAGGGACCCGATCCTAGTCCTCCATTTGAGGAGTGTCCAGCCATCCCCTTTCCCCAAGCACTCCGCATGGACAAGGGGACCAAAAAAGAAAATCCAAAAAAATCCCAATAGTTACAGTTCAACCAGCAGATGATGGACATATTTCATATACAACTGACTCTACAGGAGGCCTTGGAGCTCACCCCCCTCTTCTAGAGGAACCTTAAAGAGAGGACCACTATTTGCAGGAAGAGGAGGAACCACCAGTCAGAGATCCATGTGCTTACTCACGCCACCTACTTCGCCATCCAGAACCGTCTGCCAGCCAAGAGGCCGGATGCAGGAGCTCCTTATGTCAGATGCCACATTCATGAGCAGAGGTTCGATCAGACTCTATTAGACAACGACTCTTCTATCAACCTACTTCCGCAAACCTTACTCGACCGATTCGAGTTTGGCCCTCTCCGACAGAGCAGGGCGGTCCTTCAGTTTGCTGATGATCTGTCAAGAGGCCGAAGGGGTTGCTGAATGACGTTGTCATCACAATTCAGGGCCTGAAACTCCCCGTGGACTTCATTGTGTTGGACATGGAGATCCTTGAGTCTGTGACTGATGCCCCCATCATTTTAGGACGCTCATTCTTGGCCACATCGAGGCGAGAGTATACAAATAGAGATGATCGATGAGACCAGAGCGTGTGATTAAGCTTGCTCAGAGCTGCTCATAGATTCAGAGCAGAAGACAGAGGCAGAGCAAGACGTCCACCGGTTTTGTGATTTTGTGATTATAGATGATGAGGCAGTTTGGTCAAACCTAGTTTCACAAGCCATCCTCTCACCTTCAGAGTCTGGTGTTCCACAAATTCAGGTAGAGGAGAGCTTGGAGAGCACATTCTTGGTACATGACAAATTCTAGGCAACATATCGTGTTCAAAAGAGCGAGGCAGTTGATTCTTCTTTTGATTCAGATCCACATCCCTCAGAGTCAGACATTGATTGGGAAGAGTTTGATGATATGATCCCATGTCTGATTTCCAAAGAGCCAACTGCTAGGGTGGAGACCGATCCCATTCAGAGCACAGAGACACCAGCAGAGCAGTCTTCGCCAGATTTTCAGGTTCAACGAGAGTTCTCCCACGCAGATTTGGTCGCATTCACTCAATCCTTTCATAGACGATCCACCAGCACCCATTTACCCAGAGCTAAAGGCCTTGCCTCAGTCGCTGAAGTATAGGTTCCTTGCACCAAGTCATTATCTCAACAGAATTGACTGGAGAACAAGAATCTTGTTTGATGGAGGTTCTTTAAAAGAACCGCAAGGCGATAGGATGGAGCGTAGCCGACCTCCAGTGGACAAGTTCGGGCTCTGTGCTCCCACCATATCTATCTCGAAGAGGACGCCAAGCCATCGCATGAGTTCTAGCTGCGGCTAAACCCGAATCTTCGAGAGGTTGTCAAGAAGGAAATCTTGAAATGGTGGAGCACCGATTTTATCTACTCCATCTCCGACTCCAAGTGGGTTAGTCTATTACATGTGGTGCCCAAGAAGACGTGCATCACTACAATTGTGAGTCTGGAGATGAGATCGCTACCCGGGTACCCAAATTTTGGAGGGTCTGTGTGGACTATAGACGATTGAATCAGGCCACCAAGAAGGATCATTTCTCGCTGCCTTTTATTGATCAGATTATAGAGATTCTAGCTTGGAAGAGTCATTACTTCTTTCTTGAAGGGTACTTTGGATACAATCAGGTGGCCATTACGCCTGAAGACCAGGAGAAGACCACATTCACTTGTCCCTTTGGGACATATGCTTTCAGACGGATACCATTTGGTCTATGTAACACTCCGGCGACATTCCAAATATGCATGTTGTCCATCTTCTCGAACATGGTGGGTGAGTACTTGGCGGTCTTCATGGACGACTTTTCGGTGTATGGCGATGAGTTTGATCCTTGTCTTGACTACCTAGACCGTGTCCTTCAACGATGCATCGAGGTCCATCTTGTGTTATCCTGGGAGAAGAGTCACTTCATGGTGACTCAAGGGACGGTGCTTGGTCATATCATCTCCAACAGGGGCATGGAGGTTGATCCAGCTAAGGTGGATATCATTAGGAAACTCAGTCCACCGTCCAACTTGCGACAGTTACGGTCTTTTTTGGGGCACGTCGGTTTCTACCGACGCTTCATTCACGATTTCAGCAGGATTGGCTGACTATTGACTGATTTGCTCACCAAAGGCACCGAGTTCATTGTGGATGATAAGTGTCTTACGTCATTTGAGACTCTCAAGAGTCTAGTTGTCGAGGCTCCTGTCCTCCAGCCGCCTAATTGGTCTCTCCCATTCGAGATCATGACGGATGCCTTCGATTTTACCGTAGGCTCCGTGTTGGGACAGAGGAGGGATGGAGTAACATTTTCCATTCACTAAGCTAGCCGTACTTTGGATGTCGCTCATCGGAATTACACTGTCACTGAGAAGGAGATGATAGCCGTAGTCTTTTCCCTAGACAAGTTCAGATCATACATCATTGGATCCATGGTGACTATATTCACAGATCACACCGCCATCAGGTACCTCATGGCAAAGAAGAATGCCAAAGCTAGATTGACCAGATGGATCCTTCTACTCCAGGAGTTAGATATTGAGATTAAGGATAAGCTTGGAGTCAAGAATGTGGTGGCGGATCATATCTCCCGATTAGAGCATCTTGAGGATTCTGAGCAGATTTATCCTATCTCTGAGACTTTCCCAGATGATCCGATCCTTGCTATCGCCTCTCTCCCATGGTACACCAAAATTGTGAACTATCTTGTTGCCAAGAAAGTTCCACAAGGTTGGCCCAGGCAGCGACTTGAGACCTTCCTCGTGAAGGCCAAGTTCTACTAATGGTAGGAACCCGTTCTTTATCATGAGGAAGGGGATAGCGTCTGGCATCGATGCATTCCTCAGGAGGAGCACCATAGCGTCCTCACTTACTGCCACAAGCTTGAGGCAGGAGGACATCACTTTGGGAGGAGAACAACAACAAAATTTCTCCAATCTGGCCTATAGTGGCCTGCCCTCTTCAAGGATTCTGATGAATTCATGAAGACGTGTACTGACTGTCAGAGGATGGGCACTTGTGGATAGCGTGATATGATGCTGATGCAGCCCATTCATTTTAGTGAGATTTTTGACGCACGGGGCATCAATTTCATGGGTCCATTCCCAAAGAGTCACGGATTCGGGTACATTCTATTGGCCGTGGATTATGTGAGTCGTTGGGTTGAGGCCATCCCTGCTCGAACCGCAGATGCTAGGACTGTATGCAGATTTTTGAGGAAGAATATCATTTCACGGCTCGGGGTGCCTAGAGTGTTGATATCTGACGGGGGGGTCTCATTTCGTCAACGACAAGGTAAAGGCCCTTGCTAGCGAGTTCAACAATGATCATCGAGTAGCCACTCCATATCATCCTCAGACCAATGGTCTTGCTGAAGTGTGAACAGGGAGATCAAGACTATATCGCAGAAGGTTGTCCGCTCTGACCGAAAGGATTGGTCCTAGCTTTTGGACTCGGTCTTATGGGCATATCGGACGTTCTTCAAGACTCCTTTGGGTACGTCTCCCTTTTGCCTCGTTTATGGGAAGCCCTACCATTTACCTATTGAGCTGAGACACAAGTCACTTTGGGTTGTCACGGACATACTTTTGGATCCAGTGAGTGTAGGAGACCAAAGGAGGGCAGAATTGGCAGCCCTGGAGGAGCTTAGAGATGCTGCCTTTTCGACCAGCATACAGTACAAGGAGGGAGTGAAGGAGTGGTATGGTTATCATATCAACCACAAGCAGTTTGAGCCAGGATAGAGAGTATGGTTGTTTGATGCTAGGCTGAGATTATTTCCAGAGAAGTTGCAGATCAAATTGAAGGGACCATACCTGGTCCGAAAGGTACATGACAATGGAAGTACTGACATATCTGAGATGTCATCTGAGTCTACCTTTCGTGTTAACGGGCAGCGGCTCAAACCATATCTAGATCATGAGCCACTGGTCGTTGACATCACCCCTATTCATTTTGCCTTAGATGCGGTCTTTGACTCACATCTATTGCATCTCGCGCCTGATTATCACTGTCTTCCGCCTTTTATAGATCCAGATTTCCATATCAAACTATTCTTTAGTCCAACACCCCATTCACATCTTTGATTATGCTATACTTAGGGTGTACCTTACCCTAAGTATCAGGGGGTGTGAGAATTTTGATATCCTTATGATTCTTTCTACCTATGTTTTGTTGTCTATACTTAGGAATATTTAACCCTAAATATAGGGGAGGTAGACCCTGTACATTCTTCCACTCAGATTTCCCTTCGTGTAGAACCTGCTATACTTAGGATTGCTTGATCCTAAGTATAAGGGAAAAAACACCGAGACTCTTTTCCATTCTATTTTTTCATTCTTTGTTGTAGTATAGTTTTTCTTTTCACTTCCCTATACTAAGCATGAGTTATGTCTTCTTCATCGCTCTTGATTCACTCTGAGGACATCATTCGAGCTAAGTGTAGGGGTGGTGTCGTATATATTTCATATATACTTTAGGCATAACTCGTACTTTGTGTGAGTGTGTTAATAAATAGAATGGCTAATATCCTTAAAAACCCATAAAAATTAAAAATTTTCTTGTACGTAAAATTCTTTAGTGCACATACATAGCTATTTACAAAATTATTTTTTTATAAATGTTTGTAAAAATATTTGTGTGTATAGAGTTCGTAAATATTTTGATATCAAAATTATGTGTATAGTACAAAATTTTTGTAAAATGTTTGAAAAATAAAAAGTTTGCAAAAACCCATTTGTAAATGTGTGTAAATATTTTGCAAAACTTCTGCATCCATACATGCATCCATTCATTCATTCATTTTTCAAAAAATTTGCATATTTTCAAAACTTGCATAAAAGCATTTTTGTATATACACTTGTACAGTTTTTCTGAATCATAGTTTACGTTTAAACTAGCTTGGAATTAAATTGAATAATGGAGCTTGGTTAAGATCTTAAGCCACCTAATTTAAGAGGAACCTTATAGGGCTTAGGATTGAGACTTTTCAAGTCCATGGTGACTTAATTCTTTGAGTCCACTAGGCTATGATCATATGTAATCTTTATGAGCCTAAGTAGAACACTTAACAACACACACATGGCTCTCACAGATAATGGCTTTACTTGCACCAACACTTTACACCTAGCTCTCTACGGATGAGGTGGTGAGGAGGAAATCTTCCTTGACTTGGGTAGCATATGAGGGTAGTACTTTTAGGCGGAACCTCTCTTCTTCTTTTAGTAAAGGAAGTGCATCTCAACTTGGTTTGGTGGAATTGAGGTCTAAAGACAAGAGTTGTGGGTTGCAATAATGCTTCAAAGGAGGGACAGTCTACTGGCTCAAGAGGAAAAACTCCTTATGTATATATGTTGCACCATGTAGATATGTTGTACATATGCACATCAAAAAAAATGTGCAGAAAGAAAAGAAAAAGTCCAAAAAAAGTGGTGGTTCTGATAGAAAATGAAATTCCCACCGGAGTGTATAAAGCAAAGCTTATGTTACCCGTACCCATCTCATGAAGCTTGCAACAGGGAGACTTAGCTATACTAGTTGGGCTCCCTAGGATACATGGCTACACTGGCAATGGTCCATTCTCTTCTTCCTCCTCTTCTTGAACCGGTTGAACTTGATCTTAGAAGGGAATACCCCGCTCCTCGAGGAAAGAGTTGCCGGACTTGGGCATTAGAGATACCTTGTTGAGCGAGGTTATCACTTTACCATTTCTGAGGAGGGGAGCTACATATCACTAACATAGTACAAGAAAAGATTCATGGTTATTAGAGTTTGTGTATATAGACTTGTTCGGATTTGGATTGTTGAGGAGTCTTGACCATAGATTGGTGGAACTTAGAGGCTGTTGAGTTTTAAACCTAAGTCCATAGAAGGCTCCGACAAACTAATAATTCAAAGGTTTGACTGAGCTCCATACTTCAATCTAATGAAAACAAGTTTAATAAGCAACCTTGATTCACCTTCTTCTTCTTCTTCTTCTTTTTCTTTCTCTTTTCACTTCTTTTTCAAACAAGTTTTTTCTAAGGGACTAGCAAAAGTAAAGTATAGGGTGGTGATGAATGCTCATTCATCACTTTTGTTCTTTTATTTTAGCTACTTATCTTGGCAAAGCATCTTGTATATAGTTGTAAATACAATAAATTATCAATAAGCATGCATATGTTAATAATCAATAATTAGCATGTATTCGAGCAAAAATAAAAGAATAAAGAATAAAAGAAAAAGAAGGAAATAGTTAGAATAAATATAGAGTGACCTGAACCCTAGAGAGGGTCCGAGCTGGACCTGATCGCCAAATAAAATAAGTAGAGAGAGATAGGGCCACTCTACCTTGTACATACACCTTCTTTATGTATATATTTTATTTCACAAAAATAAAAATAAAAATGTGTTTATATTCTTTTGTATATATTTCTAAAAATAAAATGAAAATTTAAAAAATAAAATTTTTTAAAAAATAAAATTCTCTCTCTATCACCTTGTACATAATACATGTATATATGTAGCAGACACCTATTTTCACACTTATAAATAACCAATAAAAATGCAATAAAAATTATTTTATACTCCAAATAATATGTTGTAAATAAATAAAATATAAAATTGGGGGTTTTTTTACAAAAATAAGAAAATAAAAATAATTTACAAAATACATAGGTTAATTATACCTGTATATAATATAATATACTGTATATAGATTACATTATTTTTCATAAAAATAAAAAAAATCATTAAAATATAGTTTAGAAAATAATGAATATTTTTCATTTTGAACAATTTTCAAAATAAAATCATCTTCTATTTTTAATTTAATTTTCAAATCTTTTTGACCAGCCTTTTTCTGATTGGTCCAGGAGGGATGTTGACCCCGGTCAACATCCCCTCCCGGACCTTCTCCTTCGCGGATCTAGTTTGTGCATCCATTTCTCCCATTTCTCTCGATCGGACCTTGCTGCCTTCTACCCCGATTTCGATGCCCGTGACTCCCCTGTGGATCAGTGATCCTCGCGGATCCCTAGGGAGCCGCGGATTGTCCTCAGATTACGCACATGCCCTGATTCTCTCCAGCCACCTGGGATGCCCTATAAGTTCTTCATTCGATTCCCCCAACCTTCAGCTTATGCCGCACACTTCCCTTCTACCCTTGAACCTTTCCCCTTGGTGATAGCAATCGGATTACGCCCTTGGTGGTCGGAGAAGACCGCTGCAGCCGACGCTCGAGCTTCGTGGCCGGATTTCCACCGCGACGAGCCTCCCCTGCTTTCCGTAGAGAGGTTGAGGCCACGAACCCCTTCGACAGCACCCCCTGGAGCTTAGGATTCAGTTAGGAACCTCAGGTAGCTTCCATTTCGATCCTATTTCCGTTATCTTTTGAAACTTTCATCTTTGCCGTTCCGCCGCTCCGCCATCTCCGACCTGCCGGTCGGAGCCTCACCTTCATCCTCCATCCATTCAGATCGATAGACCTGCTCACCGTCTCCCTCTTAAACACCTTGATCAACTAAATCTAGGCTAGCCGAGCCAAGATTAGGCCTGAGGTTTCCTTTGTCATCCGCCAGAAACCCCCCATTCCATTCGTCGTCGCTTCCCTTTGTTTCAGGATAAATAACCCTGACCGGAGCTTTGCTCTGAGTCTAAGATTTCCTATGATGGACTTTTCGTGCGTGGAGACACCCCTTTTCGCCTTCTACCCACTTCGCCGGAGCTCGCCCAGGTCTCAGCCCCCTTCTCGGAGATCCGACCGTCGGTTAGGCCATCCGACTGATGCACCCGACGTGGAGGAGCCCCAAGACTCTGTTGCCACCGCCCGATCGTTCATCAGATCCGTCGATCTCCCTCGGTGCTCCGGTGAACTTTGCCTAGGTGGAGTTCTACCAGATCCTCTCTTCGTCGTCGGATCGTCGCCTTCGCCCAGATTCCATCACAGCCGTCCAGAGCCTGCACTTGTCAGGCCATTAGATCTGATATCTAATGAACCCCATAATTCCATATTCGTACTCTCTTCAGGCCGTTGTATTATCAAACTGTATGCACCAGAGCCGCACGTCGTCATCTGTTCAGAGCGCGCCACCTGTCCCCCCATGCGCGACGCACGAGGTGCAGGGGTACTTTGCTCAGACCCCTTGCGTTTATTTTCTTTTATTAGTTAGTCTGTAAAATAAAATGTACACAATGAGACTTTTTGCATCCGTGTACCTGCTATTTTCCATATTTACGTTTCAGTCCTTCCTGTATAGCCTCACGTGCTTTGGCACGTGCACTTGTGGGTTATATGCAGTCTTTTACCTAGACTTGTTATCGAAGTTAGTGCTTAGTTTAATATTTGCATTTATACCCCTGTGTGTACTGAATTGTGGCATGCCCTGAATTTTGTGGAGAATTTTTAGTCTAGGCCCTATAGTTTTTAGGCTTGTTATTATTTAGCCCCTAAAACATGTTTTTATTGTAGATAGGTCCCTATGTGCTTTGTGTTTGATTTTTGTTTTAATAATTATCAAACTTTGTCTAAAATTCATGAAATTTTGAAACATGGCTCCTGCCATAGTGTAGGAATTTCTGTGAATTTTTGGGTTCTTTTTGTTTCCATTTATTATTTTTAAATTTCAAAAACCCTAAAAATTGCTATTGTTTGTTTTTAAAATCAATTAAAATATTAAAAAGCCTTTAAAAATTAAAAAATACTATTTCTTGTTTTGATTTGTTTTTGCTTTTATCCAATTTTTGTTGTATTTTCATTTATAAAAACCATAAAATTGAAAAATACTGAAAACCTTTAAAAATTATTAAAAATTCACAAAAATTCAAGAAAATGTGTTTTCACTTTCTGTAGTTATATTTTTATTTTTAGTTTATCATAAAATTGCCGCTTGAATTTTATTTGCATTTTAAACAATTTATATTGCCTTTAGATTCAGGTTGTACACTATTTGGCATTTTTGTCTCTATTTCATTTTTTAGAAAATTAATAAAAAATCAGAAAAATTCAAGAAAATTAACAAAAACATTTGAGTGTTTTGAAAACTCAAAAATATTTTTTCGAATTTTCTGAGTATTTTTGATGCCTTGAATAATTGTTTGTTTGTGCATTTTTGAAGTCTTTTACACTTTTTCCTAATTTCAAAAACCATAAAAAATTTGAAAAACCTAAAATTCACCAAATTCATTTATTTCTTTTTTTATTTTTGGATTCCCGACTACTTCGTAGCTTACACATTTCGTGGTCCTTGAGTTCGAACCTGGTTGCTATACAAAGTAAAATAAAATAGCGAGACCGCTATTATTTATGCTTGATTGATTTATCTCTATCTTGGTGTTCTTGAGTTTCTTGATTGAGTCCGATCCGAGTTGTTGAGGTCGCATTGACCATTGATACCTTTTACCCATAATCCCCTGGACGCTGATCAGTGATGAACTTAAAATTTGTCCTCTTCAATAATCGATAATCTTCATAGTATAGGAAGCAAATTCGATTCAACAAAAAACACAATCGTTTGGATTTTGTGGAGTATTTATACTTTGCAAGTCAACCAAGGTGGAACACAAGGACACATCTACTCAATCTATTTATCGAATTTTGATTAATGAAGAATGTGTGCGAATTATTTCTCAATTATAGGTCTTCATGAAGATGCAGAATGCATTATGCAAATTACAATGCAATAAAATGATGCATGTAATTTTCAGTTGATTTTTATGCAATTATAGGATGATGAATGAACAATAATTAAAGGTTAAATATATTCTATGAAAATGCAAACAATTATGCCGAAGAAAGATTACATTAATGAGCAACAAAATAACGGTTGAAATTAGAGTCGTATTGAACATAAGAATAGAAGCAGTCATCTAATCGGGGCACACATATAAGGTGCACAAAATCTCATCTAACATAAAAAATCACTTCATTTAAAAAGGTTGCTGATGAGAATATTAAACATGCCATGACGTAGATGAAGAAACAAGGATCAAAACGACACTAAAATCATGCAATTTGGACCTACAATGCTTAAGTTATGAAGAAAACAATGCATGGGCATAATTGCAATTAAAATGCAAGAAAATAAAAAGATAAATATTACATTTAGGTCCCTAAAGGGACCTAAATGTAGATACCAAAAACCGGCAGGGCTCTGATGTATTTTTTTCATGCACGCGGGGACTTTTATGTAATTTCCAAAAGATACGAAGGCCTCCTAGTAAAATACCCAGGCACGCACGTGAGGCAAGTGCCTGGGGAACAATCAGAAAATATCAAAAGTCCCTGGGCCTTTCATGCAAATTACCCAGACCCTCACGTGCGGATCACGTGAGGGGCCTAGGCTCGGGAGGCGTCCCAGTTTCGGGACACGTGGCTTGAGGTGGCCGCTCAGGATAAGGTTCGGTAGACCCGAGCCTGTTGGGTCAGATTAAGGCTCGGGTCGTCCACATGTCTTCATCACTGCCGTTTGATCCATATGATCAGACAACACCTGTGTCATTTGGCTCCTTTGTAGCCCACCGGAGAAGGTTGTGCTCCGGCGGACTCGTTGGAGCTCCTCCACGTGCCACACACTCGCCTGAAGGTATGGGAAGATCGTTGGATGACTGTCGGACGTCCTGGAGAAGCGACGAAGCTCCGGAGATGGTTGGAGATGGAGGGCGATGAAGCTCGCCGGAGGAGAAAAGCTTGAAGGTGCTCCGATGAGAACTCGGGCCAATGAAGATGGTCACACCTGCAATTTTTAGCATAGCCGAAGCTCGATGTGCATGAGTGGGTGCGAGTGAGATGGAGGTCGTGGGTCGTCGGGAGGTGATTGCCATGAACTTCTTCTCCAGTGAAGTGGAGAAGAAGGGGGTAGGAGCGTGGAGGGTTCTGGAGAAGAGGATGGTGGTAGGCGAAGATGAGGGTGACGTGGCAGAGGTGTTGGAATGGTCCGTTAACGGTGGAGGTGGCGGAGTGCGGCGAGATAAATTGGAGAAACATAAGAAAAAGCAGGGGAAACGAGACCTCGTCGGAGAGGGGCATCTGGTGAAGGAAGCAGCTTGCGATGAGGCTCCACAAGCCTCGGGTCGTCGCCCGACGTGGTCAGCAAGTCATCGGAGCTCGACGGAGCGTGGTGGCACCCGCATCATGGTCAAGTGACCAAAATCTTACCTGGGGGTGACGTCCATTATCGTCTCCACAAGATCGCCCTCCAATGTCACCGGAGGGCAGAGGAGGCTAGGGAGAAACCCCATAAAGTGGTGGATGGATTGCTCATAGCGGAGGGTGGTGGTTTTATAGGAGGGGACGACCGAGCATTATGAGGTGGTCGAGGGTGTAATGGGGATGGTGGTAACACCTGGTGATGGAGTGAAGGAGGGTGGTCTTGGAGGTTACGCAAAGGAGGTGGAGGAGTGGGCTACGTGGAGTCACCATTAGGATTCGGAGAGGGTAGCTATGATGCCTTCCAAAATTAGAAGCGGGCGGTCGACTCGCGGGGCGTAAAGGACGAGCTGGAGGAAGACGATGATCGGGCACCGTTGGATCTAATGATCCAACGGCTTGAATGGCAGCACGATCGAAGTGTTAGGATCAGATCCAAAGATCTGATCATACGGTTATGGTCATGGCGGGGCGAATGGTTCAAATGGAAACAAGAGTTTAATCTTACGATAGATATAAGATGGATGACATGAAGCAATGATAGGCATAGGATGGAAGGAAGATCGGATGGCTGGCATTTAGGCTGTGAGGTGCGGCTAAGTTGTGATCTGGCGATGATGAGACGGATAAGGTCATGCGAGGAAAGAATGGATGTAATGGAGGTGGTTGGAAAAGGATCTGATGGCTGAAAAGGGGGCGAGTGGCAAGAGAAGAGGCGGGCCATGTGGTGGCTCCAGAGAGCGCCACATGGCCCAACCAGAAAATCCACAAATATAAAAACAAAGACAAATATAAAAGAAATAATTGGAGATAAAATTAGGAAAAGTCAAAACATGAAAGTTGTTCGTCTCGATGATATCTACAAGTTTCATGTTGGATGAAAAGCCAAAGGAGGTCATTTATACAAAAAGTATTTTTGAGGGTATTTTTAAGGGGTTAAAACACCGAATTTTATCTTTTGAGTTGTTTTTGTATTTTTAGTCTTTTTAAGGATTAGTGAAGTTATGGATAATTACTTTATATAATTTTTAGGGGTTTTTGATGGAAAATAATTACAAAGAAAATAAAGGGAATTAATTACAATTAATTCAAGGTTAATTATACATAGTATATTACAAGTGGATTGATTAAGCCAGGGGTTTAATTAATGACTTTTAGCATGATGAATACGAGATTCGTCATACCCATATACTCAAACCATGCTCGACCTTGAGCATCTAAAGAATGATGGAGTCGGATTAATTCATGACAGTGCGAGTGAAGATTTCAAGGCTCAATCTTTCAAAGACCCTTAATTTAAGTGATCCTAAAATTCTGGGTTTATCCAAGCCTTAGTTAGAAGGAATCCAACTTCTCTAATTATCAGACTCTCTTTTTGTACATATAATATAAGGATATGAAATTAGGTGTACTGCATTTCATGAGAGTCGAGTCGACGCATCACTCAAAGTTGCAGTCCCAAGGACTCTCCTATAGACCTTATCCTCAATACTGTGGAATAAGTCTATTCTTGCTTTAGTCAATCATCTCATTAGTTTGTCAGACTTGAAAGTGTATATGGACGGTCATATGATGGCATGCATAGGATTGTGTCTGAGTTTCTCTTCCTCACATTGGAACAAGGGGCCTCTCGAGTGCCTTTTTACTCAACACATGTAAATTCTTAGATTGTTGATCAATGTCTCCGTCAAGAGAGTTGGAGTTGTCTGCACTTGTTTTTCGGGGAGTACACCGGGGTGTGTCTTTTCTGAGTATCTAGGATATCTTTGACACCCAGACTTGTATCTCTTACGATGCAAAGTCCTTTTATGGTGTCAGCTCGACTCCTTGGTCCTAATTAGCGCTTGGTCCAAGTGGACACTTTGAAAATGTTTGGGAGCACTTGCCATTGGTGAAAGCTCATTTGTAATTTGACTTTGGATGATAGAGCTTTTCTTTGACATTTCTTTTCTTTTCTTTTATTGGCTAGCTCCACTGCTTTTACCAAAAGTTGGCGCACACTGATCAACAATTTTCATTAAGTTCCATCACATCCTGGCACATAGCTAAATATCAAAGAGATAGCATATGAATCTTGTTCACATACTGGCTAGGACTTTGCTGACACTCAGGTTTTCTGAAGCCTTCATTAACTTTATCCCATCCTTGAATATCATTAAATCAGGTCTAAACTCAAATCTCTAGTTCTAGTTCCTCAAGTGATATCTCAACTCATCTCATCAATCATGCAGTTGTGGAAGTGACTGTGCTAATCATATTCTTTTGAAGGTAGAGATGAAGAGTGCAATATAGCACTCAAAACTTTCAAAATAGGGAAGTGTGGATAACTAGCTTAAAACCCCTAATGAATAAGGTGTGTTAACTCAGACTCTTTAGATCACAGAAATCAGTGTCCTCAAAATCCTCAAGCCTTGAGTGAATGTGTTTGTGTCAGGAATACACCAACTCCTTAGTTTCTGACTTTTTGGTGTGATTTTTTCCTTTTGCAGATTCTTATGGATTTTAATATTCAAACTCTTTTTTTAATTCTTTTGAGCGACAATGACTGGCCCGGGCTCAAATGAATAAAAGTATCTACTCTCAGCCAGTATGGGTTTAAGTGCGGGCTGATAGATGGACCCGTATTACTTGAGGATGGAGCCATATACAGTATCCTCTAAACCACCCACTATGCTAAGGGAGACTGAAGTTCCCTCACTGAAAGTGTCTACAAATCCTAGTAGTTAGAGTCTAATTCACAGAAAGGTTTTCAATTTTTCAATTTTTTGTAACAAGGAGTATTTACACAAATTAATTCGTCAATTTTTAAGAAAACAATTTTACAAGGTTTTTACAAAACTCAGTTCACAAGAATACTAAAACCAAGCCCGAGAAAGATTTTTCAAAAAGTTTTAAAAATACAAGCTATGGCTAAAGTAAATATACAGTAATATACGGTATACTCCCCTATACTTAAATTTTGCTATGTCCTCATAGCACAAGTGATATGAAGCCATGGCTTGGTCAAATATAGGGTGATATAGCAGAACTGAGGAGGAGGAGGGCCCCCCTATACTTAGGTTGAAAATTGGCCTAAGTATAAGAAGACAACAAGGGGGATAGATGGATAGCTGGGTCCCCCCCTTTACTTAGGCTACAAATAGCCTAAGTAACAGATCTGAGTTGGGGGGGGGGGGGGGTTATTGTGTTTGGAAGAATAATTAAACTACGATACAAGGGCGGAGGGGTTGTTTTTACAGAAGATGGCAATCGAAGAGAGATAGTGATTGTGAAATATGCAGAGAGGGGGGGGGTGAGTGTATATGTGCAAGTGTGTGTGTTTGGGGGGGGGGGTAGATCATCAAGTGATCTACTTCTTTTTTTTCATTTTATAACATGCAAACCTTGAGGAAAATAAATATGCACATGCAAGTTTTTTTAATCTTTTTTTTACAGTATGCAAATGCAGACTGACTGATAAAAGATCCTAAAATTTCTTTGCCAATTCTTTTGCGGCCTCTTCAGCGGAAGCTCCTGACTTCACGCCTCCATGAAGATCAAGCGTCCTCGATTTTCATGGGCCCTGCCACAAAAGATAAAGTTAAAAAAATATAGAGGAAATTAATCAGCAGACATGATGCAAGAAATGATGCATGAAATGAGTACCTGTAAATCTTCAAAATATTCGACGAAGATAAATCAAAATTCAACAAATAAATTATGTTAAGCCGTGTCCCCGGCAACGGATCCATTTGATGAACGTCAAATTTTTCCTCTTTAATATTCGATAATTGTCATAGTATAGGAGCCAAATTCAGTTCAGCAAAAAACATAATCGTTTGAATGTTGTGGAGTATTTATACTTGGCAAGTCTACCAAGGTCGAACACAAGGACACAATTAGTCAATCTATTTATCGAATTTTATTAATGAAGAACATGTGTGAATTATTTCTCAATTACAGGTCTTCTTGAAGATATAGGATGCATTATGCAAATTACCATGCAATAAAATGATGCATATAATTTTTAGTTGATTTTTATGCAATTATAGGATGATGAATGAACAGTAATGCAAGGTTAAATATATGCTACGAGAATGCAAACAATTATGCTGAAGAAAGATTACATAAATGAGCAACAACATATGGGTTGAAATTAGAGTCCAATAGAACATAAGAATAAGAGTAATCATCTAATCAGGGCACACATATAAGGAGCACAGAATCTCATCTAACATAAAAGAATCACTTCATTTAAAATGGTGGCAAATGAGAAAATTAAACATGTCATGATGTAGATTAAGAAACAAGGATCAAAACGATAATAAAATCATGTAATTTGGACCTACGATGCTCAAGTTAGGAAGCAAATAATGCAAGGGCATAATTGTAATAAAAAAGCAAGAATATAAAAAAGATAAATATTACATTTAGGTCCCTGGAGGGACCTAAATGTAAATACCAAAAACCGGAAGGGCCCTGATGTAATTTTTCCATACGAGTGGGGACCATTCTGCAATTTCCAAAAGATGCGAGGGCCTCCCTGTGCCTGTGCCTGAGGACCAATCGAAAAATATCAAAACTCCCTGGGTCTTTCATGCAAATTACCCAGACCCTCACGTGCGGATCACGCGAGTGGCCTTGGCTCGGGAGGCGTCCAGGTTCGGGACACGTGGCTTGAGGTGGCCGCTCGGGAGAAGTTCGGTAGACCCAAGCATGTTGGGTCGGATTGAGGCTTAGGTCGTCCATGCGTCTTCATTACTGCCGTCCGATCCAGATGATCGGACGACACCTGTGTTGTCTGGGTCCTCCGCAGCCTACCGGAGAAGGTTGTGCTCCGGGGGACTCGCTGGAGTTCCTCCACGCGCCACACACTCGCCTGAAGGTCAGGGAAGATCACTGGACGACTGGCAGAGGTCCTGCAGAAGCGGCGAAGCTCTAGAGCTGGTTGGAGATGGAGGGCGATGAAGCTTCACTAGAGGAGAAAAGCTTGAAGGAGCTCCGATGCAAACTCCGACCAATGAAGATGGTAGCACCTGCAACTGTGTGCAAAGCCAAAGCTCGATGTGCGTGAGTGGGTGCGAGTGAGATGGAGGCCATGGGACGTCGGGAGGTGATGGCCATGAAATTCTTCTCCAGTGAAGTGGAGAAGAAGGGGGTAGGAGCGTGGAGGGTTCTGGAGAAGAGGAGGATAGTCGGTGAAGAAGAGGGTGACATGGCGGAGGTGTTTGAATGGTCCGTGAATGGTGGAGGTGGTGGAGTGCGGTGAGATGAATGAGAGAAACACAAAAAAAAGAAGGGGAAAGGAGACCTCTTCAGAGACGGGCATCCAGTGAAGGTAGAGGCTTGGGATGAGGCTCCATAAGCCTCAGGTCATCGCCCGGCAAGGTCAGCCGGGTCCTCGGAGCTCAGCGGAGCGTGGTGGCACCCGCAGCATGTTCAGGTGACCATGGATCACACCTGGGGGTGATGTCCATTATCATCTCGACAAGACCGCCCTTCGATGTCACCGGAGAGTGGAGGAGGCTAGGGCGAACCCCCATAAAGTGGTGGATATCTTGCTCAGAGCGGAGGGGGGTGGTTTTATAGGAGGGGACAATCGGGCATTATGAGGTGGTCAAGGGTGTAATATGGATGGTGGTAATGCCTGATGGAGTAAAGGAGGGCGATCCTGGAGGTTACACGAAGGAGGCGGAGGAGTGGGCTACGTGGAGCCGCTGTTAGGATGCGGAGAGGGTAGCTATGATGCCTTCCAAAATTGGATGGGGGCGACCGACTTGCAGGGTGTAATGGACAAGCTGTAGGAAAACGATGATCGGGCGCTGTTGGATCTAATGATCCAACGACTTGAATGGTGGCGCCATCGAAGGTTTAGGATCAGATCCAAGGATTTGATCGTTTGGTTATGGTCATGGTGAGGTGAATGGTTCAGATGGAAACAAGAGTTTAGTCCTACAGTAGATATAAGATGGGTGACGTGGAGCAATGATTGGCGTAGGATGGAAAGAAGATCAGATGGCTGGCATTTAGGCGGTGATGTGTGGCTAAGATGTGATTCGGCGATGATCAGACGACTGAGGTCAGGCAAGGAACGAATGGTTGTGATGGAGACGGCTGGAGAAGGATCCGACAGCTGAAAAGGGGCGGGTGGCAAGAGAAGAGGCGGGCCACGTGGTGGCTCCAGAGAGCGCCACGTGGCCCAACCAGAAATTCACAAATATACAAACAAAGAAAAATATAAAAGAAATAATTAGAGACAAAATTAGGAAAAAGTCAAAACATGAAAGTTGTTCGTCTCGATGAGATCTAAAAGTTTCATATTGGACAAAAAGCCAAAAGAGATCATTTATAGAAAAAGTATTTTTGGGGGTATTTTTAAGGGGCTAAAAACACAAAATTTTATCTTTTGAGTTGTTTTTGTATTTTTAGTCTTTTTAAGGATTAGCGAACTTATGGACAATTACTTTACCTAATTTTTAGTTGTTTTTGATGGAAAATAAATACAAAGAAAATAAAGGAAATTAAGTACAATTAATAAAAGGTTAATTATACACAATATATTACAAGATAAAAATAAAGAATTAATGGTGATTTTTATTGGATTGAATAAGCCAGCGGTTTAATTAATGACTTTTAGCATGATGAATACGAGATTCATCAGGTGGTCAGATCTTTGGATTATTAGTTTGTTGGAAAGTTATTGGAAATAGGATTTAAGACTCAACGACCTTTAAATTTCACAAGTCTCTATTCAGTTCGCCTCAACAATCAGGTCTGAACAAGTTGTCATGCGTAAACTCTTATGACTATGAATCTTACTCGTAATGTGAATGTGAAATATATCTCTTCACATCTAAAATGACAAAGAACAACCTTCTCTATCAAGGTGACTCTAACTTCCTAGTCTAGCTACTCTTTCCTCAAGGAGCGAGGTATTTCCTTCTGTGTCCAGGTATGTGTTGTGTCCACAATCGAACGGGGGAGAATAAAGAAGAATGAGATAGAAGTGGAGTATGACGGGTGTAGTCACATCTCCTATGAGGCTTGACAAGTTTTGCCAAGTCTCCACTATGATATGCAAGTTCTATAAAGCTTGGACCATTGTGGTCATGTATATATTTTGTGTTTGGCTTCTTTTTGGTAGAAGGTATTGTTGCACTGCATTGATCTTTTATACCCCGTATATAGATTCTTTTTTTTCACCGATGTTTTGGGGTCTTAGAAAAATTACACTAGTAGACCATCCCTCTTTGGAAGCTCTATTTCAACCCACGACATCCTGTCATTAGATGTATATGCCACTAGACTATGTTGGGGAGCACTGGCCACTTATAGTGACTATGTATGTTTCCATTCACATGCATCTTAAGCTAGTGAATTATGCCCCTCACCACCTCATCTGTGTTGAGCTACATGCAAAGTGCTTGTCCAAGTTAAGTCCCTATCTAAAAGAATCATGCATGTGTATAGAGGTATTCTACATAGACCAATCAAGATGGCATGGTGATGAATCTCCATTTCATCACATTTATTCTTTCATTTTGGCCTTTAAACCCGAGCTAAATGCATGTAGATATCATTATTTTGCATAAAAAGAACCTTCATTATTTTATGTATAAATATTATATAAAATACTTCATTTAAAGTCAAAATAAAAGAATATAGAAAAGAAAGAAAAGGAAATGAAATACCTTAGGTATTGAATGATCCCAAATCCCGAGATCTAGGCATCATGGTAACTAGCTCCACAAGGAATAAATTAGGGGGAGATAAGAGTAATAAATCAAAATTTTGAACTCATCCATAAGTCTTTTTGGTTGTTATTTTATTCTTTAATATTTATACATCAAATCAATAAACTTAGTACATGAAAGTAATAAAAATACAAAGTTTATTTCACATAAAAATAATGTACATTGTGCGTTCTACACTCAAAATAAAAGGCTAAAATCCAAACATCACAGACCTGTATCTTATATATATGAACTAAAAATTCATCAAAATCACCTTTAACTATATAAATTTTTAAGATAGCTATTTTATGAACATAGTTTAATTTAATTTAGTGCTAAGATGCAAAAGCTAGGTTTTGGACCCCTATTATACATTATACTTGAATTAAGCAATCATTTTGTTTATTTCTTATATTATTCACACTTTTATATTTTTATAATTTTGTAAATATTATTTAAAACAAGTGTACATTAATAAACCAAAATAAATCCATTAAAAATACCTTGAAATAAAAATGTAAACTATGATACATAGATGAAATATACTTACTTATACCCATGCAATTAATACCTATATTTAATTAAGTGTACATTTCAAATGATAAAAATACAAATATATATATATATATATATGTGTGTGTGTGTGTATTTAAATAAGTTAGAAATATATATTATATATAATAATAAAATATAAAGTAAAAATAAAATACATGATACATATATAAATATAATTATAAATGTACACATAGAAAGTAGCACACAACAAATAAAGTTGTAAAAATAAATAAAAATCACCATAAATACCAAGTAAAATAATAAATAGTTTTATGTTTTAATCAGAAATTTAAAAAATTATTTACTATTTGGGAAAAAGGATCCTATACCAGCAGTGTAGGAAACTCCCTACACCCGGACTAATTTTTCATTATTTTTTGATTTTTTGAAACGAAACCTTGAGGAATTTAGATCACCATGTTATCATTCCAAATTCAACTTAATGCGAGACTTCTATCATCTCCATCAAGAGTACCAATTTTTAACGGTCTCAGAATTGCTGAAATTGATCCCTTCTAGATGAGCAGGTTGGGAATGTTTATTTTACATGAATCTTGAAACACTTATTCCCCTCGACATATTAAGTAAACCCCCCAACTTTTAATAAAAAAAGTAAAAAAAGTAATCGAAAAATGGGGTGGGTGCAGGGAGTTTCCTACACCCTAGGGTGCAGGCTCCCTACCCCCTTACTATTTTATTTAATTTTTGAATTTATTTCCTATTTTTCCTGTTGTGGCTTTCGTGGACTAATTGGGTTGCAGCCTCTGTTGACCTGTCGATCTGCTGAGGCCCCTTCAACCCTAGGTCATGTAGCCTCGCAGACCGACCGTCTTCATAGAATTTTTCCTACTTCTCTTTGCACTTTTTTTGGTTGAATTCCTTCAGCAATTTTACTCGTCAATCCATGTGATTTCATGCAGAATCGATGCTCGATCGATGGATCGATGAGGTGAGCAGTGGCCTTGGTTATAGCCTGCATGTTTAAAACTAAGTCACCAATGTCCTTTTGTTTTTTTGATCCCACTTAAGATTCGAAATCCCTATGTTTTCTGGTCCCCGAGGTTGCTGGTGACAACATCTACTTCGCCCAAGTTTTTGGCTTGGAGGAAGAGGCCGGTTGAAGGAGATCCGAGCATCGCCAAAGTAGCAGGAGGAGCTCCACCTTGGTTACCTCCTTTTCAGGTAGAACCTTAGTTTCCTTAGTCCTTTCTATTCCTAACATAGTAGATAGCCTAGTTTAGGATTGATCTTAGCTTGATTTTGCCTTTTATTCTTTAAATTTCTGAAATCGAAGTTCCTAGGAGCTTCTGCTTCGACCACTGTTCCTTCATTTTCCAACCATTCCTCGACCTGCATGTCACTTCATATTCTTCCCCTTCGAGTTCTAAATGCCTCACACTCCTCCATTCAACCTGATCTCGCTAGATCAGGGATTTAGTTCTACTCCTCTATCGTAGACACGATAACCTCAGCCTGCCTCCATTTTCACAAATTTCAGACCAAAAATATTGTTGGAACCTTCCTTTTTATATTCTAGATCTAACCTTGCAGGTATCGGAGGTGAAAGACTCCTATTGGGTCAAATTTTGTCCAGGACGAGGTTCCTGGAGTTGCTTCCCTTCCTCTACCTTTAGTGCTCACTTTGGTGACCCTTAGAATTCAATGAAGCTTCCAGGAGAACCCCACTACTAGCCAGAACATTTTTCACTTCGTTGCGAAGCTAGAGACCACTAGAGCCGCGTAGGGAGGCAAATTGAAGTTCGCTTGAATAGGCATTCTTCCATGTTCTTCAAACCTTGCTCCCTACCATTGGATTGACGAGGAGCTTCATGTGTACTAGTAGCCATCCAATCCAGAAGCCATCTGCCATCAGATCAACAACCACCTTGTCATCACTTCCATTCATCTACGAAGGGGTATCCGCCGCCTATAAGATACCATGTGTTTACGTGAATGCTTCCCGCCGTTGGATCGCTCACTAGGGGTAATTTTGCCCGATACCCCTGCACTCTTTTATATTTTAATTTTAATCCAAATTTTTTGTTTGTAGTATAAAGCTTTTGGGTTATTTTCAAGTAGACCCTGTACTATTTATATTTGCACTTAGGTCCTCTGCCACATCACCTCGCATATCCATACACATGAGGTGGTGGGCTTTTTATAAGGACCCCCTATCTTTGTGTGTTATAGTTTAGTCCAGAAACTTTGAGATTCATTTAAAAACTTTTTTGGAATTTTGAATGCATGCCCTGCCATGTCATATAAATTGCATATATACTCCAACCAACATGAAATTGCTTATGGATTGAAGTTTTATTTATTTTTATTTCGCATATTAGTCCTAGATGGTATTGCATTTTTTTGTGAATTATTTTCATTAAAAATATCATTTAGAATTAAAAGTTATAGGATTTTTAATATAAGTGCCTCATATTACATTTCGTCCAATATATTTTTCGTAGGACTTTTAATATTAGTTTCATAGATTTAAAAATCCAAAAATATTTATTTATTCCCTTTTTACATTAAAAAATCCATAAAAATTAGAAAATGTTTTAAAAATCCTAAAAATAAGGGTCAAATATTATTGTGTTTTGCAACTACAGATCAAAATTGACTAAAAAATTCAAAAGAAAACAAAAATAGCAAAAAGACCATAACCCAAGAAAAATTATAAAAAAATCATTTGAAAAAAAATAGTATTTTATGTGTCTGTATTTTCCTAATTATATTTCTTATCTATCGAGATTTTGGAAATTTGCGAGCTTTTTAGCTATTTTTGAGACCTATAACAAGTCGGTTGGATATTTTTGTTCACTGTATCCCATTTTTATCCAATTAAAAAATTACCAAAAAATAGAAAAAATTTTAAAAACATAGAAAAACATAAAAAAAGCCAAAAGCACTTTATTTTCTCATTTTTGAAGTACTTATAGCTAATTTATAAATATAAAATGCCACATTTCTTTATATAGCAATATTTACTTATATAATATTATAATTAAAAATCTCAAAAATGTTATAAAAAATAAAAAGGACTACACTTTATTTGTATTTTTATAAATTTTTTCTCTATTTTGTATATTTATTATCTATATAATATGTACTATATCTCTATATAGTATATTTATCTTATATATGAAAGAAAAATAAAAAATATAAAATATAAAAAGGAATATAAAAATTAAAAATTAAAATCACATACAAAATATATAAATAAGAATTCCAAAAAAATAAATAATTTAAAAACCCACTAAAAATAAAAATCTTCACAAAAAAATATAATTATTGAGTTTTTGCCAATTTTTGTTGTTTATTCCCATTTATCCCTTTGTTCGACACTCTACACTACTTTCCCTATACAAAAATTTATAGAGTTATAATAAATTTTAACTCGACATTTTGCTTGCTTTATCTTATTGTGGGTTAATTATTTATGAGTCATCTTTCATGAGCGATCGCCTCAACTATAATGTTGGTCTTGACTTCTGTAGACTACATTAGAACCTCAGAAAATCCGACTTTTCAAATGATGTTGTTATCGGGGAGCAATACTTAGGATAATTTTTTGGGTGTTATTTTTGTTTTAATTTATTTTATTTTCTCTTGATTTGATATGCTTGAATAATTGTGCTAATTGATTCTCTGGTATTTTTCCTGCGAGGGACCTCGATGTGATGGCGACTGCTTAGGTGGTTGGAGCACATGAGGCACAAGGGCTTGGTCATTCTACTTGTTGGCCAGGAGGAGAGAGTAGGAGAGAGTAGGAGAGAGAGAAAGATTTATCATAGCTTTTAATCATTGTTAGGGAGTGACTCTTATTTGCATTATTAATTTGTAACAATACATGTGGACATGTACTTGAACATTCAGGCGAAATTCCAAGTGTTTGTTTACTTAGGAGGTGATTGGATTTTTTTCGTGTTTTTATCGCCTTCATTTTCTTTGTTTTTCATGTTTTGTGTTTTCAGCCTTATTTTCATTTGTTTTGTTGAATAAGCCCTTAGTTTTTTTAGGATTGCTTTATTTGTAATCTAAGTCCAAACACCTAATATATTGCATGTAATTATAGCTTCCACGTTTGGACTTAGATCAAAAATTAATTGTTGAATACTTAGACTTGAAACTATGCACCGTGCGAGGTCTTCAAACAACTAGGGTTGAGCACTGGGCCAGGCTATCCTGACCCGGCCCTATTTGCTTGGCCCGAAGCCAAACCCATATAATTTCGGGTCGGGCTTGGTCCCGAAAAAAACATGAATCTAAAACGGGTCGGGTACGGGTTGAGTAGAACCCGAACCGAGGCCCGACCCGATAATCCAGCCCGAAACTCGATCCTATAAGCCTGACCATCCACTACCCCACCTGCCACCCCAACCCAATACACCACCCGAACTCGACCTGATTACCGCACTGTTCACCTGACCTAACCATCCCAACCCAACTCCCCCAGCCCCTAGCCATTCCAAACTCTAACCATATAATACCTCGACCTTCTCCCTTCCCAATTCCCAGTTGCTGCCCCCACCCACCCCCTCCTATCTCCCAAAACATTACCTACTTGGCGGACCATGCCCCTCCCTGTAGCCCCTTCCTAGCCGTCGCCCCAACCTACGACCCCTCCCCTTCCGAATTGTTGCCCCTCCCTTCAGCTCCGCCCCTTCCTAGTCGGCTTCCCTCCCAAAGATTTTTTTCTAAAAAAATAAATTTCCAACTCTGGAACTGAGTATACATTTCAAAAAAAACAAAAGCTTCTTAAAGGAAAAAAAAGTTAATGGGATGGCCCGGCCTGTTTTACTTTAGGTTAGGTTCGGGTTCGGGCTGGACCACCCGACTATTTTTGGGCTGTGGCCCGCCCCAAAACTCGAATAAATAAATAGTCCTGGTATCTATCTAAGTCCCATCCCAGATCGCTCGGCCCGATAATCAACCTTGCATACAATTCTTGCAGGACCTACTATGGTGGCCACCAAGGAGCCTTCAAGACCAGACTCTTAGTTTCTTCTCTTAGTATTTAGCATTTGATTATTCAAATTAATAACATTCCTATTTTGGGTGATTTCTTCACTTTCATACCGTGCATATAGATTAGGTTTATAAATTTTGACCCTGCATCGCGTATGAAGAGCATTGAGAAGCACTATAAGTCTACTATGTGAGCATTCATCATTTAGGAACAAAGGTGAGATTTCCATCTTAGTATTGCCTTGCATTGCTTTATCATTCTCTCCCTTTGATTTTGAGCACCTATGGCAAAAAGAAATTCCAAAAAAATTGTTAGGCACTTTTACATTGAAAATATTCCAAAAAATTTTAAAATTTAAAAATCAAAATAAGGGGACTGCTAATTACAATTTGACCTAATTGAAAGCTGTAAAGAACATCATTATTTGGGATCCTTAAAGCCCTAATTGTATATAGGTACACTCTAGACACAACAAGACACGAACCTTAAGGATTAGAGCCAACAACCTGATCTGTGGCTACCTCAACTACCACCTGGCATCGGTGACGTATTGGCCCTTCTAAGGTATGTGACCAAGTAGGGCCCTATCGATGATGGTGTTCCTACCTTCTTTGGAGCACCCAACTTGGTCTGAAGGACTAATCCAATGCCATGCCTCACGGGTGTGTCTATCTCATCGGTTTGCATCCTAGTACCCCACTTGTGAGTGAAGTAGTGGTTTCTCCTATCAGCTTCCTCTCTCTTTTCTTTGGTTGAGTAAGTACCCAGGACTGGTATTGAGGACCTTTAACACTGCAGATCATATGATACAAAAGAGGTGGAATAAGTACCGGGATACGTTCCTAGTAGTATACGCTCTCCTCTAAGGCTAGCCTATAAGGATTCGTTGCCTGAGTTACAAATTTAAATCTGAAAAGATAAAATAGCATAACTTTTATAGCTTCACATGTGTTGAGTTGGTGAACCCAATTTTGTTTAGTGTTTGTTTGCTTAGAATTAGGTCCAAAGATCAAAATCTCGCATACTTGCGCAATTTTGTCATTTCTTCTCTTTTGCATACTTCTTCTTGACCCTCGATCATCGTGAGCCTTCTGTTGTTTTACACTTCTTTTATTTCTCGTTCATCATTGTATCCTTCATCCCTCATCTATCTATTTTTCTGCATTCAATAGGTTTAGTAGGGACTCCATTGACAATTACATCGATTCCTTGGTGATAACACGGATTTTGCGAGGGTCTAAAGTGATCCACACAAGGCGGGATCACAATGTCGCTGAGGCGACCGCTCACGAAACCCGGGTCAATAAACAATTAACCCACAACAAGTAAATCAAGCAATGAAATTAAGTGTGTGGAGTTAAAATTTATTATAATTCTACAAAAGATGTGTATAGTGCAAGTAGTGTAGAGGTCGAATACATGGAACAAGCACGTAGATCGGGGCAATAAATGCTCAAAAATGAATGTGATATGTTTGTCTATATGAGCTATTTGTTTGTGGGTTTTAATTTTAATTTTTATAATATTTTTTAATTTTTAATTTTTATATTTTCATTTTTAATTTTCTCATTTATTTTATTTTATTTTTATATTGGGATTTTATCAGTTGTGCCCCTTCGAGATATCGCAATATCAGTTATGCCCCTATCTTTTTGGTAATATCAGTTATGCCCCCGACTTCTTGCCAATATTTCACTTGTGCCCCTCAGAGGGGTATAACTGATAAAAGATTTTTATCAGTTATGCCCCTCTAAGGGGCACAAGTGAAATATTTGCAAGAAGTCGGGGACACAACGGATATTATGAAAAAGATAGCGGCATAACTGATATTGTGATATCTCGGAAGGGAACAACTGATAAAAACCCTTTTATATTTTATATTTTTTTAATTTTTTTTCTTTTGAATTATAAAATAAAGTATATATACAATATAGGTAAGAGAGAGATAATATAGATAGGAAAATAGGTAAAAATAATCCAAAACTCGGGAAATAAATATTTTTGGGTCTCATTTAGTTTTCTACTATTTTTGTGATTTTTTATATTTTTGCCATTTTTTTGGTATTTTTAAAGTTACACTCAAAACAAGGAATAAAATAAAGATCTGAAATTGAAATGGAGATGAAAAATAGTAAATAGGTACAAAACTTCTCTAAATAAATTTTAAAATAAAGATAATAAAATAACGAAAATTAGGAAATAGAAATTATATTTTTATTATTTTTATGGATTTTTTTATATTTGTTTGAAGTCTTTTAGAAGTTTTCCAGTTTTTGAGTTTTCTTTTATATTATTTAGTTATTTTTGGCCTGAAGGTAAAAGATGAGAAAATAAACAAAATATAATTTTGTTGGGAATTTTCAAAAATGATTTATAATTTTTATGTATTTTCTAATGCAAATAGGATGAAAATGCAAGTTTTTGATTTTTTATAATTATTAAAATGCTGCAAGAATGTAAAATAAGAATATGACGTTAAGGTTCAACGAAAAAGGAACACAATGCTATTTTTTGGTTATTTTCCGAATTTTATAGATGCATGAAACAAATGCAATAAACAAAGAGAAAATAAACACTGACATGGGTATTTTTGTAAATATGCAAAAGTTTAGGGGCCAACATGCAAATTTCCAAAAATTATATAATTGAATAAAAATATTTGTGGACCAAATATAAATATCAAAATACGCAGGGGTATTTATGCCAAAATGCCATAAACTACGTGCCATAACACGTGACCTGGCAGGGACCTCTTCGTAATCTTCTAAAATGGGGGGGGGGGGAGTTAAATGCAAAACTACCAGAAATTTATAACTGTATAAAGTGATTGAGGACTGAATAATAATACAAAAATGCCCATGTTCCTGGCCCCAAAATGTCCACGTCCCACGTGCGCAAGGCACGTAAGGTGACGTGGCCATGGATGAAAACACAATAGTGGAAAGTTCAGGGGTCTAGTTGTAAATACTACACAAAAATTTAAACTACAGAGGAAAGATTCTAGTTTATCTAACAAATAACAAAAACTGTGGGGTAATAAATGCAAAATACCCATACAGAGGATCGGACGACGCTTGGTGATTGACTTGGGACACGTGTCACGATCCTGTCGGCTGATACCCCTTCGCCCGTTGACGGTTGAGATTAGATTGTCTCTGATTGATCCGATGGCTACAGGAGGGCGAAATCCGACGAATGTTGTGCGTCAGCAAGAACTTGGTCGAAATTGACGGCGGAGAGAGGCGACGAACGAACTAGCCAAGATCTCTGGCGTGACGAAGTTCCTCTAGTCGGCTTCTGCTACTTTGACGATCGTTGAAGCTACAAAATAGCCGCAAGGCTCCTGCAAGCTCCCTCTATCGATTGGCAACCCGAAAATGGCATGGAGGGCACCGGAGGACCACCGTGGCGTGAACGAGCTGGGGCTGCTCGAGGAAGCTCTTCCTTCAAACTTTTGACCTAAAGATGGAGTCTCTTGGCCCTTGGAACCTGCAAGGATAAAACACACAGAACGAGAGACGGTTCCGATGGCCAACGAAGGTGGAGGGGGGAGTGAATGGCGTGAGAGAAGGTTCCCCGGAGCAGGGCTCCAGCGAACTTCGATGGGCGAAATTAAAGCTAACTTGTGTGATTAAAAGACAGAATAAATGTGCTAACTAACCCTAGGATTAACCCTAAACTAAGAATGCGATAAAAGAGGACCTCACCAGCCAAGAGACAGGAAGATGACCTCGACGGCAGTGGCCCGCCGGAGGTGGTGGAACACACCCTCGCCCATGCCTTAGGATGCCTCGACGGAGCTAGAGAAGAGCCTTGTCACTGCCTTCATACGGAGCTCCAGAAGAGATAGCCAAGACATGTCAAAAGAGGTTCAAAGGTTGAAAGGAAGGTCGGGTTGTATTTTGTACAAACGGTTTGGGTGGCTCAAAGATCGAAGCGTGCCGGACGATACAACAATCGAAAAATCAAAGCAAGCCATCGACGTGAATCCTCGATAAATGGGGATGAAAAGTCATGAAGGAATCGAAGGCAAATTGTGAAAGGAATGGCCCCAAAAAATCGAGAAGATGGGACAACACACACGTCTGACACAAGCACAGATAGTGGGTTAGAGTGTTGACCGTGGGTCAACTCTCCGACCCTCCTGGTTGGTCCACGTGGACCAACCAGGAAAAATCCTGGAAAAAATAGTTCTAAATTCATTTAAAAATAATTAATGATTTTATTTATTTTAGGTTATTAAATAAAAATATTTATTATTTTCTAAATTATTTTATTAAGTTATTTTTTTTGAGATTTAAAATTACAAGTTCCTTTTTAAGGGCTATATAGTTATATTCATCTATATATTTTAATATATTATTTTCATTTTGTATTTTTAATTTTATTATTTTTGTTTATTATTTTATATATTTATAACTTATTTTTATAAACTTAAATATATTTTTATTTTATTTTTCTGATGTATTATATACAATTAAATAAATAGTAGTATTAATTGTATAGATATACTTATTGGTATTATACGTATGTATTTTCTACAAGTATTTTATTTTTGTGTTTTAATGAAGTTTTTATTCCAATTTTATTATCCACATATATTAAAAATAAAATTTAAAAAATTATGAAGATATAAAATTATAAAAATAATGAATAATAAATAAAATGAATATTTTAATCATGTAAAGTATACAATAGGGGTGCAAAACTCAACTTTCACACTGTAACTCAAAAAAATATGAAACCACCTTCACTAAATAGCTTATTAAAAGTATGTACAATTAAGGATGATTTTTATACATGTCGAGTTTTTATTTGAGAGATACAGGTCTGTGAAGATGGGATTACAGAATCTTATTCAGATCATAACATTTTATCTATTAATTAATTTTGTATGAAATCAATTTTGTATTTTTCTATATTTAATTATCTACAACTTTCATGTTCGAAGTTTCTTTATTTGAAGTATAAAAAGTGGAATTAAAAATAGGTCCCCAAAAATGAATAATGAATGAATTAAATAAAAGGGATTTTTATTGTATTTTGGCCCTTATCTCCCCTTACTTTATTGCTTGTCGACCTAGTCATCGAGATGCCTAGGTATCGGGGTTTAGGGTAAAAAAATATTTTCATCATTTTATTCTTTTCCTTTCTTTTCTTTATTCTTTAATTTTGGCATAAAAAACCGTATTTTATGCAATATTTACACTTAAATGCATGAATGATAAAATGCACAAATTAACAGTATTTACACACATTTACTAGGGTTTTTAAGGCCAAAATGATAGAATAAAGATGATGAAACGAGGACTCATCACTTGGGTTCTACATCTGCTAGTATAAGGGGCAATCTCCAAGAAGACAGGGCGGGCCCTGCAGACTTCTCCTTGGACTCCCCTATTTTCACTTGCTTCAGAAAAAGACTCTTGTCTCAGTCTCCTTCCTTCTACCACCTTTCTTTCACCAATAAATCCCTTGTTCGAGATAGAATCTCATCTCTAACTTTCTCCATCATTTTTTATGGTTGATCGGGTACTATTTCCCAATGCACATTCACAACCCTATCAGGAGCCCGAGCACGATTCCAATTCTTAGATGACTCCCCAAGGCAGTGGAAAGAGACCGTAAAATCCACAACCTCAGAGCAGTGAGCAGAACCAAGAGTAGGGTACGAGTCAGAATGAGGTCAATAGCCAATTGCTAGCCTCCATTTAGGCAATTCAACAACAATTGATTGACCAAGCACTTGCCCATGTAACTTTCAAAGAGACGTTGAATGATCTAAGAAGAATATTCGAAGAGAGAAGAGGAAACCCAGGAGGGGGTGATGATGATATTTCTGATGATGAAGATCATCACTCTATAGATGGATGTCGCGGAGGCAAGGAAGGAGAAAGGAGGGGTCGCCCCATGCTCATTCTGAAGAAAACAAACAATCTTCGGGCTGGTTGCATCACCAAGTTGATCCAAATTCTGCACATCCACGGATATTTCGAGCTTAAACCTCATATCCTTTCTCTCCTTCCTAGCTTCCAATGGACCCCATCAAGGAACCCTACATCCATCTGCAACAATTTGGATGTATCTGCAGCACCACTCATTATCCCAACATCCCGTTGGGAGTAATCAAGATGGTCACTTTCCCCTTTAGCCTTCAAGGCAGAGCTCTCTACTCGATGAACCACTTGAGGAAAGTGGTGATGATTTGAGAGGATCAAAAATCGACATTTCTGCACAAATACTGTCCTCTTGGCAGATTGAATCTGATGCATTCCAAGATAGCAAGCATCTCCCAAGAACCCCAAGAGTTAATTCATGAGACCTAGGAGAGAGATGCTCCCATCATGACATATCGAATACCAGTCTCATCCAGCATTTCTTTAGGCATCTCACTAAAAATAGTCAACGTCTGGTTGACGCTGCCTAGAGAGGCTCTCATTTTAAAGCGATTGAGGACACATTATGGATGATATTCGAGGAAATGGCCGAAGGAGAAGTCGCACTTTCCTACTCTAGTTCCTTCCAATTCTCGCCACAGACACATATCCTCTAGAAGAACATTAATATGGAGGATACTCAGGAAGTGGATAGGTGTGAGGACTCCGGCATGAGCAATATCAAGAGTCATCTATCCAAAGTGGACATAATCAAAAAGAGGTCACATGACCTAGAGAAGCTCTCTAGGACCGAGTAGCGAATGAAGGGCCTATACAAGCTCGATATCATCACTAAGCAGCTGGAGCTGCTGGTGAACACCATTTGTGTTTGCAATGCAGTGACCATTGCACCTATGTCTCCAACTGTGAGGAAGGAACAAACACAACCACAAGCACTTCAGCGAAGTCTCGGTCATCACCTGATCTAGCCCGTGTACTACGTGCATGCCCCTAAGCGGCAACCGCCACAACTGCCCGCCATATGAGTTCCAGCCCCCGTACATAGAGACTTGTTCGCCAACTCCACCACTCATCCAGGAGGTAAATGGTGTTTGGAGTAATGAACAGCAACTGACCTGTCCTCAGAGACAACCACTAGTCAGAACCTTGCCAACCGACCATTTCACCATCAACAAGGAGGGTGGGCATATCATTCCAACCAAGTCCATCAGCAATAACCTCTACAACAAGGGTACACATGGAGGCAGAATTAACAGAAGTAGTCCGGATACCGCCAATGGAACTGTCAGCAAACCAATGACCTTTATCATTACCAATACTCCTCCCAGCTATACTAATAGTAATATCCTTATTTTCGTCCTCCTCCTCCTCCTCATTATTCTCAGGGTCACCAGTAGCAACCTCCCCCTCACTATTAGTAGAGTCAATGGTCTCATCAGACTAAATCTTCTAAGGTCACTTCGGTCAACCTTGCTCTAGACTGTCTGGCCTTGCTCATCAAGAACATGGCTATGATGAGCCAGAAGATCGACGACCTGACGGTCGTAAAGACCATCATCCTGGCCCATGTTGAAGCAAAACCAAATAATTGCCATCGTAAGGAGAAGGTATTTTGCAATGCTCAACCTGAATAAGGTAGAAATGATATTGTTTTATCGAATGTTGTAACTCTCAGTAGCGGTAGGATACTCAAGACATCTGCAAATGCGAAGGGAAAGAGAAAAGCATCCGATGGTGAATCTTCAACCAATCCAGTCGATGGGACCATAGATTTTTTTGAATGGAGCAGCACCACCCACACTAAAAAAACAAAACTGCAGAATATTCAAAAATACAGAAAGATAGAAGCTGTGAAGATAAAATCGTGCATGTGATGGAAAATCCAGACTTAACAACCGAACCAACACCAACTGAAGGATCCAAGACAATACCATTTTTTGGTCCACAACATGTAGGTGATTTTTCACTTATTTGCCATTGACTTGTAAACAAAAACATGGACACATTTTTTCCAAAAATAGTTTCTTCTAATGTAAATATTCCTTTTCTATAAGAAATCAAAGCAAAAACCGTAAAAAAATTGAAAAATGCAATCTCTGATCTTGAGATCGACCAAATTTTATGAAACACGATTCTTGAAATACCTTTGTTAAAAGCCATCGAGTATATATTCCAATAGTATGACATGGACTCAAAGAAGCTTGTGCAACAAAGCCTATGGGCCACAAGAAGAAGAAACCATATATGCATATCCTGACCATGGCTACCGTGAATGCCATCAACAATCTCTTGCACAAATAGAAAGACAATTGAGCACCTATCGTGCGATGCTAATTTTTTGACCAAGAGTTCGAGCGAACATTGCTCGATAATGGATCCTCGATCAATCTATTGCCTTCTTCCTTACTTAAGGAATTTGGTGTAGGACAACTCAATTCGACAAAGATGATTATGCAGTTTATGGACACATCTGTCAAGCAGCTCAGGGGCATGTTAGAGGATGTCATTGTCATTGTCCAAGTGATGTAGTTTCCTGTGGATTTCGTTGTCCTTGATATGCACACCTTTGCACCTCTGCTCCACATTCCAATCTTCCTTGGTCGACCATTCCTTCGAACACAGAGGAAGTTATGGAATATGGCACTGGAGAGATTACATTCTGCCCCAGCAATGAAAAAGTACCGATCGAGACAGTCTAGGAACCAAAACCAACTGAAGTGTCATATGTTACAAGAGTGCCTGATTCCAATGGAAAAGAAAGCTACGATTTTCTAGTTGAAATCTGAGATACCGATTTGTCAATAGATAACAATGATATACATGCATTCTACTTTCCTAAGGAAGGTATGGAAAGCATAGCTGAATTTCTTGATGTCTTCAATTATGAGATGTTTGTTGATGAGTCTGAGATTTTTGAAAAACAATGCTCAATGAGCAGGATGAAAATGCAAAAGATATGTGTGATATTCTGAATTTTGAATTTGAATGCACAAAGGTAGAAAACATGTAGTCGAAGGAGCAGACACCTGCTTCAGTTTTTAAAGTCAACAAGAATCCGACTCCTTCTCCTCTTGAGTTGAAACCTTTACCCTCCAACAAGTAGTATGCCTTCCTTGTGGGTGAGCAAGATATTCATCCAATCATCATAGGTTTACATTTGACTAAAGAACAAGAATCTCCTCCGCTTGAGGTTCTTGAAAGAAACCACAAGGCTATTGTCTATAATATTACGGATCTCCATGGGATAAATCCATCATTGTTCTTGCATCATATTTATCTTGAAGAAGATAGCAAACCCTCCTGTAAATTTCATAGAAAATTGAATCCAAATCTGTGGGAGGTGGTCATGAAAGAAATTGGAAAATGGTGTAATGTGGGATTTATCTATCCCATCTCCGATAGTAAATGGGTGAGTCCCTTACATGTTGCCCAAGAAATCATGGATCGCCATTTTTAACACTGACAAGAGAGATGACATTCTGACCTGAGTACTAACTTCATGGCATGTCTGTGTAGACTACTGACATCAAAATCATATAATCAAGAAGGATCACTTCCCATTGACATTCATCGACCAGATAGTCAAAAAACTAGCCACGAATGAATACTTTCGCTCATTGGACAACTACTCTTTCAAGTCACCATTTTGCTAGAGGATCAAGAGAATACTACATTCACCTACCCCTTCGGAACATACGCCTTTTGGCATATGCCATTTAGTTTGTGTAACGCACCAGCTACCTTCCAGAGATGCATGTTGGTGGTTTTTGCTGATATATTACGTATTTTTCTTGAAATTTTCATAGACAACTTCTTGGCCTTTGACGAAGGACATTGGAAGATTCTTAAGTGCATCACGAAAGCGTGAGGATCGCATCACATGCGATCAGCAGCGACTAGTCGCACTAGTTGCTCGATGGAGCGTAATTTAAAAAAAATTAATGTGACTAAACCACATGATCCAAGGACACTTCATGTAACGTTTCATCTAAACCACAATAGGTATTAAGGTTACTTGTTGAAGCGTGGTTGCAATCGAGTCTCTAAACGAAGAGACCTCCTGTCTCAAGTCCGATCTTACGGAGGAGACACTTGTGAGTGCGTTGATGATACGAGTAGTCCTCGCAATCGATGTTGATGATCCAAGTGACGAATCTCCTGATCTCGTCACATGAGATCCAACGTATTCTTCAAGAGCGAGGCGCACCGAAGGAGATGGAGATCCACGAGCAAATACTCCGGTAGCGTAACGTCGATGCTACGACGATGGCGACTCCCTCAATGGCTCCATAGTGGATGGCCACAATGAGAGAGAGGGAGAGAGATGACAGGTATTGAGAGAGAGAGGGAGAGAGAGAGTATAAGTTGTTGTCATATTCGTGTAACTCGATGAACAATGGGTGCCTCTTCTTATATATTGGGTTGGGATCAATGGATATCAATCTATGGACAACACAAAATAAATGGTTGAGATTGATTTGTGTTTCTTTCAATGGACATGATGTTGTTGTAAAAAACACAACAACAATTGTTTTAATTTAAATTATTTTATATTGATAAATCAATATATTTAATTTCAAATTTAAATCATTTGACTAGTCTTGGAGATAATGAGGAGATAGACCTCATGCCCTTAAAGGGGGGGACTGCCACCAGGTAGACTTGGTCCTTCTCTTCAATATCCCATGAGATCTCATTATCTCATGATATCTCATTATTTCATGATATCTCTAAGATTTACAATAACAATTGTTGTAAATTATTTACCAAAAATAATTCCCAATTATCTTGTGAATATTGCAGTCATGCCATTGGAATAATGGGAATCAAATTCACATCCCAAAACAAAATGTAAATTATATTTTCAATTAATCATCCAATGTGAATCCAATTCACACCAATAATTAATTAACAAATATAAATCACAATATGCTCTCTCTATCTAATATATATTATAAATCACATTTATAATATATCTTACTAATATGGTTAATGCTATACACTCATTCATATCCAAGATAATTAAATCACATTTAATCATCTTGGTCTATATTCTCATGTGCCCAGATAATATGAATCACATTCACATCTTTGATAACTAAATCACATTTAATTATCTCAAATAACTCTTCTTATAATATGATCAAATTCATATTATTCATGATAATTAAATCACATTTAATTATCTATTTTTCTCAATGCTCGGATACCTATATCAACAATGAAATTATTCTTAAACACTTTCATGAATAATGTGCTTTCTCCGTAGATACTTGGAGATGAGCACATGCTGATTGTATTATTCCACGTATAGTGACTTGGATATTGAGATCACATATCAAATCCAGATCCCGCGGACATCCCAAAGATGCTTGATTAAAACAAGGTCGTAGATCTAATCTTCTCATTGCATCAGAATCACATTGAGATCAATGTCCAACATTTGGACCAAGATTAGATCACTTCTCTATGGAAGGAGTCACTAAAATCCGGACCTGTTTCATCACTCCCTCGGAACGTAAGTGTCATGGTTATGCGATCGTTTATGATCACATCACCCTCAAGAATTCCTAATAAATGTACATCCTGCATACTTGAAGACCCAGAATAAATCAAAAGTTTTAGATCTCTTTTAGACTGTCTCCTTCAGGATTTTATTGTTAAGGTTCTCATTTAATCATTGGGAGTCGGTATCGATCATATACTTTCCAAAAGAAAATATCATAACCAGTTGTTGATCATATACTTTCCAAAAGCATATATCAAACCTTACAAATTCAGTCAAGCTTCCAAAGCAAGACGACTAAGTGTGGAATTTGATTCTTCCCAATATCTCATGAGTTAGCTCATGTCTTCCGGTTCAATAATGAACCTGTATGATCCCTTTGAGAGATCATATTATATATGCCCTTGCATGCGCACTAGCACGCCGGTGTATAGACCTTGGTTAGGTCATCAACCTATTGGTCAGACAAATGTGCATATGCAGACAAATAATAACACATCTGTCTCCGGTCAGAGGATGCATGCCTATATCGTGACAGCATACGACATAGGTCTTTGGTTATCTCGACCTCGTTAAGTCAACTCTTTGACCTAACTAATCTGACACCTCCGAATCTCTATTCCTAAGCAAAGGACCTGCATCAAAATGAGAAAGGATTGACATCTCCTACTCTTGCTAGAGAGTCTCTCTTAACAATCATTTGACGATGCTTGATGAGTCCTCAATCTAACTCTTTAGATATTCATCCATGCACCAGCCTCAATGATTCAATAATTGAATCAACAATTGTATGATCATTAAGATGGCCATGATACATAACCCTAATTGTACTAAGGGACCTATTATGCAAATTAGTTATTCTTCATTTCAGATCAGGGAATACTATTTGCAAAAACATTTATTGCATAATGGCTCGCCTCGGGTTCGCATGTCCAACAATCTCCCACTAGCCCAAAGAGCCATTATGGGCTAATCTTTAAAACCACACTCATGTGACAATTATAGGCTATATAGAAAATTACCTTGGTAAGATGATCATTCACTCTGTTCCCAAAAGACTATGCCAAGTCCTTTTACGACACTTGCATATCTCCTGGTAATAGTGCTCGCATCCAATGCAAATGTTGCATCTATGCAACTGATACTCAATATTGTCAGATATAATGTCCTTGACACTACAGCTCAATAATTATTAAAACCAGTATGTAATTTCCATTATCTTTATCACAATACCCTTATTCCTGAGATCTCTATCTCCTATGGTATCCGCAGTTAAGACCTTTTATATCTCCATCCATAAAGTCTTAAGTTTGTGAAGATAAGACTTGGAGATCACTATCTCAAAGAATCTTGTCATCTTTGAAGATATTTTTATTACTGCAATTAAGTGTTTTATCTCGATAGTAGGATTAGTAACAATTAACTATTCCTCTACATGGGAGACTTCTGGCTTTTGTACATATATAGCTGACACCAGGCTTCTCATAACTGATGCACAAGGGCAAGCAGTTTTATAATTCACTTCCTCAACTCCTTGAGGTGCTATCCCTTTAGAAAGACCAGTATCATATCTTAAGGGAAAGACGCCTTTCTTGAAATTTTCCAGAAAATGGAACATGTCAAAGGTGTACCCCTAATGTGACGGTGCCAATACCCTCTTCTCTTTGCTTCTGAACATCTTCAGACCTTAGAGGATTCCTTGAGATTGTATCTCAAGGTATGGAATTTCCAGTCTATAAAACACATATTATTATTCTTATATCATTCCAAATGATTTGGATATCATCTACATTTAACACGATGAACACAATGGCACTTCCACTAAGCTTCACATGGCTCATCAAGATTCTATCTGAAATCTTAACATTTATACTTTCATCAAATCCGACGTTCCAACAATAAGAAGCTCATTTGAGTCCATAGATGGAGTTATTCAGCTTGCACAGCTTGCTTTCCTCAACTATGAAGCCCTAGGGCTACTTCATATGAATAACCTCACAGAGGTATTCATAGAGGAATTAATTCTTGACTCACATCTTGAAAATGTCATAGTCAACTTGTGTATCTATAGTTAGCAATATTCTGATGGGTTTAAGCATGGTCACTGAAGGGCAAGTCTCATCCCAAGCAATGTCTTCTCTTCAGTGTATAGGACATGGCTACAAGCCATGCTTTGAAGGTATTTACCATCTCATCAGGTTCCCTCTTTCTCTTGAAGATCCATTTATACCTTAATGAATCTTACCCATATTGGTGCATCCTTGAGGGTCCATATACAATACTTGTATACGAAGTCTACTTTAGACTTAATTGCTAATATCCATCTTTCCATGACATGATCTTCAGAAGCTTCATCACATGAAGTTTGATCATTGTCAGATTTCTCTAACACATGGAATGCATCCTCAAACTCATTTGAAGAGGTATGAGTGTTTCATATTTAATTATCCTTTTAGTTTCCGAGTTTAGGAGCCTCATTATCTTATCAAGGTTTAATGATTTCCTTTAATTCATTTTCATCGTGATTCTCAAGAGAGTTATCCTCTAAGAATCACATCCTTAGATATGTGATCTTTTAGGAATCTTAAGGTCATAAAGTAGGTATCCAATACCATCCTTTATTTTCCTAATGAAGTGGCACTCTCTTGTGCTAGATTCTAGCTTTCTTGCATCCATGACAAAGTTATGCACCAAGCAACCTTTAGACCTCAATTTTCAACCCCTGGGCTAGGTTCCAAACCATAGCTTGTGAGGGTGTTGGTTTAGATATGCGTGGAATCTTATAAAGTATATACATTGCAGCCTCTACTACATACATACCTTGGAAACTAAGAGGTAATTATGCTAATATTCATCATTGATCAAATCATGTCACACACGATCCAAATGTATATCCCAACAACTCTATTGAGTTTAGGTGTTTTAGTAGGAGTAAGATAGGAATGATATTCATATCTCTATAAGGTATTCCTTGAATTCATCTAATAGGTACTTGCTACAAAGGTTAGATCAAATTCATTTCATCTTTCTTCGAACATTGGTTCCAAACCAAAATTGTGATATCTTTGAACATTTCAAAGCTTTCTAGATGAAGGGAAGAAATCTCATAAATCTAATAATCATCGAATGATATCACATATCATCAATGTTTATTATGATATAGATGATCCATATATATCAATATGTATGAGATCTTGAATACCTTGGCATCTAACACCATTCCCAGAGAGTGGTGTATTAGACATTTTACTTTGAATCTCTATTCATAAGTATGTAAGTTTTGAACTTTTAGACAATATAAAGTTTAATATCTTACTATTTTATTCATTTTATCAATAGACATATGTCCAAGATTTGATGCTAGATCATTGTCAAATGATCTTTGTCCTCCTATTGATTTTGTTAAGGTTTAATTACAGTATTAGAAATGTTGATGAACCATTCATTAATTTTCTAATATATAGAGTCCTCCATATGTTAGACTACTATCTAAGATATATCCGTCGTAACTCTTTATGATAGGTCTATTCTAGAATTCATGTTTATTTCCAATATTTAGAAATAAACAATGAGTGTATTCTAATATCCAGGTCATAGAGACGTTCTCTAAGACTAAGGGCTCACCCACTGAAAATATGAAGTCTATCAATCCAATAGAAATCGTTGTAACAATTGCATCAATATCCATGTGGTTGACTATTAAAACCATAAGATCAAAATTTTCTAGTCTTCTAAACATATGCATCGAATTACAAGTGTTATTAGAAGATTGAGATACAATTATCAGACTTTTAACCTTATCTAATACGAAAGTCAATTTCATTGATTATATGTAGATGTAGATTATTCTGATGAACTATCCGAGTCCTTCTCTAAGGATTCTAGATAGTCTTCAAAGTCATACTATCAACACATCAACTTGTTGTAGTATCAGCATTCATCCAAGTCTTTAGATGTCATATGTGTATGAACCATAGAAGTACGATCAACTCTTTGACATTCCTTCTTAATTGGGTCCAACCCATGCTTCCACTACGTTCCTTTCATCTATAAACAACCATTGCTTAAGACAAAGGATCTCTTAGGTCGAATTCAAAAGATTTCAATATAAGAGTATTTCAACATTTATACATGCTTCATTCAATTTATACAATATGAATATTATGAAGCTTCATGAATGACTTGAGTATAGACAGTAGAATGATGACATACATCAAATCTACAAACATTGTAACTCTTAAAAACTTAGGTTTAGGTAGGTACTTAAACATTTTGAGTACATAATCTATTGTAGAGCGACCATTCTGCATGATGCAGTGAACCATGTCATCCATGATTAACTGTCAAGAGCATATATGTATGCCAAAACATCTTCTTAGATTTTTATAAGGATTAGTTGACAATTGCGATCATCATCGACATGTCACTTCCGAAGTACATTCGATGAGAGATCAAGACTATAGAGACATAAAGAACCTAGGTTGTTGTACTCTTATCTATTTAATTGTCATTCCTCGTTATTATATGAAGAAACTTGCACATTGCAACCACATACAATCTGTGTCCAACTGCAAGTACAATATTTTGATCATGGATCCAATCCATGATATTTTACTGGTTATTATTGATTATCGTATTGAGTGTGTTAAATGAGGATTATATGAAATATAAAGTTTGCATATATATATATATATGTACATATTTTACTTTGATTTAGGAATTTTTATATGAAAGTTGTCTTGCCTTGTCAACACCAAATGTTCATTCCCTTAATCAGTTTCAATGTAAGAGATATACTTACGATTATCTCGAGCAAGATCTGGGATCTCCTTTCTTATCTTTGTCACATCCCAATAACATGAGAACTTGTAAGTCGGATAAAAAGAAGCGGGAACACATTCCTCCTTGCAAGTCCAACTTGCATTTCCCAATTCGGTCTTTAACACCCGGATCCACCACCCTAAGGTGATGTTGACCCATCATTAATTGAACCAACTGTCAACATGCTTAAAAATTGCTATATGCAATCCAATATAGCCCCAATAATATGAGGACCTGATATTGGGGTAACTACATATACGGCCTTACTCTTTCGAGAAGCAAAGAGCCCGATCGAAATGGCTTGTATGCAGGACCTGTCACTTCGGATAGGCGTCTCCAACATAAAATCTCTAGCGACGGAACCCTTTGCCTTGATGGGAGACCATGGATGTCACTTATGTGATCCTCCACCTCATATTCAAATTCTAATTAATCATTATGAATCATATTCATTACAATTATGAAATTATTCATGAACTCTTTCAAGAATAATGGGCTTTCTCTGCGCATACTTGGAGATAAGGACATGGCGATTGTATTGTTCCACGTATAGTGACTTGGATATTGAGATCAAATCTCAAATCCATATCTTGCTACCTCCCAAAGATGCTTGATTAAATCAAGGCCATAGATATAATCTTCTCATTGCATCTGAATCACATTCAGATCAATGTCCAACATTTGGACCAAGATCATATCACTTCTCTATGAAAGGAGTCACTAAAATCCATACATGTTTCATTACTCCCTCAGATTGGAAGTGTCATGGTTATACAATTGTTTATGATCACATCGCCCTCAGGCATTCCTAATACATGTACATCCTGTGTACTGGAAAATCTATAATAAATCCGAAGTTTTAGATCTCTCTTAGACTGTCTCCTTCAGGATTTTATCATTAAGGTTCTCATTTGATCATTGGGAGTCGGTATTAATCATATACTTTCCAAAAGCATATATCATACCTAGGTGTTGATCATATACTTTCTAAAAGCATATATCAAACCTTACAAACTCAATCAAGCTTCCAAAGAGAGACGACTGTGCACAGAGTTTGATTCTTTCCAATATCTCATGAGTGAGCTCTTGTCTTCCGATTATCTAATGAACCTGTATGATCCCTTTGAGATATCTATTACTCATATGCCCTTGCATGCACTCCAACGCGCCGGTGTATAGACCTTGGTTAGGTCATCAACTTATTGGTCTACCAAATGTACAAACTCAGACATATATTAACACATCTATATCTAGTCAGAGGACGCATGCCTATACTATGACAGCATACAACATAGGTCTTTGGTTATCTCAACCTTGTTAAGTCAACTCTTTGACCTAACTAATCCGACACCTCCAAATCTCTATTCTAATGCAGAGGACCTGCACCAAGAGGTCGGTCAGATATTGACCTAAATGAGAAAGGATTTCCATCTCCTACTCAGGTCTGAGATCAACTCTTAACAATCATTTGACTATGCTTGATGAGTCCTCAATCTAACTCTTTAGATATTTATCCAAACACCAGTCTCTATGATTCAATAATTGAATTAATAGTTGTATGATCATTAAGATGGTTGTGGTACATAACCCTAATTGTACTAAGGGATCTATTATGCAAATAAGTTATTCTTCATTTCAGATCAGGGAATGATATTTGCAATAACATTTATTCCATAATGGCTCGTCGTGGGCTCGCATGTCCAACATTTGAGGACAACTTTGATCAATGCCTTGGATACTTGGACCGAGTATTGAAAAGATGTTGTGAGGTGAACCTTGTATTGTCATGGGAGAAGAGTCATTTCATGGTGACTGAAAGAATCGTGTTGGGTCACGTCATATCAAAGTGTGGCATGGAGGTAGACCCAGCAATGATGGATGTTATCTCCAAACATGAGAAACACACAAATCTATAGCAGGTCCGATCAATTTCGGGATACATCAGTTTCTATCGTAGATTTATTAAAGTCTTTAGCAAAATTGCACCACCATTGACCGAGTTACTTGGCAAGGAAGCTGATTTTGTGGTTTATGACTGAGTCCTCAGATCCTTCTATCTCTTGAAGGATCTGATCACACATGCTCCTATCCTACAACCGCCAGATTGGTCTCTTCACTTTGAGATCATGAATGATGCATTAGATTTCACAATTGGTGTTGTTTAAGGGCAAAGATGAGATGGGTTGCCGTTTATGATTCATTACGCTAGTAGAACACTTGATGAAGACCAGAAAAGCTACATTGTAATAGAGAAAGAGCTGCTAGGCATAATGTTTATGTTGGATATGTTCAGATCACACTTCCTCAGATTAAGGGAGATTATCTACACCGACCATTCTTCCATCAAATACCCACAAAGCAAGAAAGATGACGATCTTCGTCTAATTTATTGGATTATTCTACTCCAAGAGTTTGACCTGGAAATTCATGACAAACCAGGTGCCAAGAATGTTGTGGCAGATCATCTTTTTAGAATCTATGAAATAGAGGCTTCTTAATAGAACTTAAATCCTATAACAGAAACCTTTCCAGATAAGGCAATCTTATCTCTATCCTCTCTCCCTTGGTACACAGATATCGTGAATTATCTTATTTCCAAGAAGACCCTAGCAAATTCGCTAAAGGTCAAACTTGATAATTTAATGACATACATTCACTTCTACTAGTCGGAAGATCCATATTTATTCAGAGAGGGTACATATTGCATCTGGAGAAGGTGCATACCTCAGAAGGAGATAATAGGTGTCCTAGACCATTGTTATAAGCTTGAAGCCAGTGTACACCATTTTGGAAAGCCGATGACAACAAAAGTGCTTCAATGTGGCCTTTGGTGGCCTACTTTATTCAAGGATGTAACAGATTATGTGAAGAACTGTACTAACTGTTAGCAAATTATCAGAAACATTAGTATGAGAGACACAATGCCTATGAAATCTATTCCAATGTCTTTGATGCTTGGGGCATTGACTTCATGGATCCATTCCCTAACAGCCAGAGCTTTGAGTAAATCTTGCTCGCCATCAACTATTTTAGTAGATGGGTGGAGGCGTTCCCCGCCCGAACTGCAAATAGCCGTATAATTTGTCGTGTTCTCATGGATAACATCATTTTGTAGTTTGGGATACCAAATATTCTAATTTCTGATGGGGAAGCCATTTTATCAACAAAGCGGTCAATAAATTGACCGTCGAACATCATGTTGCAGTGTCATACCACCCATAGTCAAATGGCTTGGTAGAATGCTCAAACAGGGAGATCAAAATCATATTGCAGAAGCTTGTACCAGATCGCAATAATTAGTCACAGCTACTTGGTTAAGTTCTTTGGGCATACCACACGTTGTACAAGTCTTCTCTCGGCATGTCTCCTAACTGCCTTGTGTATGGAAAGCCTTGCCTCCTGCCCCTGGAACTAATTCACAAATACTTATTGGCATTAAACATGTGCAACCTTGATTCCGAGCGAGCTAGAAAGAATCGTAACGTTGATATGAACCATTTGGTAGAGTTTAGAGGCTATGCATAGGATAACAACCTGATGTACAAAGATTAAGTCTAGAAATGGCATGACTAACATATTCACAGGAAAACTTTTGAACTGTGAAAGAAGGTGTGGTTATTTAATGCAAAGTTGAAGATTTTTCCCAAGCAAACTGAAGAGCAAATGTATTGGGTCGTTCATTGTGAAAATTGTACGTGACTACATAAGTCTTCTTATATAAAAATTGTCTCCTGACACACAACCATTTGTAGTCAACAAACAATTGCTGAAGCCTTATTTAGATCACGTCACATTTCTGTCCGTTATTGATTCTATCGAGGTCAAATTTCAAGGTAAAATCTTAGATGTTCAAGTATCATACACACAAAGCTGAAAAATCACGAAAATAGTTTTTGTTTTCTTCTTTTATTCTTTTCCTTTTCATTTTTCTAATTCTTCCAAAATATGTTCACCCCTGTCATCATTACTACACTTAGAATGTACTTTGTCCTAATTATGGGGGGTGAGCACTCCGAGTTGTTCATTTCTGTGATCCCTCACCTATCCCTTTAGGAACTAAAGACTTTAGACTTTTTGGTACATCACATTCATGCTTTGATGATGAACAAAAAAAGTTTGGGTAGAGCCGTATCTAAGTGTTGGTTAGGTAAACGTCCTGTAGTAAGAGGAGTAGTTATGAACCCTGTAGATCATCCCCATGGGGGCGGTGAAGGGAGAGCACGAATAGGTAAAGAAAAACCTATGACCCCTTGGGGTTATCCTACAATTGGAATAAGAAGTAGGAAAAGAAAAAAATATAGTGATAGTTTGATTACTCTAGATATTATGTCCATACTTTGGAATATTTTACCTTAAGTATAGGTTGGGACAGGTCGAGACGATGATTTTATACATTCCCACCCTTTACCCTCCCTACCTTGTGTACAATTTGAAGGATATGGTAAGATCCTTAAGCGCATCACAGAAGCATGAGAATCACATCTTATGCGATCGGGAGCGACTAGTCACACTAGTTGCTCGAGGTAGCGGAAATTAAAATTTTTTTCATGCGATGAAACCACATGATCCAAGAACACTTCTTGGATCATTTCATCTAAACCACAAACAAGTATTAGGGTTACCTCTTGAAGCGTGGTTGCGATCGAGTCTCTAAATGAAGAGACCTCCTGTCTCAACTCCGATCCGACAGAGGAGACGCTTGCGAGCGTGTTGATGAAATGTGTGTTCCTCGCAATCCATGTTGATGATCCGAGCGACGAATCTCCTTATCTTCTCACACGAAATACATCATCTTCTTCACGAGCAAGGCACCCTGAAGGAGATGGAGATCCACGAGCAAACGATCAAGCTGCATAACGACGACACTGTGGCGATGGAGACTCTCTCTAGGGATTCCATGGTGGACGACCATATGAGAGAGAGAGAGGATTTGTAGAGAGAAAGAGAGAGATAGAGAGCTTTATGTTCTCATGTTGCGTAATATGAATAGCAAGGGTGCCCTTCTATTTATAATATTTTGGGATTCATGGATCTTAATCCATGGGCAACACAAATCCAATGGCTTACATTGATTTGTGTTTCTTTCAATGGCTATCATCTTGTTGCTAAAAACACATCAATAATTAATTTAAGCAAATCAAATATATATATATATATATTGAATATAATTTGATTTATATTAATCAATCTCTATTGGAGAAATAGGAAGGAGGCAAGCCTCCTTCCATAAGAAGTATGGACGACCACGACATTCCTTATAGGAATTGTGGTCGTCCACTCTTCCTATTTGGAAGGTGGATCTCTCTTCCTTATTACATCAGATTACATTATGTCATGATTCTCTCCAATATTTGCAACAACTTTTGTTGCAAATTATTTCATAAAAATAAATCCAATTTATCTTGTGAACATTGCAATCATGCCATTGCAAATTTGTGAATCACATTCACAATCCAAAATAAAATGTAAATTACATTTTCAATTTACTGTCCAATATGAATCAAATTTACGTCAACATTTAATTAACAAATGTAAATTACAAATAGCTCTCTCTTATATAATATAAATCACATTTATAATTTATATATGATTAATATGGATAATGCTATCCACATTATTCATATCCATGATAATTAAATGACATTTAGTCATCTTGGATCTCTATTCTCACGTGCCCAAATAATGTGAATCACATTAATATTATTTACATCTTCGATAATTAAATCACATTTAATTATCTAAGATATGTCTCTTTATGATATGAATCAAATTCATATTATTCATGATAATTCAATCATATTTAATTATCCAAGTTAGCTCTCCTTATAATGTGAATCAAATTCATATTATTCCTTATAATTAAATCACATTTAGTTATACATTTTTCAATGCTTGGATACATATATCAACACTGAAATTATCCTAAACTCTTTCAAGGATAATGCACTTTCTCCGTGGATACTTGGAGATATGGACATGGCGGTTGTATTGTTCCACGTATAGTGACTTGGATATTGAGATCACATCTCAAATCCAGATCTTGCGGACCTCTCATAGATGCTTGATTAAATCAAGACCGTAGATCCAATCTTCTCATTGCATCTAAATCACATTCAGATCACTATCCAACACTTGGATCAAGATTATATCACTTCTCTAGTGAGAGGAGTTACTATATCCAAACCCGTTTCATCACTCCATAGGAATGGAAGTGTCATTGTTATACAATCATTTAAGATCACATCACCCTCAGGTATTAGGAATACCTGTACATCCTGCATACTGGAAGACCTAGAATAATCCTGAAGTATAAGTTCAATTTTACACTGTCTACTTCAAAGATTTATCATTACGTTTCTCATTCGATCATTGGGAGTCGGTATCGATCATATAATTTCCAAAAGCATATATCATATCTTGGTGTTGATCATATACTTTCCAAAATCATATATGAATCCCTACAAATTTAGTCAAACTTCCAAAGCGAGAGGACCGCACGCGAAATTTGATTCTTCCCAGTATCTCATGAGTGAGCTCATGTCTTCCCGTTCAGTAAATGAACCTGTATGATCCCTTTCAGAGATATTATTAATCATATGCCCTCATATGCACACCAGCGCGTCGATGTATAGACCTTTATTAGGTCATCAACCTATTGGTCTGCTAAATGTACTTACTCAGACATATAGTAACACATCTGTCTCCGGTCAGAGGATGCGTGCCTATATCGTGATAGCATACGACATAGGACTTTTGTTATCTTGATCTCATTAAGTCAACTCTTTGACCTAACTTATCTAACACCTCTGAATCTCTATTCCTATGCATAGGACCTTCATCAATACGTCAGTTAGATATAAACCATCAGAGAAAGGATTGCCATCTCCTTCTCATGCTGGAGATCATCTCTTAATAATCATTTGACGGTGCTTGATGAGTCCTCAATCTAACTCTTTAGATATTCATCCAAGCACCAACCTCTATGATTCAATAATTGAATCAATAGTTGTATGATCATCAAGATGGCCATGGTACATAACCCTAATTGTACTAAGGGACCTATTATGCAAATTAGTTATTCTTCATTTCAGATCAGAGAATGATATCTGCAATAATATTTATTGCATAATGGCTCACCGTGGGCTCACATGTCCAATAATCTCCCACTAGCCCAAAGAGCAATTAATGGGCTAACCATTAAACCTACAGTCATGTGAAAATCATAGGCTATTTAGGAAAATAGCTAGGTAAGTTGATCAAATCACTCTGTTCCCAAGAGACTATGCCAAGTCCTTTTACAGTACTTGCATATCTCCTAGTAACAGTGCTCACATTCAATGCAAATGTTGCATCTTATGAAACCAATACTCAATCTTGATAAATAACTTATAGTGTCCTTGACACTACCGCTCTAATTTTCATAATTATTATAACCAGTATTTCCATTATCCTTATAAGAACACCCTTATTCCTAGAGATCTCTATCTCCTAAGGTATCCGCAATTAAGCCCCTTTTAGATCTCTATCTATAAATTCTTAAGATCTTCAAGATAAGAATTTGAGATCACTATCTCTATGTCTTGTAATCTTTTGGAGATATTGTTATTACTGCAATCAAGTGTTTTATTTCCATAGTAGGATTAGTAACAGTTACTAAGCTTTGGTATTCACATCCTCAATTCTTAGAGGTGCTATCCCTTTAGATAGGTCAGTACCTTATCTTAATGAAATTTTTCAAGAATGGAATATGTCCTAGGTGTACTATTAATGTGACGGTCCCAATACCCTCTTCTCTTAGTCTTGTTAACATCTTCAGAGTTAAGATCAAAGAGGTATCCTTGAGATCATATCTCAAGTTATGGAACAACCAGATTATAAAACACTTATTATTATCCTTATATCATTCCAAATGATCAGGATATCATGTACATTTAGCACGATGAATACAATGGCACTCCCACTAAGCTCCACATGGTACACCAAGATTCTATCTGAAATCATAACATTTATAATTTCATCAATTCTTATGTTCCAACTACAAGAAGCTTATTTGAAACCATAGATGGAGTTCTTTAGCTTGCACACCTTGCTTTCCTCAACCACGAAGCCCTGGGGTTACTTCATGTGAATATCCTCAGAGAGGTATTCGTGGAGGAATGCAATATTGACTCACATCTTCAAGATGTCATAGTCAAGTTGTGTAGCTATAGTTTGCATTATTCTTATGGATTGAAGCATGGTCACTGAAGAGAAAGTCTCATCGTAAGCGATGTCTTCTCTTCGATGTGTATCTTGAGGATACGAGCCGTGCATTGAAGGTCTCTACCTTCTCATCAGGTTCCCTCTTTCTCTTGAAGATACATTTACAACTTAATGGGTCTCACCCATATATGTAGCTCCTTGAGGATCCGTATACAACATTTGTATATGAAGTCTACTTTAGACTTTATTGCTAACATCCATCTTTCCATGCTATGATCTTCAGAAGCTTCATCACATGAAGTTAGATCATGTAAGATTTAATTGACACATGGAATCCATCCTCAAACTTATTTGAAGATGTATTGCTATTTTATCTTTAATTGTCCTTTTGGTTTCCGATTTCAGGGGCCTCATTATCTTCTCAAGATTAAATAAGTTACTTAACTTCATTTTCATCTAGATTCTCAAGAGTTTCTGAGAATTACATTCTCAGATATGAAATCCTTTAAGAATCTCAAGGTCATAAAGTAGGTATCGAATACCATCCTTTTTTTCCTAATGATGTAGCACTCTTTGGTGCTAGATTCCAGCTTACATGCATGGAACCTTATTAAGTATATATATTGTAGTATCTACTACATATATACCTTGGAAACTAAGAGGTAATTGTGCTAATATTCATCATTGATCAAATCATGTCATACATGATCCATTTGTATCTCCCTACAACTCTATTTAGTTTAGGTGCATTAAGAGGATTAAGATAGGAATGCTATTCATATCTCCATAAGGTATTCCCTGAAATCATCTAATAGGTACAAGCTACCTAGGTTAGATAAAAATCATTTTCATCTTCCTTCAAACTTTGGTTCTAAACCAAAATTGTGAAATCTTTAAACATTTCAAAGCTTTCTAAGGTGAAGGGAAGAAATCTCATATCACAAATAATCATCGAATGATATCACCTATCATAAATGTTTATTATGATATAGATGATCCACATACATCAATATGTATGAGATTATGAATACCTTGACATGTCACATCATTCCCAGTGAATGGTGCATTGGACATTTTTTTAATTTTGAATACAATATTCACAAGTATGTAAGATTTGAAATTTCAGACACTCTAAAGTTTCATTTCTTACTTGTCTATTGATCTCATCAACTGACACATGTCCAAGACTTTATGTCAGATCATTGTCAAATGATCTTCATCCTCCTATTAATCTTATAAAGGTTTAATTTTTCAGTATTAGAAATGTTAATGAATCATTCATTAATTTTTTAATTTAGTAGAGTCCTCTAGATGTAAGATTACTTTCTGAAATATATCCATCATAACTCTATATGACAGGTCTATCTCAGAATTCATGTTTATTCAAATTATATAGAAATAAACAACGAGTATTTTCTAATATCTAGTTCATAGAGATATTCTATAAGACTAAGGGCTCTCCCACTGAAAAAATGATGTCTATCAATCCATTAGCGATTGTTGCAATAATTGCATCAATATCCATGTGGATGACTATTAAACCTGAAGATCAAATTCCGGTCTTCTAAAACATATGCAACCAATTGCAAGTGTTATTAGAAGAATGAGATACAATTATTAGACTTTGATCTTATTAAGTAAGAAAGTTAATTTCAATGATTATATGTAGATGTAAATTATTTTGATGTACTATCCGAGTCCTTCTCTAAAGATTCTACATAGAATTCATAGTCATATTATCAATACATCGGCTTATTGCAGTATTGGCATTCATCCAACTATTTGGATGTCATATGGAAGTCATAGAAGTATAGTCAACTTTTTGACTTTCCTTCTAACATAGGTGAGGCCCATGCTTCCACTGCGCTCTCTTCATCTGTAAACAAATATTGCTTAAGACAAAGGATCTCTTATGTTGAATTCAAAAGATTTCAATATAAGAGTACTTTAACATTTATACATGCTTCAATTCATACAATATGAATATTATGAAGCTTCATGTAAGACTAGAGTATGGACAGTAGAATGATGACACTCATCATATCTATGTACATCTTACCTCTTAAAGACTTTCGGTTCAGGAGGGTACTCAAACAATTTGAATACATCATCTCTTAAAGAGCAACCATTCTGCATGATGCTGAGAACCATGTCATTCATGATTAAATGTAGAGAGCACATATGTATGCCAGAACATCTTCTTAGAATTTTATAAGGATTATTTGACAATTACAATCATCATCGACATGTCACTTCCAAAGTACATTTGATGAGAGATCAGGACTATAGAGACATACAAACCCTAGGGTTGAATTCCTATTGTCTATTATAATTATTATTCCTCATTATTATGAGGAAGACTTGCTCATTGCAACCACATACATTATGTATCCAACTACAAGTACAACGTCTTGATCATGGATCCAATACATGATATTTTACTAGTTATCATTGAGTATAGTATTGAGTTGGTCTAATGAAAGACTATCTGAAATAAAAAAAGTTGCATATATATATATATATATATATACTTTACTTTCATTTAGGAATTTTTATATCAAAGTTGTCATGCCTTGTTAACATTGAAAGTTCATTCCCTTAATCACTTTCAAAGCAAGTGATATACATACCATTATATCTCAAGCAAGATTTGGGATCTCCTTCCTTATCTTTGTTACATCTTAATAATATGGGAACTTGCAACTCGGATAAAAAGAAGCTGGAACACATTCCGTCTTGCAAGTCCAACTTGAATTCCCAATTCGGTCTTTAACACCCGGGCCCACACCCCTAAGGTGATGTTGACCCGTCATTAATTGAACTAACAATCAATAGGAATAGTACTCGCTACTCGCAATCCATTATCGTCCCAATAATATGAGGACTCGATATTAGTGTCACTATGCATACAACCTTACTCTTTCGAGAAGCAAAGAGCCTGATCTAGATGCGCTTGCATACAGGAGCTGTCACTTCAGACAGACGTCTCCTACATACAATCCCTGGCGACGGAACTCTTCACCTTGGCGGGAGGCCATGGATGTCACTTATGTGATCCTCTATATCAAATTAAAATTCTAATTAATAATTTTGAATCATATTCATTACGATTAATTCTTCCAAGGAAAATAACTACTTTACTCATTATAGAGTGTTTTAATTTTGTAATCGGATTCCAATTAATCTAATCATATTACATTAATGATCCAATTAATATCCAACATATATTCTTTATTGTTACTTGAATGATGGTATAATCTCAAATACGTATTATTTCGAATTTTAATAATTATAAAATACATCATGATTTCTCAAGCATTATACCAACCCTACCCGCTATCATGGCCAGTACTAATGGTAGTAGGACAGACCACAGACGGTGCAACCTGCTACCCTAATGCTTCCCGACGAGATACCATATCCGTCTCAGAAAAAGGATAATGAAAAATAGATCACTTTGTACTTGAGATGATAATGGATTTTTCAACCGGAGTTATACCATATATAATAATAATCAAAATATTTTTTATTAACATTATAAGGAGATTTGCTAAACAAATCCCCAATCCTATTCAATGGAAGGTTCATGTAACCAATTGTGATCTAGATCATATCTAATCTATTATTGGTCAAGGCAATCTCACTTAATGAAATAATTATCATCAATAATTTCACAAATATTTATCCATAATTATTCCAGAAAATTAAACCATTTAATTTCACTAATTGATTAAAAAATAATCAAAAGGTTATTGATTAGGAAAGTAATTTTCAGCAGTGATCCTCACTTACTCAAATTAGCATATCTCAATCAATTTAAATCCAATTAAGCAAAGTAAGTTTCCAATATTTGTTAGTTTGATTTAGAACAGAACTCAAGTGATTTGCATGCATTTCTAGGCATTTCAGAACAGTAATTAATTCCTTAATTACGTCAAGATTCGCAGTCCCCGAAATAGTAAATACATGTTCACTAAAATGATAATAACTTGAGCATTCAGAATCCAAATTACGCAAACTCAAATCCCACGGTTTCCTTATTTAATGGGAAACATAATCCGAGTGGTTATTTAGTGTTTAAACATTTTAGCAGGGCCGAAACTATTCACTAAACAGAGATGTGATAATGAAATACGATAAAACTTTCGCAAACCCTACGAACCCAAGTTGCCTTAGGTTTATGGATCGTATCTGAAACCTTTGACCTATGGCTCTGATACCACTTGAAGGATATGGTGAGATCCTTAAGTGCATAATGGAAGCATGAGAATCACACCTTATGTGATTGGGAGCGATTAGTCGTACTTGTTGCTCGAGGCAGTGGAAATTAAAAAAATTTTCATGCGATGAAAACACATGATACAAGAACACTTCTCATATTGCTTCATCTAAACCACAAACAAGTATTAGGGTTACCTCTTGAAGCGTGAATGTGATCGAGTCTCTAAACGAAGAGACCTCCTGTCTCAACTCCGATGTGGCGGAGGAGACGCTTACGAGCGCGTTGATGAAACATGTGTTCCTCGCAATCCATGTTCATGATCCAAGCGTCGAATCTCCTGATCTTATCACAGGAGATACGATGTCTTCCTCACAAGCAAGGCACACCGAAGGAGACGGAGATCCACGAGAAAACGATCAGGCAGCATAATGACGACGCTACGGTGATGGAGACTCTCTCTTGGACTTCCATGGTGGACGACCAAATGAGAGAGAGAGAGGGCGTATAGAGAGAAAGAGAGAGAGAGATTTATGTTCTCATGTTGTATAACATTAAGATAAAGGGGTGCCCTTTTATTTATAATATTTTGAGATCCATGGATCTCAATCCATGGGCAAAACAAATCCGATGGCTCACATTGATTTGTGTTTCTTTCAATGGCTATGATCTTGCTGCTAAAAACACAACAATAATTAATTTATTTAAATCAAATATATATTCAATATAATTTAATTTATGTTAAATCAGTCTCTATTGGAGAAATAGGAAAGAGGCAGGCCTCCTTCGATAAGAAGGGTGAACGGCCACCACATTCCTTATAGGAATTGTGGCCGTCCACTCTTCCTATTTGGAATGTGGATCTCTCTTCCTTATTACATGATATTAAATTATCTCATGATCTTCTCCAATATTTGCAACAACTTTTGTTGCAAATTATTTCAAAAATAAATCTAATTTATCTTGTGAATATTGCAATCATCCCATTGGAAATTTGTGATTCATATTGACAACCCAAAATAAAATGTAAATTACATTTTCAATTTATTGTCCAATGTGAATCCTATTCACATCAACATTTAATTAACAAATGTAACAAATAGCTATCTCTTATATATTATAAATCATATTTATAATATATTATATATATATGATTAATATGGATAATGCTATCCACATTATTCATATCCATGATAATTAAATCACATTTAATCATCTTGTATCTCTATTCTTACGTGCTCAAATAATGTGAGTCACATTCACATTATTCACATCTTTGATAATTAAATCACATTTAATTATCTAAGATAACTCTCTTTATAATATGAACAAAATTCATATTATCCATGATAATTAAATCATATTTAATTATCCAAGTTAACTCTCTTTATAATATGAATCAAAATCATATTATTCATGATAATTAAATCTCATTTAATTATCCATTTTTTTCAATGCTCGGATACATATATCAACAATGACATTATCCTGAATTCTTTCAACGATAATGCGCTTTCTCCGCGGATACTTGGAGATATGGACAGGGTGATTGTATTATTCCATGTATAGTGACTTGGATATTGAGATCACATCTCAAATCCAGATCTTACAGACTACTCGTCGATGCTTGATTAAATCAAGATTGTAGATCCAATCTTCTCATTGCATCTGAATCACATTCAGATCACTGTCCAAAACTTTGAACAAGACTAGATCAATTCTCTACTGAGAGGAGTCACTAAAATCCAGACCCGTTTCATCACTCCCTAGGAATGGAATCGTCATGGTTACACAATCGTTTAAGATCATATCACCCTCAGGTATTCCTAATACATTGTCTACTTCAAAGATTTATCATTAAGTTTATCTTTTGATCATTGCGAGTTGGTATCGATCATATACTTTTCAAAAGCATATATCATACCTAGGTGTTGATCATATACTTTCCAAAAGCATATATCGATCCCTACAAATTCAGTCAAACTTTTAAAGCAAGACGACTGCACGTGGAATTTGATTCTTCCCAATATCTCATGAGTGAGCTCATGTCTTTTGTTTCAGTAAATGAACCTGTATGATCCCTTTGAGAGATCGTATTACTCATATGCCCTTATATGCATACCATCGCGCTGGTGTACAGACCTTGATTAGGTCATCAACCTATTGGTCTGCCAAATGTACATACTGAGACATATAGTAACACATCTGTCTCCGGTCAGAGGATGCGTTCCTATATCGTGACAACATACGACATATGACTTTGGTTATCTTGATCTCGTTGAGTCAACTCTTTGACCTATCTTATCTAATACCTCCGAATCTCTATTCCTATGCAGAGGACCTGCATCAAGAGGCCAGTTAGATATAACCCATTAGAGAAAGGATTGCCATCTCCTTCTCAGGATGGAGATCATCTCTTAATAATCATTTTACGGTGCTTGATGAGTCTTCAATCTAGTTCTTTAGATATTCATCCAAGCACCAGCCTCTATGATTCAATAATTGAATCAACATCTATATGATCATCAAGATGGCCATGGTATATAACCCTAATTGTACTAAGGGACCTATTATGCAAATTAGTTATTCTTCATTTCATTTCAGGGAATGATATTTGTAATAACATTTATTGCATAATGGCTCGCCATGGGCTCGCATGTCCAATACAATATTCTATACTTAGGATTATTTCATCTTAAGTATATGTGGGACGATTAACTTCTCATTCTTTGATTCTTTAGTCATTGCTTTATAGATTGTTCTATACTTAGTATGAGTTATGTCTTCCTTTTTTCTCTCTAATGTATGAGGACATATCTCAAGCTATGTATAGGGGGGTTGTATATATGATGTATATACTTCAGCCATATCTCATACTTTCGTATTTCAATAATATGGCTAAGTAATAAAATATACAATAATTCTTTGAAAAAACTTGTAATAAATTTGTTAAAAATATTTTGCAAAATGATTTGAAAATTAGTTGAAAAATCATTTGACACTGTTTTGAAAACATTTTTGTAAAATATTTGCGGACCATTGTAAAAAAAATTTGATTGTAAAAATTCTTGTATTTGTATGAATAACATGGTTTGAAAATTAGTTTGCAAATTGTTTGGAAAAATGTTGTAAAACTATTTTGAAATATATATGCACATTGTTTGAAAATTCTTTGCAAAATGATTTTTAAAGTTTGTAAGTGTTTGCAAATGTTATAAAAACCCATAAAAATTTGCAAAACTTTCTAATCACCCATATGAAGTTCAAAACTAGAAAATTGCATCAAAAAAATGGTTTCCTTGCATTGTACATAGCATTTGTATTTTTTGGATTGATGATGACAATTGAACTAGTTTAAGTGAAATTAACAATTGGAGCTTGGTTGGATCTTAATCCACTTAATCACATGAACCTATAAGGAACTAGAATTGAGATACTTCATAACTACTAGACTTAATTCTTTGGGACCACGAGATTTGGTTCAGCGTTGTCTTGATTGAAAAAAGTAGAATATTTTGTAACACACATGACTCTTGTCGATTGTGACCTAGCTTTGCACACATGCACCTTACACTTTTCTCACCTCAATTGAAGTGGTAGAGGGTTGAATTTGTCGATATTAGACACAAGCCAATTTAAACATCAAAGTCAAACATATGTGGCCATTGTAACCGAACCCGATCTATAGTAGCAAAGAGGTCAAAAGATAGAAGTTTGTGGGAAAAATCCTTATGTAAATGCTACTATCTATAGTGTAAAAAATGTGAAAATCAACAACTCCAGAAAAATAGACGGGTAGAAATCAAAGGAAAATCAATTCCTGCCGGAGTATGTACATATAATCAATAAGCAAGCTTGAGATTCAAAATCAAAGATACATATGAGCCTGCAGTCAGATGACTTGTTGACACTGGTCAAGCATCCTATGATAGGTAGCTACATTGGTTACCATCTGTTCTCTTCTCTGCCTCCTCTTCTTTAGCCGGTTACACGTGAACATAGAAGGGAGTACCCCGCTTCTCATGGAAAGAGTTGCTAGATAGGGGAATTCGGGTCACCATGTTGGAGAAGACCGACTTTTACCACTTCAACTGAGAGGAGCAAAATATCACTTATAATTGTACAAGACAGACTCATAGTCATAAGGGACTGTGAATGACATCGACTTGTTCTGACCTGGTTTTTGAGGAGATTTAGGTAGTGTTTTGTGGTTCTCAAAGATTGTTTTACTTCAAATAGGCTTCCCAGTAAGGTTCTAACCATACATAATTTTCCAAGGGTCAGACTGAGCTCCAAGCTTTGATTTTTATGAAGAAAAGTTAGAAAGTTAAAGTCGATCCAAGTTCTTTCCTTTTCTTTTCTTTAATTTCTTTTTCTACACTTACATGCACACGTGTTTGCTAGGGAATAACAAAGACAAGTATAGGGGGTAATCAATCTCCATTTCATCACCATTATTCCTTCATTTCGGTCTTTAAACCCTAGCTAAATGCATGTATATATCTTTATTTTGCTAAAATACCTCCATTAATTATCGTGTAAATGCTATATAAAATATTGCATTTAAAGCCAAAATAAAAGAATAAAGAATAAAAAATAAAAAGAATAAGAAATGAAATAACATAGGTATTGAATGATCCTAAACCCCGATACCTAGGCATCATAATGCCTAGGTCGGCAAGGAATAAAGTATGGGGAGATAAGGGACAATAAACCCTAATTTTCAACTCATCAATAAGTCCTTTGGGACATATTTTATTCTTTAATATTTATACCTCAAGTCAATACACCTTTTACATGAACGTACATAGAAAAATACAAAATTTATTTTACATAAATAATGTACAATGTGCCTTTTACACTAAAAAAAAGTCAAAATCTAAACTTCAGAGACCTATAGCTTCTCCATATGAACTCAAAATTAATCTAAATCATCTTTAATTTTATAAAACATTTAATTAGCTATCTAATTAAGGTGGTTTCATTTAATTTGTATTTAAGATGCAAATGTTAGAATTTGGAACCCTATTGTACACTATACCTGAATAAAACAATCATTTTATTTATTTCTTATATTTTCAAACATTTATATTTTTTATAATTTTATAAATATTATTTATAACATATGTACATGAATAAACCAAAATGAAATCATTAAAAATATCTCAAAATAAAAATGTAAAATATGATACATAGATGAAATATACTTACTTAGAGGGTTGATCCTGTGAGATCCAAAATCTATGAGAGCATGAGAGCAATGATTCTAGACCACTAGATTCTGTCAGCTCTCTCCTCGTTGATTACTGGAGGAGAGAGAAGAGCATAATATAGTGAACCAAATTCAATGCTCTCATGCTCTCACAGATTTTGACTTTTACAGGATCAACCCTCTACTTATTTATACCTATATAATTAATACATGTATCTGATTAAGTATACATATCAAATCAGAAAAATACAAGAAAAACATCTATATGTGTATTTAGATAAGTTAGAAATATATAAATTAGGTATATAAAAAAATAATTCAAAAATACAAAATAAACAGTAAAATACATGACACATATGTAGATATACAGATAATTGTACATACAAAAGTAGTACACAAAAAATAACCTTTTAAAAATAAAAAAAAATCACCATAAAATACTACATAAAATAATAAATATTTTTTATATTTTAATCAAAAATTTAGAAAAACATTTACTATTTATATAGAATTCTTTTTGAATTTATTTCTTGTTTTGTCTTGTTATGGCTTACGTGGACCAATCGGCTGCAACCTCGGTTGACCTGCCTGTCAATTAAGACCCATGCAACCCTAGGTCATGTAGCCTCGTGGATCGACCATCATCGAATTTTCCCCACTCCTCCTTGCACTTTTTTGGTTGGATTCCTACAATAAATTTCCTCCTCGATCCACGCTCATTCATGTAGAATCAAGGTCTCGAACGATGGATCGTTGAGGTGATCAATGGCCTCAGTCAAAGCTCGCATGTATACAACTAGGTCACCAGTCTCCTTTTGATTTTTTATCCCACTTCCGCTTTGAAATCACCAAGTATTCTGGTCCCCGAGGTTGTTGGTGACAACATCTACTTCGCTCAAGTGCTCGGCGTGGATGAAAAGGCTAGTAACGGAGATCCGAGCTTTGTCGGAGTAGCTGGCAGAGCTCCACCTTGGTTCCCTCTTTTTCATGTAGTACCTTAGTTTCTTTAGTCCTTTCTATTCCTAGCATAGTAGATAGCCTAGTTTAGCTTTTAACTTAGCTTGATTTCTCCTTCTATTCATTAAATTTCTAAAATCGAAGTTCGTCGGAGCTTCTGCTCTGAGCATTGTTCCTCCATCTTCCAACCATTCATCGACCCGCCTGTCATCGGTATCTTCTTCCCCATCGAGTTTTGAATGCCCCACGCACCTCCATTTGAGATGATCCTTGTTGGATTAAGGATTCGGAAATTCCTCATCCTCTATACGCTAGAGAACCTCTGCCCACCTCCAATTTCACTCATTTCCGACCAAAAAGACCGATGGAGCCTTCCTTTTTCTTAGATGGAGCTAACCTTGCATGTAGCGGAGGTCAAAGACCCATGTTGGGTCAAATTTTATCTAGGACAAGGTTCCTGGAGATGCTTCCCTTCCTAGACCTCTAAGGGTCACTCTAGTGACCCTCAGACCTCCTTAAAGCTTCCAGGACCACCCCACAACCTGTCGGAGCATTTTTCACCTCGCTGTGAAGCTAGAGACCGCCGAATTTGTGTAGGGGAGTGAATTGGAGTTCGCCTAAATATGCATTATTCCCTCTTCTTTCTATATTGTTCCCCACTATTGGATCGATGAGGAGATCCAGGTGTAGCAGCAACCATCCGATCCAGAAGCCATTTGCCATCGAATCAACAATTGCCTTCTAATCGTGTCCCTTCATCCATGAAGGGGTATCCACCGTCCATTAGCTGCCACGTGTTTAAGTGAAAGCTTCCTGCCATTGGATCGTGCCGTCTGGGGAAATTTTGCCCTATACACCCTGCTTTTTGTATTTTATTTTTAATCTTGAAACTTTTATCTGTAGTGTAAAATAATGCTTTTAGTTTCCAAGTAGACCTCTATAATATTTGTATTTACACTTAGGTCCTCTAGAACATCACCTTGTGTGCCCAAACACATGAGGTTGTGGCCTTTTTGCAAAGGCCCCCTACCATTGTGTGTTATTGTTTAGTCAATAAACTTTAAGATTTTGTTCAAAACTTTTTGGGAATTTTGCATGTATGCCATGTCGTTGACAACTCGCGAAATCGGCCCTCTATAAGTGTGGAATTAGCACTTGATATGCCATTGCAGCCGGGCCGAATCGGGCTCATCAAAAACCATTTAAGTTGGATTTGGAAAGGAAATCAGATGGTCGTATATTTTTATTTTACTTGGCAAGAAACAAAGGTCGAACTTAGGGACACGAGCCTCTCTCGTATTATCTAGATTTTTATCTATTTACTAAGTGTTGAGTTGGAGAACATAGGTCAAATCATGCAATAAGACAAGATAATGCATTAAAACGAAACATGCATTTTTTTATCATGTAAATAAGTGTGATGTAATGCAACATAAGTAATATGCCCTAGATCATAATAAGTATGGTGAGCAATTTAACAAGAGTCGATTTCTGTTCTAAATAAGGCAACAGACTTGATTGACAAGTTGAACAAGGCATAAGTTGAGTAATAAAAGACACATGGCGACTAAAAATATTCATCAAAATTACAGTTCCCAAAATGATAAATGATAATGCCATTAGAAAGTACATCAAGCAAGCTTTGAAATGAGACTGAAATCAACTGAAACGGAAATACGATGCTCAAGATATGCAATAATGAAGACAAGGGCATAAACGCAAGAAAACATGAAAAGATAACTACAAACAGGTCCCTGGGAGGGACTAAAATGTAATAAAAGTTAAGCACGTGGCCTTCCCTGTAAAAAAACCCACTCGTGTGGGGGTATATTTGCAATTATTAAAACCAGCTAGGGTTAAAATGCAAAATACCCCAGGCATGTGTGGTGTTGCACGTGATGTAAGGACCTGGATGCGAATTGGAGAAGACGGTGGGGCCTCTTTGCAAATTTCCAAGACAGCACGTGCTCTGCACGTGCTCTCTAGGCTCGGGACGGCTCGTAGGTTCGGAGGAGGCCCGAGTAGCTTCGGCTGCTGCTTCTGGCTCGAATAAGGTTCGACATAGGATCGGAAACGATCGAAGCGCTAATGAGACTCAGAGCAGGCTCGTAATGGTTCGAATGAGGCTCGAGAAGTCCAAGACTCTGGTCTGTACTGCAGCTCGAGGTGGTTCTGAAATCGACGCGTGGCTGAATGAGAACCACCCGATCACGGAGATCGGGTGGCTCCTGGAGAGATGACGCGGAAGCGTCTGGGTCGTCGGATGGTCTCCGGGAGAGGTCCATCCAATGACCGCTGCTTCTCCTTCCTCATCTGCAGCTGGTGGCGGGATCTGGTCTCCGTCAAAGCATCTCCTCCTCCTCCGTTCGTTCTCAGACAAGGTAGACCTCCCCAGAGCTCCCGGTTGTATGTTGAGAAAGCTGAGAGTGAGGGGAAGGTGCCGGACCTCCGGGATCTGGCCATAGATGCTCTTATGACCGCGTTGAGAATAACTAAGTTGGCTCCGACGACTCTTCGGCCGTTAAAGAAATTTGATGACCTGCAAAATTAGCGCAATAGCCGAAGCGTGGTGTGAAGTGTGTGTGAGCGGAGTGTGAGCTCTTGCGGGCGAAGAAGATGAAAGCTCTGAGCTCCTCCGCCGTGGAGGGCGGAGGAGGTGAAGGGGGTGATCAGAGGTAGGGAAGGGAGAATGGTGATCCAAATCGTGCGCGTAGATGGGAGATGAACGACGAGGCTAATGAGGAGAAGGATTACAGGTGGTAATGCATAGAATGACCTCAGTAATTGCGAGAAATTAAGGGAAAAATAAAGAATGGAGTCGGAAGGACTTACCTGATCGGAGATGGAGGGTATAGCTTGGGCTTGGGGTTCGAGAAGATCCCCGAGTCTTCGCTGGACCCCGTCAGCTACTCGGGGCAGCTCGAGCGGGCGCGAGGCTCAGCGACGACGCCGATGTTGGCGATGGGTCTCACCATGGAAGATAGGTCATTATCGCTCAATCCTCCACCTCCCCCTATCACAGGGAGATGGAGGAGGGTTGGGCCTCCTCCCGTGTAAAGGTAGACAAAGAAGCCAGGTGGGGGAGTGGGGTTATTTGAAGCTTCGACGACGACAGTTTCGGGTGAGACAACGTGGGTTTTACCAAGGGATAAGGAGCGGCTGAGGTTCCTACGTGGGTTGAGGAGTGACGCGCGAAGGTGCAGGATGATGGGGGTTCGTGGTGAGGTGGTTAGCGAGAGGAGAGGTAGTCGGAGGATGTGGAGATAATGGGAAGGGCGGAAGTGGATCGCAAGTTGGCGAACGTGGGAGAGAGGCGGCGGGAGGTTAACGACGACATGCTGGCCATTGGATCTTGAATCCAACAGCTGGAAATTAGGCGCTAAAGAGCGGTCGGGATGTAAATCTGACGCGACGCGATCGAAGGGCTAAGATGTAGCCACGTGTCGGGTGCATGGGCAGGCGGAAGTGGGCGGCTGAGATGTGAAGTGGATTGAGATCGGACGGTGAAGGATCTAAGTGAGGGGAACGGCTAGATGGCGATGATAAGGTGCTGCAGTTGTTGCCATGTGGCGAAAGGAGGGAAGGGCACTGACGGAGGGGTGGAGATGAAATCAGGAGTTTGATCGGGCGGTGGCTGTATTCAGGCAGTGTAGCGCGAGTAGAGCCATTAGATCAGGAGAAGATCCAACGGTTTAGAAATGAAGGCGGCCCAGTGAATGAGGTCGGGCCACGTGGCTCAACCAGAAAGGGCCACGTGGCCCAATCAGATTATTGCAAGATAAATTTTGATTTTTGATGGGATAAACGACCGAATTCGAGAAAACTCAAAACAAGAAAGTTGTAGATGTTGATGAGATCAACAAGTTTCATGTTGACCAAAAATGGAGATGAGGTCAAACGAAGACTCGAAATATTTTTGAGGGTATTTTTAAGGCTAAAAATACCACGAATTTTACTATTGTCATTTTTTTGTGATTTTTAATTTATTCAAGACTCGGATAACTACAAGATATTATCTGGATTTTATTGACACAAAACTTAAGCAAGGGGGTTAATAATGGAGAATTGTGATGATGAAATCGGGTTTCATCACCCCCCATACATAAACAATGCTCGTCCTCGAGCATCAAAGAGAATGAATAAGCTGAATTAACCCCCTTGTGCATGTGAGTACAAGATCCAATTTGTTAAGTCTACTCAACTTTAGAGGTCCAAAATTCTAGAATTCAACCTAGCCTTAATCAAGAGGTACCCAATTCCTCTAATTTTCCAGACTCTCTTTGATATACATACTCACAAAGGATATGACATTTAGTGTTGACTACGATCACGAGAGTAGAGTCAAAACTTCACCCAAGGTCTTGGTCCGAGAAAATATCCTAAGGACCCAATCCTCAACACTAGAGAATAAATGAAGTCTTGCATCAGTCCAGCGTCTCTTTAGTTGTCAGACTTAGAAAATGTAGATGGAAGGCCAGTAATGGAGGGCATGGGATTGCGTCATTTCTTCTCTCCCTCTCATTGGAACAAGGATTCCCTCTAGTGCCTTTTTACGCAACACAATGTTTTGGTGTTGATCAGTGCGTCCGTCAAGAGATGTTGGAGCCGTCTGCACTTGTTTTCCTGGGAATACACTGGGGGTGTGTCTTTTTTGAGTACCTATCGTACCTTAGACACCCAGACTTGTAGCGTTTACGATACAGAGCCCTTTTTTGGTGCAAGCCCGACTCCTGATCCTAATAGCGGTGGTCCAAGTGGACACTTTGAAATGGTTGGGAGCGCTCGCCTTTGGTGGAAGCTCTTTGATATTTGTCTTTGTTGAATGAGAGCTTTTCTTTGACATTTCATTGATTTGTAAATTTTTTGGCTAGCTCCACTACTTTTACCAAGAGTTGGCGCACACTGATCAACATTTTTTATTTATTTCACACACTGGCACTTAGGTCAATATCAAGAGATTAGTATAAGAACCAAGTTTTCATACTGGCTAAAATTGCTGATACTCAGGTTTCATGAAGCCTTCAAAGATTTTATCCCATCCTCGAGCATCATTAGATCAAGTCCAGACTCAAATCCCTCATCCCAATCCCTCAGGTTAAAAGTAAACTCATTTCATCAAAATCGCAGTCGTGCATGTGATGAGCTGATAATATTCTTATTGTCTGAGACTAAGCATGAAATATAGCATGCCAATCTAGAGATCTAGGGGAATGTGGATGATTAAGTTTAAGACCCTGATGGCTAAGGTTGGTTAACCTAAAATCTCCAAGACCTCATAAAACTAAGTTTCCTAGATCATTTTAGATCCTGGTTGGAAGTGTGAAATTAGAGGATCAATCCAACTCCTTTATTCAGAAACATTTTTTTTGAAAGCTTCAGGAGATATTAGGATTTCCTAAACTCAATTAAGAAGATGCATCTGCATTCAGTCAGTATGGATGTAAGTACATGCCGGAGCCCGTTGATTGAGGACGGGGCCTTACTAAGGGAGAACCCTCACTGAACGTGGCTACTTAATTGGTTTTAGTAGTCACTAAAGACTCCTAAAGGATTTTTGGATTTTTCTCATTTTTATGGATTTTAATTTAAAGGTTAAAACAAAGGTTAGACTCAACTTTCCTTGAAACGAGAGAAAATTTTCAAAACCATGTCACACAAATAAACATTTTCAAAACTTTTTCAAAAGATTTTTCAAAACAATGAAAACTCATTTTTCAAATCATTTTCGAAAATATTTTTATCAAAATAGTGTAACATAGTATAGAAAAAGCCGAGAAAAACATTTGAGTCCACTTAGTTCAAAGGATTTTAGTTTAGCCAAAAAGTTTTAAAATTTTCAAATTTTTCAGATTATAGCTAAAGTAAATATACTGTATATACGGTATAACACCCTATACTTAAACTTTGCTATGTCCTCATAGCACTATATGATATAAGTCCATAGATCCATTTAAATATAGAGAAATATACGGGAACCAAGAGGGGCTCCCCCTATACATAGGTTAGAAATAACCTAAGTATAAAGGCAAGGAAAGAAGAGTAGAGAAGATCACAGGGACTCGGGTTCCCCCTATACTTAGGCTGAGATTAGCCTAAGTATATAGATGGAGATTTGATGCGGGGAGAGACCCAAGGTGAACGAAGAAGAAGGATGGATTTACAAGTGAGGGGATGAATCTGCGGAGATGGATGGAGTGACTAAGGCTCTGGGGAGTGTATCAGAGCAAACATGGCTCAATAGAGCATGCAAGACCCTCAATTTCACCAACTCACACATGAAACTAACCGAAGTTAGTTTATTATCTTGTTGGTTTTATTGGTGATTAAAACATTAGATCTTTACGCAGAAAAAGTGTCAAGTAAAATCGATGCGTAAATGAGGGTGTTGCTCTCCCAAAATAAAATTTTACTCCATTTTAGGTTGACTTGCAATTAACAGTCCCAATTATTATTTAAAGTTGTCACTGAATTAAGGTAAGCACATAAATCAAGCAATCATCGTCTACCGTTCATTCCAATTTTATATTAACCTAGGTGATCCAGCTAGGAGGGGAAATTGAGAAAAACTATGCATTCGATAAAAACATGATCTAAGCTAAGTGATAACACATGCAGTGACTTGGCAAAAATACGTGAATACGTGGGCTGTTTTAAAAACCAAAAATCATGTATGCAAGTCATTCAAAAGCCGTACCTAATCATGCTTCTATTAGCGGGGAGAATGTCGATTAAATTTGGCTAAGTGAAGCGAGATTATGTGTGTCTATTAATTTAGTTTGTCCTACCTACGAGCAAGCATGTAAGAAAATGAGAAATAAAATAAGCTCGGGGAGCCGCGTGCCTGGTCCTAGGTCGACTTTCAAGTGGGGACGATCCCCACACAACCACAATCGTTCGATTACAATCTCAAGTCTTCGATCGAAGACCACTGTAAAAGACGATTATTACATGAGACAATGATATGCAAAAAAGACTTTTTTTTTCTTTCTTCTCGACGTGCTCCAAGCAAGCTTCTGCGACTCCTCGCAGCGGGAAGCACCGGCTTCTCGCCTCCTTGAATACCATGGGCCCTACCACAAAAGCAACGGTTAAATATCAATTGAAAAGGAAAACTTTTATAATGCAGAATAGATGAACATGGTGACCTATATAAAAGAAACACTTAATTAAATAAACAAGATCCCAATAATACAAAAAATGAGCCGTATCCCCGGCAATGGTGCCATTTGACGACCCGCGAAATTGGCCCTCTAAAAGTGTGAAATTAGCACTTGATATGTCATTGCAGCCGGGCCGAATCGGGCTCATAAAAAACCATCTAAGTTGGATTTGGAAAGGAAATCAGATTGTCTAATATTTTTATTTTACTTGGCAAGAAACCAAGGTCAAACTCAGGGACACGAGCCTCTCTCGTATTATCTAGATTTTTATCTATTTAACTAAGTGTTGAGTTGGAGAACATAGGTCAAATCATGCAATAAGACATGATAATACATCAAAACAAAACATGCATTTTTTTATCATGCAAATAAATGTGATGCAATGCAACACAATTAATATGCCCTAGATCAGAATAAATATGGTGAGCAAATTTAACAAGAGTCGATTTCAGGTTTAATTAAGGTGACAGACTTGATTGACAAGCTGAACAAAGCATAAGTTGAGAAATAAGAGACACATTGTGACTAAAATAATTCAACAAAACTACAGTGCCCAAAATGAGAAATGATTATGCCATTAGAAAGTACATCAAGCAAGCTTTGAAATGAGACTGAAATCAACTGAAACGGAAATACGATGCTCAAGATATGCAATAATGAAGACAAGGGCATAAGCGCAAGAAAACATGAAAAGATAACTACAAATAGGTCCCTGGGAAGGACTAAAATGTAATAAAAGTTAAGCACGAGTCCTTCCCTGTAAATAACCCACTCGCGCGGGGGTATATTTGCAATTATTAAAACTCGCGAGGGTTAAAATGCAAAATACCCCAGGCGCGTGTGGTCTTGCACGTGATGTAAGGACCTAGATGCGATGTGGAGAAGAAGGCGGGGCCTCTTTGCAAATTTCCCAGACAGCATGTGCGTTGCACATGCTCTCTAGGCTCGGGACGGCTCGTAGGCTCGAAGGAGGCCCGAGTAGCTTCGGCTGCTGCTTTTGGCTCGGATAAGGTTCGTTATAGGCTCGGAAGTGATCGAAGCGCTGATAAGACTCGGAGCAGGCTCGGAATGGTTCGAATGAGGCTCGGGACATCCCAGCCTCCGGTCTGTGCTGCGTCTCGAGGTGGTTCTGAAACCGACGTGTGGCTGAATGAGAACCACCCGATCATAGAGATCAGGTGGCTCCTGGAGAGATGACGCGGAAGCGTCTAGGCTGTCGGATGGTCTCCGGGAGAGGTCCATCCAATGGCCACTGCTTCTCCTTCCACTTCTGCGGCTGGCGGCGGGATCTGGTCTCCGTCAAAGCATCTCCGCTTCTGCCGTTCGTTCTCGGACAAGGTAGACCTCCCCAAAGCTCTCGGAAGTATGTTGAGAAAGCTGAGAGTGAGGGGAAGGTTCTGGACCTCCGAGATCTTGGCATCAAAGCTCTGATGACGGCGTCGAGAATAAATAAGTTGGCTCCGATGACTCTCCGACCGTTGAAGAAATTTGATGACCTGCAGAGTTAGCGTAATAGCCGAAGGTTGGTGCAAAGTGTGTGTGAGCGGAGTGTGAGCTCTTGCGGGCGAAGAAGATGAAAGCTCTGAGCTCCTCTGTCGTGGAGGGCGGAAGAGGTGATCAGAGGCGGAGAAGGGAGAATGGTGATCCAAATCATGCACGATGATAGGAGATGAACAACGAGGGTATAGCTTGGGCTTGGGGTTCGAGAAGATCCCCGAGTCTTCGTTGGACCCCGTCAGCTACTCGGGGCAGCTCGGGCGGGCTTGAGGCTCTGCAACGATGCCAATGATGGCGGCGGGTCTCACCGAGGAAGATAATTCGTATTCGCTCAATCCTCCACCTCCCCCTATCACAGGGAGATGGAGGAGGGCTGGGCCTCCTCCCGCGTAAAGGTGGACAAAGAAGGCAGGTGGGGGAGTGGGGTTATTTGAAGCTTCGACGACGGCGGTTTTGGGTGAGACATCGTGGGTTTTACCAAGGGATAAGGAGCAGTTGAGGGTCCAACGTGGGTTGAGGAGTGATGCACGTAGGAGCAGGATGATGGGGGTTCGTGGTGAGGTAGTTAGCGAGAGGAGAGGTAGTCAGAGGATGTTGAGATAATGGGAAGGGCGGAAGTGGATCGCAAGTTGGCGAATGTGGGAGAGAGTCTGCGGGAGGTTGATGACGACATGATGGCCGTTGGATCTTGAGATCCAACGGCTGGAAATTAGGCGCTAAAGAGCGGTCAGGATGAAATCTAACGTGATGCGATCAAAGGGCTAAGAAGTAGCCACGTGTCGGGTGCATGGGCAGGAGGAAGCGAGCAGCTGAGATGTGAAATGGATTGAGATCGGACGGTGAAGGATCTAAGTGAAGGGAACGGCTAGATGGTGAAGATCGGGCGGTGCAGTTGTCGCCACGTGGCGAAAGGAGGGAAGGGCGCTGATGGAGGGCGGAGATGAAATCAGGAGTTTGATCGGGCGGTGGCTGTATTCAGGCGGTGTGGCGCGAGTAGAGCTGTTGGATCAGGAGAAGATCCAACGGTTTAGAAGCGAAGGCGGCCTAGTGAATGAGGTCGGGCCACGTGGCTCAACCAGAAAGGGCCATGTGGCCCAATCATATTATTGCAAGAGAAATTTTGATTTTTAAGTGGTTAAACGACCGAATTTGAGAAAACTCAAACATGAAAGTTGTAGATCTTGATGAGATCTACAAGTTTCATGTTAACCAAAAATGGAGATGAGGTCAAACGAAGACTCGAAATATTTTTGAGGGTATTTTTATGGCTAAAAATACCACGAATTTTACTATTGCCATTTTTTGTGATTTTTAATTTATTCAAGACTCTGATAACTACAAGATATTATCTGGATTTTATTGACACAAAACATAAGCAAGAGAGTTAATAATGGAGAATTGTGATGATGAAATCGGGTTTCATCAGTCGTGTCTAATAAATTGCATTTATACCTCCACCAGTGCGGAATGAATTAAATATTTGTGGGTAAATTAACAGAGGCCCTACATTGTGGAAGTTAGTTTTGGATTGAAGTTTCATTTTGGTTTATTTGCATATTAGTCTCTGTCAGTATTGCATTTTTATTTTGTGTATTCTTTGCATTAAAAATAGCATTAAACATTTAAAAATTATAGGATTTTTAATATAGGTGCCTCATATTACATTTCATCACATATATTTTTCATATGGCATTTAATATTTATTTCCTATATTAAAAAATGCAAAAATGGTTCTTTTTTCCCTTTTCATTGAAAAGCCATAAAATATTAAAAAATGTTTTGAAAATTTCTAAAAACTTAGTGTTTATTAATTATAGTGTTTTACAACTACAGACAAAAATCACTAAAAAATTCAAAAGAAAAAAAACCAAAACCTCCCCAAACCTATAAAAACTAAAAGAAATCATTTGAAAATACAAAGAGAGAAATTTTGTTTCTATATTTTCCTTATTATATTACTTACCTAAAAAATTAGTTTTGGATATTTTTGAGCTTTTTAGCTATTTTTGAAATAAAAAACAAGTCAGTTGTGAATTTTTTCTCTTTACTTCTCTATTTTTATCTAATTTAAAAAACAATAAATTAGCAAAAAATTGAAGAAAATACAAAAAATAGATAAAAATATATAAAAGACAAAAAATTATTTTCTTTTTTTGGAGTATTTATAGCTACTTTATTAATCTAAATTCAACATTTCTTTATATAGCTATATTTACTTATATTACACATTTTTATAATTATTAAAAATCCCAAAAATATTTCGAGTACCCTTTAAAAAATAAAAAGGATTGCACATTAGTGTATTTTTATAATTTTCCTCTATATTTCATATATTTATTATCTATATCATCTATTTTATATATATCTGAATATTTATTTTATATATAAAAAACAAAATAAAAATAAAATAAAAAACCAGAAAATATAAAAAGAAATATAAAAATTATAAAACTAAAAACACATAAAAAATATAAAAAAATCCAAAAAATAGTTAAAAACCCACTAAAAATATAAAATCTTCGCAAAAACACTAGAAACAATTGTTGACTTTTTGCCAAGTTTTGTTGCCCATTCCCCTTGCTCCTTGTGCTTGACAGTCTACACTAGTTTCCATATACACATGTTGTGTAAAGTTATATTAAACTTTAACTCCACATTTTTCTTTTTTGCTTTATCTTATTGTGGGTTAATTGTTGATCAGTCAGCTTTCATGAGTGATCGCCTTAGCGATAGTGTAGGGTGTAGGTCTCACCTTGTGTAGACTACATTATACACTCGCAAAATATGACTTTTTACATGTGAACATTATCTTATGGACTCAAAGAATTAAGTCATTTGACATGATAAGTATCAACTCCAGTTCCTATAAAGTTCCTCTGAAATTAAGTGGATTAAGGTCTTAACCAAGGCCCATTCTTCAGATTTTATTCCAGACTATTTTAATCATTAATATCATTCTGAAAATTGTGAATCCAAATGCTACAAATTTTTTAAGTGAATTTCTAATTTATGTTTTTATGTGGTTTTTATTGAATATTTCTAGTTTTTAAGAGTTTTAAAATTGTTCAATTTTTAAGTATTTTTTATAGAGTTCGTGAATTGAATGTATTTACAAATATTAACAAGGATTACGTACATATTCACAGAGATTTTATATAAAACTATATACAAGAATTATACATGTTTTATATATGATTTTACTTACAAAAGAATGTTATTTACAAGTTTTATATATAATTTTTTACAAAAGAATTTTATTTAGAAGTTCTAAATACATGTTTTATGAATAAAATATAATTTATAAAAGAATTTAATTACATAAATTACAAGAAATCATGGATTTATTTACACGAATTTTACAACAAGTTTATATACACAATTTTACACAACATTATTTATATACAAAGTTGGAAACTATCTTTACAAAACTAGTGTACAAAATATTTTTACAAATAATTTTACAAAACCTTTTCAAAATACTTTACAATTTTTTTTATAAAAAGAATTTTTAGAAAAGTTTTACAATTAATTTACAATCTAATTTTTCAAAAACATTACAAAGGAATTTTTTATTCCATTTTTTAAAACATTTTTCAAATAATTTACAAAATAATAATTTTATATAAAATAATTTATAAAACATTTTACAAATAATGATTTTACAATGTTTTTTACAAAAATAATTTTACAAAGGTTTTTACAATAGTCTACTAAGAATTTTTACAAAAGAATTACAAATATTTTAACAAATGTATTTATAAAATATTTTGCAAAAACATTTTATAAAGATTTTTTTAAAAATATTTTACAAAACATTTTTACAAAACATTTTTATTCTAATTTTATAAATGAGGGACATATTATTAAAACATAATAAATTATGCGTCATTGCTAAATTATGAATACAATATATACAACACCCCCTATACCAACCCAAACTATGTCCTTATACTGACCAAGAAGCGACAAAGGAAGATGTAGCTCATGCTAAGTGTAGAAAAGTGAAAACAATCCTGTAATATAATGACTCAAAGAATAAAAACTAGAATGAATAGAAATCTCTCATCCCTCATATAATTAGGATCAAATAATCCTAAGTATAGAAGATTGTATAACGAGGATAAGCGAGGAAGAGAATGTACACAAAATAAACGACTCGACTTGTCCCTCCCGCACTTAGTGTAAAAGATCCCTAAATATAAAGAAGCAGTTGAGGTATAATGGAGAGAATAAAAAATAACAAAATATTACCCCTCATATACTTAGGGTAAGAACTCCCTAAGTATAAGCAAAAAAATAGGGGTAATAAAACAAAAAGAAAATAGAACAACTTTGTGTTTACATCCCCCTGTAATTAGGATAAAGTACATCCTAAGTATAACAAAATTCCTAAGCGAGACCTCGGTTGTAAAACAACAAAAGAATGAATGAATAAAATAGAAAACATGTATAAAATTATGAAAAAAATGGACAATCAATGTGTAACTGTACAAGCTCAAGAATCTCAAAAATTGGCCTTCTTATGTGACCGAGGAACAACTGAATATACAAGAGAAAGGTCGACATCAGGGTCATCCTTAGTGATATCCATATCTGAATAAGATGATCCTTGACATGCGTCGACCGGTGAGGAATGGCCCAGATGGCCGAAAAGATGAACAGAACTGACCTCTAAAAGTTTCACCACAGTCTCTGAATCAATATCATCATCGCACTACAATAAGAAGAAGATGAACCATCTTCTGAAACTGTATCTTAAACTCTATGTGACTGAAGAAAGTTAGGTTAGTATCTGAAGTAAATGCAAGAAATAGGTCATACTCTGCTGCAATCTGATCTATGTTTGTATCAACAAATCCCTAATAAAAATCTAAATGAAAAGAGGGAACAACATTCTCACAACAGGAAGGTTCAAATAAATGATCTACAACAGAATCAGGCTCGACCTCCAAAGTATCAGAATCAAGTACCACCCATGATTTTGAATGAATAACATCTAAACTACGAATCTCATCAATACATCTCCAGTAGTGTCTCAATGGATCAGAAAAGGCTATGCTCTCCAAGTTTACCTCTTTGGAGAGGAATTATTGGGTCTCAATAGAATCCACAAAGGTAGAATCCTATCGAATATCAACTGTAAAGTTGCATGCCCTTGTGTCTGATGGGCTGGTAATACACTCATCTAATGCAAGATTCTCTATCAGCTCTGAGATCAACTCTGTGCTACTGGAGGGAAAAGTGACCATGTTTGTCCCAAAATCAATAACATTCACTGCTACACACAAAATAGGCTGACCAAAAATAATAGCAGCATCTTGTGATGGTACTCAAGAGTCAACATCCAAAAGAAAAAAATCCACAGTGAATTTTGTGGCTTGCCATCACGACAATATCCTGAAGTATACCATTTGTCCTCTTAATTGTTCTATCTGGAAACTGAAGAATCATTCTGGATTTCTTAAGAGAACCTCATTGAAGTGTCTCGAGAATATAAAAGGGTATTATATTCACTGAAGACCAATTTCCAACAAAGTTTTCTCAAACTCATGATCTAAAATCTCACATTTGACAAATGGCACTCCCAAATCTTTCTTCTTTTTCTTGGGAGAAGTATGCTGAATGGCACAACAAGTAGAACGGGGAACACATGTTTCTCAGAATAGTGATTTCTCCTCTTATTTCTTCTAGGTGTGGAATGCTACTTCATGAATTTCATAAGAAGAAGAATGTGGACCAATTCCCCTGAAAGAGTGAGCTTAATCTCAATTGTGTCTAGCATCATTTTCATGATCTTATGCTGATGGCTCTTTTTGAGATTTTCTAATTTTTCTCCCTTCCCCTAAACTCAGAACATATCAGAAGGGTATATGTCCATTCTCCTCAGACGTATGTACACTCGAAGGATTAGAAGATGAAGATATTATTTTTGTAAAACTAGGACTAGCTCCATGAAAATTAGAAGGAGAACTAGCAAATGAAGTTGAAGTCTTGTCTTTATTTTTATTTATGGATTTTCTCTTTTGTGATTTTTTTTAATTTTTATGCCTTCACTATGAAGATAATCAGAATCCAAATGTGAACCTACACCGTTTCCCACTATGCACTTCTCTCTTCTAAATGTATCAACAACACTAGACTGCCTTTGCATGCCTTGGGAACTAGAAGGAATAAAACTCAACAACTCAGACGAAACATTAGTATCTGAAACTGATTCCTGCTCTGTAACAATGCTGACTTTTATTTCAATTTAGTTTCTGGATTTTTAATTGAGCATTACTTTCTCATTTGAACTCCAATTTGTGTGCATTTTATGTTGTTTTAAATCTATTTCCTTGCTCTATCTTTTTATATCATTTATTGATAGATCAGAGGAATTCTAAATAAATTATTATTTGAGGAGTAAATAATCTATTTAGGATTAATTTGACAAATTTTTGTACACATATCTAAGGAAATTTATCTCCTTACATGGATTAAAACTAAGGAGACTACTTGATATTCATTCCCTAACTTTTTGTGATTAAAATTTTTTTCCATGAGGATTAAATTACATGGAAATAAGAGATTAGATCTTATTGAGAATTATTTTCAATAATTGATCTCAAATATTGCAAGAATATATATTTATTGATCTTTTATCCTACATCTTGGAGTTTGATTGAAGTATCTCTCTTGAAGTAATTCCTTAAATTTGTGAAATTCTTTTAAGATCACTGATTAATTTCTTCGATATAAAATTTCAACATCACATATCCATACCTTCTTCTCAATATTTTACTTATTTTTTGTATTTATTTTTAACCTTTCTTTATGAATTATGTTCTGACATCGAAATTTATTAAATATTTTGACTAATTTAAATAATTCAACTAGAGATCACCGTTCCCTAAGTTTGACCTTAGTATACGTACCAAACAAAAATCTCCACATAGTAAAAAGTGGGTTTTTTAAAATAATTGTCACCTGGGTATACTACGATTTATCATTATTAAAGAGGTGGAAATACAGTTCATCAAATGGAGTTGTTGCTGTGGAACGACGTACTTTTAGGATTTTAAATTAAATTTTGTAACTAATTATTGTGATTTTAATTTTTGTATATAATTTCTTTTACATCTATTAATTTTCCCACATATTAATTTTATTTTTTTTTTGTATTTCTCTCTTACAAATACCAACTACATTTTCACTCTTTATAGATAGGTTGAAGTATTTTAAAGACAAATCCAAGGAACTGCAAAGGAGTTTTTTATTCTTTTTGTGAGAGAGTAGTCTAGGTTTTAATTCCTTTAATTTCTTTCATTTTTAAGGGATTATTTGAACCCTATTACTTGTGATAAAACGTTACTGAATTGCGGGACTTGGGCTTGTTTTGACTCCAATTGTGTGGTTAGACCCTAAGTGTTGTGTAATTGACATAGAAATCCAGACCCACATTCTCGGTAGAATAATTTTCACTTGCATGTGCTCGGTTAATTTTAGCACACACAACACTTAGTTAAATGCACTGTAGATAGTTCAATTTAGCTAATACTTGAAATGAATTCTTCCCGCTAATAGAGCTTTCTACTTAGGAGCATTTTTATGGCAGCATTCATTTAGAATAATTTCAATTGTATTATGCATCCCACATGAAGAGTGATGGGAAGCATCGTAAGTATTCTAACTAAGCATGCATCATAGTTTTCATCGTACATCTGTTTATCTCGACTACTTCCCAAATTTTCTTATCTAAGTTAAGGAAGTGAGACTGCTCGATAGACAACTATCTTGTGCTCATTAAGACCCAATGTGATAACCTAATCTAAAATTGAGACTACTAACAAGGCCAATTAAATTAATTGAAATAAAATCAACCCTTGCTTTGAGAGATCAATGCCCATCATTGGACAAAGGTACCATCCAAACATAGCGAGGCTGTGAAGAATCCATGATTCATGCCTTTATTCTTTCATTTTTTCTAAAATCTTTGGTAAAATACATGTAAATATTCACTAATTCTCACTAATTACAATTATAATCACATTTGTTAATATTATATATTTAATGCTTATCTTATCCAAAAGAAAATAACAAAGATAAAAAGAAAAACAAAAGAAAAGAAGGATGTATATAAGAAATATGTACAAATTGATCCTAACACTAAGACCAGGTCAATATTGATGTGGTCGTCAAAATAAATATGTAGAGGGAGATAAGGATCCTAACTTATAAAAATAATAAAAAATCAAGATCACAAATGTACATTAACACATTTTTCACCTTGTACAAATGCTTATCTATTTTATTTATAACTCATATCATCTAAATTTAGAATATGTTCTTCACGAAAGCTATCTATAATAATATATGTTAATTTATGAAAATATAAGAAAAAATTATTTAATTTAAAAACTATTAATTATGATGAACTTAAAAAGCCTAAAAACCTAAATTCCAAGGTTCACAACTATTTATAGAAAAATCCAAATTGACCAAACTCACTATTAAACATTGTTTTATAACTAATACTATTTATTAAAAATACCAAAAGAATATTAGAATAAAACGTATGCGTATTTGCATTTGGATCCCTTTGTACATATGTACTATATGTATATAAATCTTATTCATTTTCTATTTAATTATTCCTAATCCCATTTAATATAGTTATTTTTCTAATGTGTTTACAAAAATCAGTATAGAAATATAAAAATATAAGTTAAATTTTTTTTAATAAATGCCAATAAATCTTGAAACTAACAGGCCGAACCTGAACTTCCTAACCTCATAACTCGACCATATAAACTTCAAATTAGTTGTACTTAATTTTAAAGTTCCTTTTATATAATTATCTATCAAATAAAAGTGATTTCACTAAAATCGGAGTTAATATGGAAAAAATAGGTTTTGGGACCCTATTGGTATAAATTGTACAATATATCTTAATTCCATTCAACTTAGTTTTTGTTTTTTCTTTTATTTTATGTTTTATAAAATTTTTATAATAATCATAAAATAAAAATAAAATTTAATAAAAAATAAATTATTAAATTTAAATAATTATATAGGTATATACACCTATATTATTTATATATTAAATGAAAAATTAATTAATGTTATTTATTTAATTAAAATTTTTAATTAAAATATTTGTTGAATTATTACTAACTTTTATTTGATTCTCTATTAATTTAAACTAGTTATATTGTATCTCATACATTTTATATAGTTTCTTTGTCTTGTTTTCCTATTTGTCTTCTTCTCATTCTTTTCTTTCATTCCTTGGACCATTCAATCTTTGACCATGTGGTGGCCTATCATTGGTTCATGACCTTTGACCATTCAACCTTACTTTCCCCCTTTCTCTCTCTTCCCTCTCCTTTCTTCCTCATCCATTCCATTTCTTCCCCAATGTCCTTCTTCTTCCTCCCTCTTCCTTATCTCTTCTTCCAACTTCCCCAACAACCTGGTGGTCCCAGGTCATTGTCGAACTGCCTCCCCCATTACCCTCTTTAGTAGGTGAGGAGACCACCTTCTGTGCTCCCCACGTTTTTGAAGGATATGGTTAGATCCTCAAGCGCATCACGGAAGCGTGTGCGTCGTATCGAATACGACAAGGAGCGACTAGTCGGACTAGTTGCTCGATGCAGCGGAATTTAAAAATTTTTATACGACGAAACCACATGATCCAAGAACACTTCTCGGATCATCTCATCTAAACCACAAACAAGTAATAGGATTACCTCTTGAAGTGTGGTTGCGATCATGCCTCTAAACGAAGAGACCTCCTATCTCAAGTCCGATCCGACGGAGGAGACGCTTGCGAGCGCGGGGATGAACCGCGTGCTTCTCGCAATCCATGTTGATGATCCAAGCGGCGGATCTCCTGATCTCGACACACGAGATCCGACGTCTTCTTCACGAGCGAGGCGCACCGAAGGAGACAGAGATCCACGAGCAGAAGAACGGGCAGCATAACGACGATGCCGCGGTGATGGAGAACCTCTCCATGGCATCCATGATGGACGGCCATGAGAGGGAGAGAGAGGGATGACGTCTCTTGAGAGAAAGAGAGAGAGAGATGCTTCTTAAGCATTGTGTGTAAAAATAGAGAGCATGGTATGCCTCTCTATTTATAGGGTTTTGGGATCCATGGATCTCAATCCATGTGACATATAAAATCAATGGATGAGATTGATTTATGTCAATCCAATGGCTAAGATTGTTGTTAGTAAAACCAATAAATTTAGATCAAAATATATTTGACAAAATCAAATACAAATTAATCCAAAATCAATCCAATAAATAAGGAGAGAATGTGCTTGGAGATTTCATCTCCATGCACTTTCCATGTGGACGGCCACACATTCCTTTTAGGAATGATGTGCCGCCCCCCCCTCTTTCCATGGAGAGAGCAATCTCATGGAAATCCATGAGATTGCATATCTCCTTGAAAATCTTCTTTTTTTTATTTCCATCTACTTTTGTTGGTTTTTTATTCTTCAAAAAATAATTCACAATTATATTTGAGAATATTGCAATCTTGCCATAGAAAAATTGTGAATCAAATTCACAACCCAAAACAACATATAATTTACATTGTCAATTAATTACACAATGTGTATCCAATACACATAATAATTAATCAACATATAAATTATAATTAGCTCTCTCTAATATATTATAAATCACATTTATAATATATTATGAACAATTGGATATTACTATCCACATTATTCTTATCCATAACAATTAAATCATATTTAATTATATTTGATAACTTATTCTCATGTACTCAAATAATATGAATCACATTTACATTATCTACATCTTTGATAATTAAATCACATTTAATTATCTCAGATAACTCTCTTTATAATATGAATCAAATTCATATTATTCATGATAATTAAATCATATTTAATTATCCATTTTCTCAATGCTCGGATACATATATCAACAATAGAATTATCCATGAACTCTTTCAAGGATAATGTGCTTTCTCCACGAATACTTGGAGATAAGGACAGGGAGATTGTATTGTTCCACGTATAGTGACATGGATATTGAGATCATATCTCAAATCCATATCGCAGGCCTCCCATAGATGCTTGATTAAATCAAGACCGCAAATGTAATCTTCTCATTGCATCTGAATCATATTCAGATCAATGTCCAATGATTGGACTAAGATAAGATTACTTCTCTACTGAGAGGAGTCACTAAAATCCATACCCGTTTCATCACTCCCTAGGAATGGAAGCGCCATGGTTATACAATCGTTTATGATCACATCACCCTCAGGTATTCCTAATACCTGTACATCCTGTATACTGGAAGACTCAGATGAAACCCGAAGTATTGGATCAACTTTATACTGTCTACTTCATGGTTTTATCAGTAAGTTTCTCATTCGATCATTAGGAGTCGGTATTGATCATATACTTTCCAAAAGCATATATCATACCTAGGTCTTGATCATATACTTTCCAAAAGTATATATCAAACCAACAAATTCAGTCAAGCTTCCAAAGCGAGACGACCGTGCGCACGGAATTTGATTCTTCCCAATATCTCATGAGTGAGCTCATGTCTTCCGGTTCAGTAGTGAACCTGTATGATCCCTTTGAGAGATCGTATTACTCATATGCCCTTATATTCACACCAGCGCGCCGGTGTATAGACCTTGATTAGGTCATCAACCTATTGGTCTGCCAAATGTACATACTCAGACATATAGTAACACATCTGTCTCCGGTCAGAGGATGTGTGCCTATACCATGACCACATATGATATAGGACCTTGGTTATCTCCATCTCGTTAAGTCAACTCTTTGACCTAACTAATCTGACACCTCCGAATCTCTATTCCTATGCAGAGGACCTGCATCAAGAAGTCGGTCAGATATCAGCCCAACTGAGAAAGGATTGCCATCTCCTACTCAGGCTGGAGATCATCTCTTAATAATCATTTGACGGTGCTTGATGAGTCCTCAATCTAACTCATTAGATGTTCATCTAAGCACCAACCTCTATGATTCAATAATTGAATCAACAGCTGTATGATCATTAAGATGGCCATGGTACATAACCCTAATTGCACTAAGGGACCTATTATGCAAACTATGTACTCTTTAATTCAGATTAAGGAGTGAATTGCAATAACATTTATTGCATAATGGCTCGCCGTGGGCTCGCATGTCCAACAATCTCCCACTTGCCCAAAGAGCCATTAATGGGCTAATCATTTAAACCCACACTCATGTGACAATCATAGGCTATTTAGAAAATAGGTAGGTAAGCTGATCAGTCACTCCGTTCCCAAGAGACTACGCCAAGTCCTTTTACGACACTTGCATATCTCCTAGTAACAGTGCTCGCATCCAATGCGAATGTTGCATCTCATGCAACCGATACTCAATTTTGTTGGTTATAGTGTCCTTGACACTACATCTTATTAATTATCATAACCAGTATTCGCATAATCCTTATTAGAATACCTTCATTCCTGGAGATCTCTATCTCCTAAGGTATCTACAATTAAGACCCTTATAGATCACTATCTACAAGGCCTTAAACCTTTGAAGATAAGACTTTGAGATCACTATCTCTAAGTTTCATCATCTTTGAAGATATTGTTATTACTGCAACCAAGTGTTTTATTTCCAAAGTAGGATTAGTAACAGTTTACTATTCCCACTGCATGGCAGGCATATGGCTTTTGTACACATCTAGCATACACTTCAGCTATGCGTAACTGATGCACAAGTGCAAGCAGTTCTGGCTTTTACTTCCTCAACTCTTTGAGGTGCTATCCCTTTAGACAGGTCACTACCACATCTTAAGGGAAGGAAGCCTCTCTTGGAATTTTCCAGAAAATGGAATAAGTCCAAGGTGTATTACTAATGTGACGGCCCCAATATCCTCTTCTCTTTGCTTTTGAGCTACTTCAGAACTAAGATCTAAGAGGTATCTTCGAGATCGTATCTCAAGGTATGGAACAACCAAATTATCAAACACTTATTATTTATTCTTATATCATTCTAAATGATTAGAATAATATCTACATTAAGCACGATGAACACAATGACACTCCCACTAAGCTTCACATGGTTCATCAAGATTTTATCTGAAATCACAACATTTATAATTTCATCAAATCTAATGTTCTAACTACACGAAACTTATTGGAGTCCAAAGATAGAGTTCTTCATCTAGCACACCTTGCTTTCCTCAACCATGAAGCCCTGGGGCTACTTCATATGAATATCCTTAGAGAGGTATTCATAGAGGAATGTAATCTTGACTCACACCATGAAGATGTCATAGACAAGTTGTGTAGCTATAGTTAGCAATATTCTGATGGGTTAAAGCAAGGTCACTGGAGAGCAAGTCTTATCGCAAGCGATGCCTTCTCTTTGGTGTGTAGCTCATGGCTACGAACCGTGCTTTAAAGGTCTATACCTTCTCATCAGGTTCCCTCTTTCTCTTGAAGATCCATTTACACCGTAATGGGTCTGACCCATATAGGTGGATCCTCGAGGGTCCATATACAACACTTGTATATGAAGTCTACTTTAGACTTTTATTGCTAACATTCATCTTTCCATGTCAAGATCCTCAGGAGCTTCATCACATGAAGTCTGATCATTTTCAGATTTAACTGACACATGGAATCCATCCTCAAACTTATTTGAAGAGGTATTAATGTTTCATCTTTAATTATCTTTTTTTAGTTTCCGATTTCAGGAGCCTCATTATCTTTTCAAGATTAAATGAGTTCCTTTACTTCATTTTCATCTTGATTCTCAAGAGAGCCATCCTATAAGAATCATATTCTCAAAGATGAGATCTTTTAAGAATCTCAAGGTCATAAAGTAGGTATCTAATACCATCCTTTATTTTCCTAATGAAGTAGTACTCTCTGGTGTTAGATTCCAGCTTACCAGCTTGGGACCTTATTAAGTGTATAATGTAGTCTCTACCACATATACCTGGAAACTAAGAGATAATTATGCTTAGATTAATCATTGATCAAATCATGTCACACATGATCAATTGCATCTCCCTACAACTCTATTGAGTTAAAGGCTCATTAGGAGGGATGAGATAGAAATGATATTCACATCTCCATAAGGTATTCCTTGAATTCATCTAATAGGTACAAGCTACCTTGATTAGATCAAATTCATTTCATCTTCCTTCAAACTTTGGTTCTAAACCAAAAATGTGAAATCATTGAACATTTCAAAGTTTTCTATGTGAAGAGAAGAAATTTCATATCACAAATAATCATTAATAGATATCACATATCCATAATGTTTATTCTGATATAGATGATTCACATACATCAATATGTATGAGATCTTGAATACCTTAACATCTTACACCTTTCCCAAAGAAGGGTGTATTGGACATTTTTACTTTGAATACAATATTCACAATTATGTGAGATTAGACAATCTAATGTTTCATCTCTTATCAGTCTATTGATCACATCAACAAACAAATGTCTGAAACATGATGCCAGATCATTATCAAATGATCCTTATCCTCCTATTGATCTTTTTAATTTTCAGTATTAGAAATCTTAATGAACCATTCATTAATTTTCTAACTTAGTGGAGTCCACTAGATATAAGATTACTATCTGAAATATCTCCATCATAACTCTTTATGATAGGTCTATTCCAGATTTCATGTTTATTCCCAACATTTAGAAATAAACAATGAGTGTATTCTAATATTTAGGTCACAGAGACATTCTCTATGATTAAGGGCTCCCACTGAAAATATGAAGTCTATTGATCTCATGGAAATTGTTGCAACATTTACATCACTTTCAAAATGGATGACCAATAAACCTTAAGATCAAATTTCTAATACATATGCAACCAATTGCAAGTGTGATTAGAAGATTGAGATAGAATTATTAGACTTTATATTATCAAATAAGTAAGTCAATTTCAGTGATTATATGTAGATTTTTCCGATGTACTATCCGATTCCTTTTCTAAGGATTCTAGATAGATTTGATAGTCATACTATCAACACATCAACTTATTGCAGTATTGGCATTCATCCAACTCTTTGGATGGAAGCAACAGAAGTACAATCAACTATTTGACTATACTTCTTACTTGAGTTCAACCCATGCTTCCACTGCACTCCCTTTATCTCTAAGCAACCATTGCCCAAGACTAAAGGATCTCTTATCTTAAAATCAAAAATTTCAATATAAGAGTATTTCAACACTTATACATGCTTCATTAAATTCATACAATATGAATATTATGAAGCTTCATGAATGACTAGAGTAAAGATAGTAGAATGATGACACTCATCACCTACATCCATCCAAAATCTTAAAGCATAGGTTCAGGTAGGTACTCAAACAATTTGAATACATTATCTCTAATAGAGCTACCATTCTACATGATGTAGAGAACCATGTCATTCATGATTAAATGTCAAGAGCACATATGTATGCCAGAATATCTTTATTGATTTTATAAGGATTAATTTGATAATTACGATCATCATCGACATGTCACTTCAAAAGTACATTCGATAAGATCAAGACTTATAGAGACATACAAACCCTAGGGTTTTAGTCCTATTGTCTTATTTAATTATCACTTCTCATCATTATGAGAAAACTTGCACATTGCAACCACATACATTATGTGTCCAATCGCAAGTACAATATCTGGATCAAGGGTCCAATCCATGATATTCTACTGGTTATTAATGAGTATAACATTGAGTGGGTTTAATGAAGGATTATCTGAAATAAGTAATTTGCATAAGGGTATATATTTATATATATACATGTTTTACTTTGAATTAGGAATTTTATATCAAAGTTGTCTTGCCATGTCAACACTGAAAGTTCATTCCCTTAATCACTTTCAATGTAAGAGATACACTTACCATTATATCTCAAGCAAGATCTGGGATCTCCTTCCTTATCTTTGTTGCATCCCAATAATATGAGAACCTACAACTCGAATAAAAAGAAGCGGGAACACATTCCGTCTTGCCAGTCCAACTTGCATCTCCCAATTTGGTCTTTAACACCCGGGTTGCTGGGTTGGACTGGGTTGGCACAACCCTGGTTACTATTCACAAGGGTACTTCCTCCTCACAGATTACTATTCACCCACCCCAACCCAGCCCAACCCAACCCAGTCCAACCCAGCAACCAAACAGGCCCATAAAGTGATGTTGACCCGTCATTAATTGAACCAACCGTCAATAGGAATAGAACTCGCTATGCACAATCCAATATCGCCCCAATAATATGAGGACCCGATATTGGGGTCACTACGCATACGTCTTTACTCTTTTGAGAAGCGACGAGCCCGATCCAAATGGATCATATGCAGGAGTTGTCACTTCGGACAGGCGTCTCCCACATATAATATTTGGCGACGAAACCCTTCGCCTTGACGGGAGACCATGGATGTCACTTATGTGATCCTCCATCTCTTATTCAAATTTAATTAATTACTATGAATCACATTCATACAATTAATTCTTCCAAGGGAATTATTAACTCTAATCATATTAGAGTATTCTTAATTGGCTATAATTAACTTAATCATATTAAATTATTTATCAATCCAATTCAATCAATCAAACTTAATTTTATGCTTGAATATATATATGGTATTATTCTCAAAGTACGTATTAATTCGTATTTTAATTATTAGAAAAATACATCTTAATCCCTCGGACATTATCTCAGCCCTACCCGCTGTCATGGCCAGTACCGGCGGGAGTGGGACGGACCGCATACGTTGCAACCCGCTACCCCAGCGATCCCCGACTAGACACCATATCCGCCACGGGAAAGGATAATGCCAAATTGATTAATTTGTACTTGAGATGATCATCGGTTTTTCAATTGAAATTATACCATATAGTAATCAAAACAATTTTGATTATAAGGTAATTTGCTAGACAAATTCCCAATCCTATTTAAGCAAGGAGTTTGATGATTGTGATACCAATAAAGATTTATATCAAATCTAATCAATTAATTGATTTGGGTCATGTCAATTAAGGAAATAATCATGTTCTAATATTTCACAAATATTTTTCATAATTATTTCTCGAAATCAACAATTAATTTCATTAATTGACAATCACATGGTTCTTGATTAGGAAAGCAATTTTAGCAGTGACCCCTACTTACTAAAATTAGCATATCTCAATCATATTAAATCCAAATTAAGCAAAGTCAATTTCTAAAGTTTGCTAATTTGATTAAGGACAGAACCTAAGTGATGTTTCACGCATTTCGAGGCAAGTGTAAACAGTAATTAACATTTTAATCACGTTTAGATTCACAGTACCCGCAACAGTGCATACATGTTCATTAAAACAACCATATCTCGAGCATACAAAATTCGATTTACGCAAACTCAGATCCTATGGTTTCCTTATTTAATGGGGAACAAAATCCAAGTATTAAATTCGTGTTTAAACAATTTAAACAGTGCCGAATTTATTTAGTAAACAGATCTGCGAAATCAAATGCGATGAAAACTTTCACGACCTTAAAGAACCCAAGCCGTCCTTGGTTAGCGAATCATATTCGAAACCGTCGACCTAAGGCTTTGATACCACATGAAGGATATGGTTAGATCCTCAAGCGCATCACGGAAGCGTGTGCGTCGTATCGAATACGACAAGGAGCGACTAGTCGGACTAGTTGCTCGATGCAGCGGAATTTAAAAATTTTATACGACGAAACCACATGATCCAAGAACACTTCTCGGATCGTCTTGTCTAAACCACAAATAAGTAATAGGATTACCTCTTGAAGCGTGGTTGCGATCAAGTCTCTAAACGAAGAGACCTCCTGTCTCAAGTCTGATCCAACGGAGGAGACGCTTGCGAGCGCGGGGATGAACCGCGTGCTTCTCGCAATCCATGTTGATGATCCAAGCGGCGGATCTCCTGATCTCGACACACGAGATCCGACGTCTTCTTCATGAGCGAGGCACACCGAAGGAAACGGAGATCCACGAGCAGAAGAACGGGCAGCATAACGACGATGCCGCGGTGATGGAGAACCTCTCCATGGCATCCATGATGGACGGCCATGAGAGGGAGAGAGAGGGATGACGTCTCCTGAGAGAAAGAGAGAGAGAGAGATGCTTCTTAAGCATTGTTTGTAAAAATAGAGAGCATGGTATGCCTCTCTATTTATAGGATTTTGGGATCCATGGATCTCAATCCATGTGACATATAAAATCAATGGATGAGATTGATTTATGTCAATCCAATGGCTAAGATTGTTGTTGGTAAAACCAACAAATTTAGATCAAAATATATTTGACAAAATCAAATACAAATTAATCCAAAATCAATCCAATAAATAAGGAGAGAATGTGCATGGAGATTTCATCTCCATGCACTTTCCATGTGGACGGCCACACATTCCTTTTAGGAATGATGTGCCGCCCCCCCCTTTTTCCATGGAGAGAGCAATCTCATGGAAATCCATGAGATTGCATATCTCCTAGAAAATCTCCTTTATTTATTTCCAACAACTTTTGTTGGTTTTTTATTATTCAAAAAATAATTCACAATTATATTTGAGAATATTGCAATTTTGCCATAGAAAAATTGTGAATCAAATTCACAACCCAAAACAACATATAATATGTCAATTAATTACACAATGTGTATCCAATACACATAATAATTAATCAACATATAAATTATAATTAGCTCTCTCAAATATATTATAAATCACATTTATAATATATTATGAACAATTGGATATTACTATCCACATTATTCTTATCCATAACAATTAAATCATATTTAATTATAACATTCTCATGTACTCAAATAATATTAAATAACATTCACATTATCTACATTTTTGATAATTAAATCACATTTAATTATCTCAGATAACTCTCTTTATAATATGAATCAAATTCATATTATTCATGATAATTAAATCACATTTAATTATCCATTTTCTCAATGCTCGGATACATATATCAATAATAGAATTATCCATGAACTCTTTCAAGGATAATGCGCTTTCTCCGCGAATACTTCGAGATAAGGACAGGGCGATTGTATTGTTCCACGTATAGTGACATGGATATTGAGATCATATCTCAAATCCAGATCGCAGGCCTCCCATAGATGCTTGATTAAATCAAGACCGCAAATCTAATATTCTCATTGCATCTGAATCATATTCAGATCAATGTCCAATGATTGGACTAAGATAAGGTTACTTCTCTACTGAGAGGAGTCACTAAAATCCAGACCCGTTTCATCACTCCCTAGGAATGGAAGCGTCATGGTTATACAATCGTTTATGATCACATCACCCTAAGGTATTCCTAATACCTATACATCTTGTATACTGGCAGACTCAGATTAAACCCGAAGTATTGGATCAACTTTATATTGTCTACTTCATGGTTTTATCAGTAAGTTTCTCATTGGATCATTGGGAGTCGGTATTGATCATATACTTTCCAAAAGCATATATCATACCTAGGTCTTGATCATATACTTTCCAAAAGTATATATCAAACCAACAAATTCAGTCAAGCTTCCAAAGCGAGACGACCGTGCGCACGGAATTTGATTCTTCCCAATATATCATAAGTGAGCTCATGTCTTCCTGTTCAGTAGTGAACCTGTATGATCCCTTTGAGAGATCGTACTACTCATATGCCCTTATATGCACACCAGCACGCCGGTATATAGACCTTGATTAGGTCATCAACCTATTGGTCTACCAAATGTACATACTCAGACATATAATAACACATCTGTCTCCGGTCAGAGGATGTGTGCCTATACCATGACAGCATATGATATAGGACCTTGGTTATCTCGATCTCGTTAAGACAACTCTTTGACCTAACTAATCTGACACCTCCGAATCTCTATTCCTATGTAGAGGACCTGCATCAAGAAGTCGGTCAGATATCAGCCCAACTGAGAAAGGATTGCCATCTCCTACTCAGGCTGGAGATCATCTCTTAATAATCATTTGACGGTGCTTGATGAGTCCTCAATCTAACTCATTTGATGTTCATCTAAGCACCAGCCTCTATGATTCAATAATTGAATCAACAGCTGTATGATCATTAAGATGACCATGGTACATAACCCTAATTGTACTAAGGGACCTTCTATGCAAACTATGTACTCTTTATTTCAGATTAAGGAGTGAATTGCAATAACATTTATTGCATAATGGCTCGTCGTGGGATCGCATGTCCAACAGTTTTCATCTCCTATTTAAGAACCTCGACTCATCCATCTTCGAACCGATCCGTCATTTGGTCTTTCACTTCCGTGAGTTCCGGTAGAGGGTTGTGACAGAGCTTGATATCCATCGAGCGAGGAGTTGGATTCTGACGAGATCACGCCTCTGGTGTGGAGTTCAACTTCGTCGTGTGCTCAGCCTCCACATCGCCGTGCATGGAGGCGAAGATATTCTGGAGCTTTCGCTCCATATTCCTAGGTGACCTTCATCTGCTTTCATCTAGGTTAGTACCTAAGATCTATCTCCTTCTCTCCTCAATCTCTCTATTTTTTATAGATTCTCTCACCATATGTCGAATCTGATCATCATAATAGTAATTGATCAAATGCATTCCCCTTTCGATCATCTCTATTCTCCACCTTTTATTCACATATAATCCCCTTAGATCGAATTTGATCTGAGTTTGGAGCTCGATCTCCCATCCACTGGAGCTCCATCACCCCCGTTTCATCCCCTTGACACTCGGTCGAGTCCACAAATCTCGAGCCTTCATTTTTAATGTGTAGATAATCTGCAAATCTAGATCAACACTTGTATTTCTTCAGATTCAGAGTCGAATAGCATGTTGATCAGCAATGAAACATTACGCATCTGTCGGTCTGATCAAGACCTCCATTACCACCTTACCATATGGAGCTTTAGCTGTGGAGAGAAATCTTCTAGGAAACATAGTAGATACCTGATCAACTATCTCTAGAGCGCAAAAACCATGAGCTTGAGAAGCATGCGTTACTTGGAGATTCGAATATCAAGGATCGCTGCCAACCTGACCGAATTATTCACCAACATTTGAGCTTTCCTTTCACCTAATTCATGTTTTCTCTGGAACGAGGATAAACACCCCGAGTCGTGTTATGACATTGTAGTACAGGTCCAATAATTGTACAACAACGAGACGAGAAGCATCATCACATATAACCATTCATCTGATCACATCCTTCAGAAGCAAGCGACTGAAATCGAAGTTTCATCAAAGATCCACTATAACTTCTAATTCTTCAATGGATTCAAGCCATCGCCATTCGATTCGCCTGGAGTTTCCAACGTCGTCTCGAGCATCTAAAATATCAGGAACATCTTGAGGATCTTCATCATTCAGCTTCGCTGCGAAACGAGGATTACTACACGTTTCAACCATTAACGACACAACCTCGAGGCATCGACTTCTACAACCTCTGTCCGTTCATCTCCATCTGAAAGTGAAGCAACATAGGAAAAATAGCTGAGGATTGGCTGCTCCATGAGTTATCGCACACATGATCCATCGGAGATCGAACCTTAAAGGTGTTAATCAAGATTTGATCAACTTTCTGAAGATTTGAGCTAGTTGCAGAGATCTAAAGCGCCACCTGGAATCCCATTCAAAACCTCAATTTGGGGAGGAACGCAAACCACAACAACCGTCGATCATCTGGGATCAGATGGTTGAAAGCAACCACCTCTTAAGGAGCTAGCGTCACACGCGAGTCACGTGTGATTGATGTATTTTGGGCAATTTGCTGACTATATACTAGACTCTGCTGGAGTTACTTACAGGTCCTCCATAAAGTAGACCATGTGAACAATCATGTGAATATTGGGTTATTGTTGTGACAACACCACATAGTTATTGCATATTTTTTAACAGATCCCTGTCGAAAGCTTGAGCATGTGTGTACACACATGTTTCTAGCAATTTTGCACGAACGCCCTTTGTGTTTATTTATTTTACGTGCACCACTATTTTACCAGTATATTACATATATGGTCTTATATACAATATACTATATAATCCATATTGAAAACATATAAAAATCAAATAAAAATATAAAAATAAAATAAAAATACCTATAAATACATAGTATCATACTATATTTAGTATTAAATTAGTTTTGAAAAATAAAAATATTTTCTATTTTTAATAAATCTTAGAACTACAAAAATACATAAAAAATAGAAAAATACTTTTAAAAGTAAATTACCTACAGTTTCTAATATATATTTTACATTTTAAACCAAAAATAACATAAAAATTGAATATTAAAAACAAAAAAATCAAAATATTTAAAAACTTCAAATACCCATAAGTCACAAAAATACATACAATACCTCATTAGAAAAGTATTTTCATCTACTTTATTGTAAAATAAAATAAAAATATTCCTTTACTATCTACTATTTTTAAAATAAAAAACAAATCTTTGTTTTTAACAAAAGTTAAATTTTCACTTTAAAAATAATTTCAAATCCATAAAAATATTAAAAACCTCCAAAATTCAAAAAAAATAGGGAATAAAATTAAAAAGTGTAAAAAACAAAATAAAAACCAAAAAATATATATAAATCAAATACCCATATTTTCTACCTATAAGTATATAAAAGCACAAAAAATTATAAAATTCATAAAATCAATTAAAAATCCATAACAATTCCCTAAAAATAAATATCATGAACCCTCTTCACCTTAGCTTCTCTACTATTTTACCTTAGTTTTCCACAATTTGCCTCATTGAGTTTGACATTCCTGTACTTATTGCTATACACATGAGTTTAGGAATATAAATAATAAAAAAAGTATATTTTCTGGTAAAATTCACTTGTTCAAATCAACGACACTATTCTTTTCTAGAGTAGTAGATTGGGTGGTTTTTTTAGATGACGTTGTTGCTGGAGAGGTAGTGCTAGGGTAGACAATAGAGACCTACGTTTTAGGCTTTCGTTTTCTCTCTTTTTCATCATCTTATTTTTGTTATTTTTTGTATCTTTTAGGCTTTCGAGTTTGCTTTGTGTTGCAGGGCCTATGTATCAAGGGCAGTTTCTTCAAGAGCCGAGCAACTGAGGTACTTGGAGACGAGTGTTCTTTGCGAGCTAGTTGCAGAGGAGCATCACAAGGCATGTACGAGGAGCCAACTTAATTTTCTAACCTTTATTTTCATTTTATATCTCTTGAGTCATGATGATGGGTAGGCGATATTTTAGTCCGGCTTTTACGGCACCGCTTCCACACACACCTACACATTTATCTAGGTTTGTTCAGAGGAATCCTCTCTTTGAACCCAAGTTTTCTCAGTCTCTTCCTTTTCCTTTTGAGTCGGATTTTGGATAGTCTTCCTCTTCCAGGTGTGATCTTGACCCTGGAGGTTCTTATTCTCCATGTTCTTCTCCACCTCCATTTACCATCCAATAAATACAGATAGATTTCTCAGAGCCAGACATGGATGCATTCTCTTTTACGTAGAGAGTTCTGAGTGGGAAGGGAGTACAATCGCACTTTCCATATAGTACATATTAGGAAGTGATCAATGTCAGTCTTCTAGCTTCCCTTAAGATTATGCAGACCAAGATTAGGGAGCATTTATGATGACTGAGGTCCGAGCTGAGTTGACACAATTGAGAGAGACGAGACACATGTCAGAGGATGATAATCCAGATAGAGAGGAGAGAATACCTACAGAGCCTGTACATACTACGAGATAACTTCACAGACTTGGAATTTCTTTTACTAGTCAGTGGATTCAACTTCCTCCCATTCATGGATCATTTGTCCTCACACCTCTGACTATTCAGATTTTTCCCATCTTCCATGGGCAATTCGCCGAGGAAACACAATCACATCCTCGAGAGTTTGATTTGATATGCAGTACAATTCATGACTCTCGAGTTGGTAAGGATACCTGTCAGATGATAGCTTTTCCGTTCTTCGTGGCCTATAAGGTCACGTACTGGTTGCGGTATTTTGGGAGAGTTATTACTACATGGTAGCAGTTGCGTACCGAGTTCCTGAGCAGATTTTACCCCATTGGACGTACGAATGTTGTGAGGTCTCCCATGACTGGCTTCACCATGCTAGGGAATGAGCCATTCCACAAGTCATGGGACCGTTTTAGAGATTTGATTGATAGGTGCCCCCACCATGGTATTTCGAAACTGAGCTTGGTTCAGAGTTTCTTCAGTTGGTTGAACACTTGATCTACATGGGTTGTTTTGGTAGATCATGATTTTTGAAGCATGAGGATGTGGTTTGGGATATTTTTAAGGAGATGGCATCTCGTCATGCCACTTTAGCCCAGTTCGATTCTCATACACAGATTGAGTCACCTGCATTTCTTCACCAGTCTACCGTGGCAGAAGCTGAGGAGGATTAATCAATTCCTACTTCTTTGGAGTCTTCCTCACCAGTCTACCGTGGCAAAAGTTGAGGAGGATTAATCAGATCCTACTTCTTTGGAGTCTTCTTCAGATGAGATGAAGGTTCTTAGTCAGATATTGGACCACATGGAGCTTATTCATATGAGGTGCCACCGGTTACACAAGCTCGATGGGCTTGTGAGCAGCATTAGTGACCTGAAGAATCAGATTATACATATGACATCTAGTCCATCTTCAGGGTCACCAGCTAATTCCATGACAAGAGAGAGAGAGTTTTACTTGCACTTGATCTACATTCTCCAATACAACAGATACGTCACTTTCAACATGAGTTTGTTCCATACCCTCTTGTTCATGAGATCGAGCCTCGTCAGATTTGGATTTTTACTCAATGAACATCAGATTCTCTCTTGCAGCAACTGCCTCAGTAGTTTTTGACGACTCATTCGGTTCTCTAGGACATTCCTATGAAAAATTGGATTTAGATGACCTTGCTTCTAGGATTGCCAGTCAATATGATATGTAAAGGTGAGATATGGATGAGTTCAAGTAGTAGATGTTGGATCTTGTATGAGATCATGCTGCCGCGCATACCCAGCAGACATATTCTACTTCTCAGTCAGATACATCACCAGATTTTGTGAAGGATGTTGATTTCATATCTCTTAGGAGTGGTAGAGTACTAGCCGGCGGTGACCTAGATATGCATGTTATAGATGCATTAGTAGATGGCACCTTTGACCTAGTTGAGCATGATCTTGATAGCAGTGTGATGGTGGTGCTGATACCACCAAATCAGAGGAGCACGATGCATATATAGTTGTGTTACCATCTTTTGTACCTAGTGATGAGGAGACAAAAACATAAATAATTGGAAAAAAAGAAAATCTAGAAAAAAGAATAAGGACAAGACCTCTTATGATAGATCTTCTTCTTTTGAGGATACAAATGTTGGTACTCATGATTTTACAAAAAGATCATCTCTTACTTTTGCGAATCCTCTGAGTGTACATATAGGTGGGGAGGATGTACAGATTCCTTTTCCTCAATCACTCCACTTAGAGAAAGGCGAGAAAAAAATCCCAAAAATATTCAAATGTTATATACGATGAATAAGATGCTTGATAGATTCACTATCCATCTTACTCTTTCGGAGGCCTTGGCACACGTTCCTCTTCTACAGAAAGGACTGAAGGAGAGAATTACAGTTCTTAGAAAGAAGAGGCAGTGCAATCATTGTTCTGAGATTCATGTGTTAACCTAGGAGACTTGTTATGTCGTTCGGAACCGTCTCCAAGCCAAGCGTTCCGACAAGGGCACACCGTATGTCAGATGCAAATTTTTAGAGAAGACATTTGATCATACTTTATCAGATAGTGGATCATCGATCAATCTCCTTCTTTCTTCCTTACTCGACATGTTCGATTTCAGACCTCTTCGACCAAGCAGGATGGTCTTGCAACTTGCTGATAGATCGGTCAAGAGGCTGATGGGATTGATTGATGACAATATCATCACCTACAGAGTTTGCATTTCCCCATGGATTTTGTTGTGTTGGACATGGTGGTCCCTGAATGTGTGGCCAATGCCCCAACCATATTAGGATAACCTTTTCTGGTGACAATGAAGGCCATTTCTGATTATGGTACTAGGAAGGTGTACTTTCGCATCTAGGGAGAGAGTATACATATAGAGAAGATCCAGGACCTCAGAGACAAATCAGTTGAGTTAGAGAGAGCATTTGATGACAAGCCAGATAGTCACCACGACTGTGATTTTTTGTAGATAGAAGATGAGGTAGTTCGGGCTGAGCCGAATACATGATTTGTCGTCATGTTTTCAGGAGAGTCTAGGATGCAAATACTTGATTATGGGAGATTGGAAAGCATAGTTTTGAAGCAGACAAAGTTAGAGGTTGAGGTAGATGATTATGATGATGATCATATGTATTTCACTCATGTAATTCTGATATTGATCCCTCCGATGTAGACGTGGATTTGGATTGACTGTTTTTTGATGAGTATATTCTACGTCTGATTTTAGTTGAGCCTACAACCATCCTGGAGATCGAGCAAGTGCAATATAGTCAGTTATAAGATGAGAAATCTCCAGACTAGTAAGATCCAAAGTAGGATGAGCTTACATACAGACTTAGTAGCCTACACCGAATCCCTCACTATACTAGCTCTCCTTGTTCCTTCTCCCCTAGACCTCAAGTTGTTACCATGGAGCATGAAGTGCCAATTCCTTACCGGAGAGCCCAAAAAGTTTCCGATCATAATCGCTTCTGATCTGACTGAAGATCATAAATTCCATCTAATGGAAATTCTTGAGAAGAATCACAAAACAATCGGTTGGTCAGTAGAACATTTTCATGGGATTAGATCGATCGTGTGCTCTCAGCACATTTTTCTAGAGGATGATGCCAAACCATCTTGTGAGTTTCAACATAGGATGAACCCGAATCTTTGAGAGGTGGTTATGAAGAAAATATACAAGTGATGTAGTGCCAATTTTATCTATCCCATCTCCGAATCCAAGTGGGTCAATCCATTACATGTGGTACCCAGGAAGAGGGGTATCACTACAGTGATTAATGAGGACGGAGTTGAGATCGCTACCTGAGTACCAACTTATTGGCAAGTTTGCGTGGACTACAGACAATTGAATTAGGCAACCAAGAAGGATCACGTCCTCTACCTTTTAATTGATCAAATTATCAAGAGATTAGTTGGGAAGAGAAATTAATGCTTTCTTGATGGGTACTCGGGATAAAATTAGGTGGCCATTGCACCTAAAGACCAGAAAGAGACGACATTCACATGTCCATTCGGAATGTTTGCTTTTAGATCGATGCCCTTTGGATTATGTAATGCCTCGGCTACATTCCAGAGGTGCATGCTTTTGATCTTTGCGGACATGTTGGGTGACTCTTTAGAGGTCTGCATGGATGGATTTTCGGTATATGGCGATGATTTTGATTGCCATTTTTCTATCCTAGACGATGTTGTTTAAAGGTACGATGAGGTTAACCTTATTCTTCTTGGGAGAAGAGTCATTCTATAATGACTCATGCGACGGTCCTCGGTCATATCATCTCCATGGAGGTCGACCCAACCAAGGTGGATATCATCAAGAAGCTAAATACACCCTCCAATATAAAGAAGTTATTGTCTTTTCTGGGGCATGTTTGTTTCTACTGATGTTTCATTTGAGACTTCAGTAAGATTGCCTGATCATTATTTGATTTTCTAACAAAAGACACTAAGTTTATTGTTAATGATAGATGTCTTTCATCTTTTGAGACTCTCAAGAGCATGATTGTAGAGCCTCATGTTCTTTAGCCACCCGATTGGTTTCTCCCATTCGAGATCATGACAGATGCCTCCGATTTTGTCGTTGTGGCTATTTTAAGACAGAGGAGGGATGGCTTCCCTATGCCATACACTGCGCTAGAAAGACATTGTATCCTGCTCAATGGAATTACACATTTATAGAGAAAGAAATGCTAGTTGTAGTATTTGCCTTAAACAAATTTAGGTCCCACATTTTAGGATCTAAGGTTACCATCTTCACTGACCACACAACCATTAGGTACCTTATGGATAAGAAGTATTCTAAGCCATGCCTTACCAGATGGATCCTTCTACTCTATGAGTTTGATATTGAGATTAAGGATAAGCCTCGAGTCAAGAATGTGGTGGTGGACCACCTCTCTCGATTAGAGCTATCAGAGAATTCTGAGTTTGATACACCTATCACGGAGACTTTTCCAAATGAGAGTTTCTTGTTGTCACCTCGCTCCCTAGGTTTGCCAACATTGTGAACTAACTTTCTTGTGGCCAAAAAAGTCCCACAATGTTGGTCCATGCAGAGACTCAAGACTTTCCTTGTGAAGCCAAGTCTTACCATTGGGAGGATCTGATCCTTTATCATGAAGGAGCGGATTGTGTATGGCATCAGTTTCTTCCTTAGAAGGAATACCATAGTGTCCTCGTGTATTGTGATAAATTAGAAGTTGGATAACATCATTAGGGAAGAGGACATCAGAGAAGGTGCTTCAATCCAGTCTTTGGCGGCCTACTCTCGTTGTGGATGCTCATGTATTCGTAAAGAGATGTACTGACTGTCAAAAGATGGGCACTTGTGGATGTAGAGATATGATGTTGATGCAACCTATTCACTTCTGTATGATTTTTGACACACGGGGTATCGACTTTATGGGATCATCCTCTAAGAGTTGGGGATTCAAGTACATTATGTTGGTTGTAGATTATGTGAATCATTGGGTTGAGGCTATTCCTGCCTGAGCCACTGACGAAAAATAGCTTGCAAGTTCCTAAGGAAGCGTATCATTTCGTGGTTCATTTTCCTCAAGTTCTTGTCTTAGATGGTGGTAGCCACTTCATCAATAACAAGGTAATGGAACTTTCTAGCGAGTTCAGTATTGGCTGTCGAGTTGCTACTCTGTATCACCCTCAGATGAATGGTCTAGCTAAGGTTTCGAATAGGGAGGTAATAAGATCTTGTAGAAGGTTGTTCGCCCATACCTAACAGATTGGTCATAGCTTTTGGACTCGGTCCTTTGGGCCTATAGAACATCCTTCAAGACACCATTGGGTACATCTCCCTTTCAGCCTGTTTATGGCAAGCCATGTCATTTACCTATTGAGATCAAGCACATCTCATTGTGGGTAGTGAAAGATGTGATCTTTGATTTAGAGAATGCAGGAGATTAGAGGTGGACAGACTTGGCAGCCTTGGAGGAGCTGAGAGATGAGGATTTCACGAGTAGCCTTCATTATAAGAAGTGGATGAAAGAATGATATCATGCACACATTAACCCTAAGCAGTTTGAGACTGATCAAAGATTTTGGTTATTAGATGCGAGACTCAAGTTATTTCCAGGGAAACATCAGTGCAAGTGGAAAGGCCCTTATATAGTGCAAAAGGTGCATGGCAATGTTAGCATTGACATAGTCGATTTGTATTTCGAGTCCACCTTTTGGGACAATGGTCAACATTTGAAACCATTTCTTGATCATGACCCGCCGACCTTTGAGGTCGCCCCCATTCATTTTTTATGAGATGTGTTCTTCATTCTTCACATTATACATTTCATACCAAAGTTCCACTTTGATTTATTCATTGTTTTCACCTTGCACATACATGCTTTCGATTTCATACTTTCTTTCTTTCATATTTTTACCCCCTAGGTATCGCTTAGGATTTTTCTTTTGCTCAGGATGTACTTTATCTAAATATAGGGGGTGTAGACTTTGTGTCATTCATAACATTATGTTCTATTACCTTTGTTGTTGCTTATACTTAGGGTGTGCTTTGCCATAAGTATTTGGGAGGTAATATTGCTCATTACATCTTTGATTGTTTTCGATCTTGTGTTCGCATGGTCTCTCGCTTATCCCTCAATTGTTGATATTATTCTCTATACATAGGTATATTTTACCCTAAGTATGGGGGGGAAGCCGAGTCATTGACTGCATACATTCTCTTGACCTCGATCATCTTCATTTTTGACTATGCTATCGTTAGGATTAGTTGATCTAAAGTATAGAGTTGATGATTGACTTCCATTCATTTATTTGTTATTCCTTTGAGTCATTATAGCATAGTATTCTTTTCACCAATCTATACTTAGCTCGAGTTATGTCTTCCTTTGTTGCTTCTTTGGTCACTATAAGGACATAACTCATGCTAAGTATAGGGGAGTGTTATATATATATTTTATATATACTTTAGAAGCCATGAATTGTACTTTATTTTATTTTTTATAATATGTCTCGAAAAGTATGGGTATATATTTCGGATTTTTAAAATTCGCTAGAAAAATGTAAATATGAGTTAAAAAAAGTTTCAAAAGTTTTATATAAAATGTGTTGTAAAAGAATTCTATATAAAATTCTTAATTATATAAAATTAATAAAAAAATATTTTTTAAAATTTTCTATAAAATATGTAGAATCTTATATATATACATATAATATGTATAAAATTCTCTATAAAAATGTACATAATTCTTGTAAATTTGTGTAACTGATTTAATTCACCAACTCCTTCAAAAATTTCAAATAATATTTGAAGATTTAAAATTATATAAAATTTTGTAAAATTATTAAAAAGTAAAAAAGCCTAATCTGAAAAATTGACTTCATAAAACATTATAGCATTCATTAGCAATTTCCATACCAACTTTGATTCTTGAATCGAATGGACCAAAGTCTGAAGGACAGAGCTTGGTTTAGGCCTTAATCCACTTAGTTCTAAAGGGACTTTATTAGGAATTGAAATTAAGCCTCTTCAGATCTTTTGACTTAATTCTTTGGTTCCATGAGACCGAGTTCGGAATTCAACTTAAAATTTCCTATGTAGGACACCTTGTGTCATCCATTTAACTCTTCCTTATTTGAACCAATTTTGAACTCATGCATTCGACACTTAGCTCAACTTGCACGGGTTTCAAAGGGTATTCCATTTTGGTGGATTATTTTCATCCTTTTCTAATGGTGTAGACGTCTAAAGACGGGAGTGTGAGGTTGAAATAATGCTTTGGATGATGGAAGGATCTGCTGTCACAAATTTTCCAAGACCCCAAAAAATGGATAGAAGAAAAGATGCTACATTTGTCAGTGCACAGAAGAGGAGATATGACTACACTGGTCACACTCTGGTCATATAACAAATACATGACAACAATGGTCTAAGCTTCAGATAGCCTGCATGTCTTACTGGAGTCTTGGATAAGCATGCCAAGCTTCACAAGGAGATATGACTACACTGGTCACACTCTAATTCTCTTCCCATTCTTCTACTTCTCTCTTTATTTGATTGTAGACACATCATGACCTAACCTTTGAAAGAAATACCCCCTCCTTAATTATAGAGTAGCTAGATAAGGACCAAATGGGAGTATATTACTGGGATGGGCGGTTTCTTTGCTTCTTCAAATAGGAAGAGCTAACGTGTTTCACAAACAGTACAAATTGACTTCAATGTTGAATAGCTTGCGTGATGGATGGGTGGATCTGAGCTGGCCATTGAGGTGAACGTGGATATGGATTTGTGGGGTTTGAGGGCTGTTGAGACTTAAATCCAATTATAATGAGGTCCCGACAAACTATTAATCCAAAGGCCCATTCCAACTTCTTGAATTTGGGAGGTGATTATCTTGTACTCATTAAGACCCAAGTGATAACCTAATTTAAAATAGAGACTGCTAACATGGCCAATTAAATTAATTGGAATAAAATCAACCCTTATTTTAGCAGATCAATGTACATCATTGGACACAGGTGCCATCCAAACAACACAAGGCATGTGATGAATCCATGGTTCATTATCTTTATTCTTTCATTTTGGCAAAAATCCTTGATAAAATACATGTAAAATATTCACTAATTTTCACTAATTAACATTATAATCACATTTGTTAATATTATATATTTAACACTTATTTAATCCAAAATAAAATAATAAAGAGAAAAAAAGAAAAGAGGGATGTACATATGAAATATGTACAGACTATTCCTAACCCTAAGTCTAGGTCATTATTGACTTGGTAGACAAAATAAATAACCAGGGGGAGATAAGGATCCTAACTTATAAAAATATTAAAAAAATCAAGATAAAAAATGTACATTAACACATTTTTTACTTTGTTCAAATGTTTACATATTTTATTCATCATCCAAATCATCTCAAATCAAAATATTTTCTTCATGAAAGTTGTTTATAATAATATATGTTAATTTATAAAAAAATGACATAAAAAATATTTATTGTATAAATAATTAATCATGACGAACCTAAAAAGCTTAAAAATCCATCTTCCATGGTTCATAACTATTTATAGAAAACTCCAAATTGACCAATCTCACTTTTAAACTTAGTTTTGTAACTAATAATATTTATTAAAAATACCCAAAAAAGAAAAAAACGTGTGAGTTTTCACACTTGTATCCCTTTGTATATATGTACTATATTTATATAAACCTTCTTCATTTTCTATTTAATTATTCTTAAATCTATCTACCTCAATTCTTTTTCTAATGTGTTTATAAAAAATAATAAAGAAATATAAAAATATAACTTAGAATTATTTATTAATAAATGTCAATAAATCCCAAAACAAAAAAGATGTGAACGTGAAGTTTCAAACCTCATAACTCAACCATATGAACTCCTAATTAGGAGTGCTCACTTTTAAAGTTCATTTTATAAAATTAACAATTAAATAAAAGTGGTTTCACTAAAATCGGAGATAATATGCCAAAAGTAGGTTTTCAGACCCTATTGGTATAAATTGTATAATATATCTTATTTCTATTTTTTTGTTATTCCTTTTATTTTATTAATAAAATAAAAATAAATTATTTAAATTAATTAATTACGTAAGTATATACACCTCTTTTATGTATATACTTATTTATTTATTTAATTACTTAATATTATTTATTTCTTTAAAATTTAAAATTAATTTTTTATTAAATTAATAGTAAATTTTATCTGTATATTTAAACTTTTAAATTTAATTTAATCTAAGTAACTATTCATTAATTAGTTTATATTTCATTTCGTACATTATATATAGTTTCTTTGTGTTCTTTTTCTTTTCTTTCATTCCTTTCTCTGTCACGTGTCCTGTCATTGGTTCATGACATTTGACCATTCAACCTTCCTTTCCCCCCTTTCTCTCTCTTCCCTCTCCTTTCTTCCACCCCCATTCTTTTTCTTCCTCAACGTCCTTCTTCTTCCTCCCTATTCCTTCTCTCTTCTTCCAACCTCCCCAACAACCTAGTGGTCCCAGGTCATTGCCCAACTACCTCCCCCATTACTCTTCTCCGCAGGTGACGAGACCACCTTCCGTGCTCTCTATATTTTCATCTCATGTTTAAGAACCTCGACTCATCCATCTTGGGACAGATCTACCATTTGGTCTTCCATTTCCTTAAGCTCCATTAGATTGTTGTGAGATAGCTTGATCTTCATCGAGTGAGGAACTGGAGTCCGATGAGAACACGCCGTCGGTGTGGATTCCAGCTCCACCACCTGCTCAGCCTCCGCATCCTCATACATTATGGCGAAGATATTCAAGAGCTTTCACTCTAGATTCGTAGGTGACCATCTAGGTTAGTACCTAAGATCTATCTCCTTCTCTTCTCAATCTATTTGTTTTCCTATATTATCTCACAATAAGCCAAATTCGATCAACATATGACCGACTGATCAAATGCATCCTCCTTACGATCATCTTCATTTCTCCAACTTCTATTCACATATAATCCGCTCAGATTGAATCTAATCTGAGTCTGGAGCACCATCTCCCATCCGCTGGAGCTCCTTCACCCTTGTTTCATCCCTTAGCTCTCAATCGAGTCCACAAAACTCGAGCCTTCATTTTTAGTGTGAAGATAATCTCAGATCCATATTAGCACTTGCATTTCTTCTTAGTTGAATAGCATGCATGGAGGCTATTCGCACAATTGCAACACATGCAACACGTGATCACTGGTGAAACATTACCCAGCTATCGATCTGATCAAGACCTCCATCATCGCCACACCATATGGAGATTTAGTTGTGAAGAACGATCATCTGGGAATCATTGTAGACACCTGATCACCAGTCTCTGGAGCATACAAACTGCGTGCTCGAGAAACATTCATCACATGGAGATTCTAATATCAAGGATCACTACCTACCTGACCAAATTATTCACCTAAGTTTGAGCTTTCCATTAACCTATTTCATGTTTGCTCAGGACTGAGGATAAATAGCTTGAGTCTTGTTGTGACATTGCAGGTATAGGTCCGAGAATCGTACAATAGCGAGACGAGTAGCACTACTGCAGATAATTGTTCATCTGATCATAGCCTTCAAGAGTGTACGATTTAAATCAAAGTTTCATTAGATGTCTACTCTGACTTCTAATTCATTAACATCTCGAGGATTTTCGTCATTCAGCTTTGCTACGAAACAAGGACTACAACCATCTGAGAAGGTTTCATCCACTAACGGCACTGCCTCGTGGCATCAATGTCTACAACTTCTATATGTGCATTGTCGCTTGAAAGCGAAACAACATCTGAAAAATAGTTGAGGATTGGCCGCTCCATGGGTCACACATACATGAGCCATCAGAGATAAAACCATCATTCTTTTAATCGAGATTAATTAGCTTCCTGGAGATTTTAGCAAGTTGTAGAGGTCTGAAGCGCTGATTGGAACCCCATTTGAAACAACAATTTGGAGAAGAACGCAAACCACAACAGTTTTCGATCATCTGTGATCATACGATTGAAATCAATCACCATATAAGGAGTATCATGTGTGAGACACATGCGACTGTAGATATTTTAGGCAATTTGCAAACTATATCTCAAACTCTTCTGAATATGCTTAAAGGTTCTCCATACACTAGATCATGTGAACTGTTACGTGAACATTGGGTTATTGTTGTGAAAACACCTTATAGTTATTGCATATTTTTGAATAAGTCCCTACTAGAAGCTTAAGTATGCGCGCAAGTGTTTCGGGTGACTTTGTGTGAATGTACTTAGTGTTTGTTTATTTTAGGTGCACCCCTATATTACTAGTATATTACATATATAGCCTTATGTACTATATAGTGTAGAATACATATTAATTACATATCATAATCAAATAAAAATATAAAAATAAAATAAAAAATACTGACAAATACATAGTAATATACTACATTCAATATTAAATCAGTTTTAAAAAATAAAAATATTTTCTACTTTTAATAAATCCTAGAAATACAAAAAATACACAAACTTATAAAAATACATAAAAAATATAAAAATATTTTAAAAAATCCTAGAAAATACCTACAATATCTTTACTATATTTTACATAATTAAAAATAAAATAAAAATTGCATATTAAAATAAATAAAAAATAAAGATATGTAAAAAATTCAAAAATGCATCACTAATTCTTTAAAAATCATAATAATACGTACAATACCTCGTTAGAAATGTATTTTCTTCTAATTTCTGATAAAAATAAAAATATTCCTTTCATTTTTATTTTTTTAAAAATAAAAAATAAATCCATCTTTTTAATAAAAACTTCATTTTTCACTTTTAAAATAATTCAAAACACAAAAAATATTAAAAACCTCTCAAAACTTCGCAAAAATAGGAAATAAAACTAAAAAACATAAAAATAACAAAATAAAACTAATTAAAAAAATCAAATACCAATATTTTTCTACTTATAAGTATACAAAATCACAAAAATAATATAAAATTCATAAAATCAATTAAAACCCATAAAAATCCCTAAAATAAATAAAAATCAGGAAGCGTCTTCACATAAGTTTCACTACTATTTTACAATAGTTTTCCACAGTTTACCTCTGTGAGTTTGACACTCCCATACTTATTGATATACACTTGAGTTTAGGAGTATAAATAATAAAAAAATTTATGGTGAAATTCACCGGATCGATTCATCGACACTATTCTTCTTTTAGAGTATTAGGTTCGACTGTTTTTTTTAGCATTCTACAATTAAGGATTAGATACCAAATCCTTGGATGTTTTATTGGATTATCAAGTTGTAAGAAACCTTATTGGAGTGTGTGGATCAGAGAGCTACATAACAACACTAGCACCGAGTAGGAACTCCCTACAAGTGTTGTTGAGTTTTTCAAAGTACTGTTGAAGCTATCTTGCTAGTGACTGTGCCCCATCCAACGTTTACTGCTCAGAGACAAGGGTGGAATAGTACTATCTCATCGGGATTTTGACGAAGGCCATCGTCTCGTTCACACTTGAGTCTGACAGGTGACAATTTTTGTATTACAAGTACATCCTCGGGAGGTACCAGTCTCTACTAGTTGTAGTCACCGTCGATCGTCGGGAGATACATGAATTCCATTGCTTCGTCCTTCATGTTATCGACTACTCTCTCATTAGTACATTTTGTTAGTAGATGGAGGAACTTGCTGATAAGGTATCTAAAATCGATCTACCTGCCCTGACTACAACCCCTACCCCGATACATCAGATTCATTATATATAAGGGCTAGATATAGGGCAAAATAACAACTGGGTGGGGACCACTCCTTCACCCAACATCATCAAAGCGAAGAATCCTCTACACATACAGTCTACAAGGAGCCTCCACAAATCATGGAGATAAATAGAGTTTGGTAAAATCTCGATCATGTCAACTGACAGGACTCAAACTCAACTCCAAACCTTTGTCCACATCAATCTCGTCCTTGCTTCCAACTGCTACAATAGTAGTAGCAACAACAATCTCCATAGCCTCATCTTGGCTATCAACAGCAACATTATATGCACCAGGGCTAGTAGGTCCAATACCTTCCCTCGTAGTAGTACCAACAGCTCCATACTAGATAGGGACAAGGATCTTCCTTTTCTTCCTCTATGAACTCCAAAGAATTCTCGATGAATTACATGATATGAGTGTCAATGTCAATCGACTCTCATGATGGAGAGATGAATTCACTACACCTTAGAACGTGATTCCCACTCAAGTCTAGGATAATCCCAAGAGCCTTGGACACAAAGATCGGGTACAAAATGTTCCTTACCCAAATACAAGATCTTTGATGTCACCAATCATATTTCTCTTAGGAACAGAAAGACTATAACCATGCCTGATCGAGCAAGGGAACATGATGACATAGACTCAATGTTAAGATTGGAACACATATCTAGGGATGAAGAGGAAGAGAGGCATCCAGCACCAGCACCAGAGCACCTTTAGAGAGGGGGCTCGAATCCCCAAAATCAACAAAAAAATAAAAACTAAAAAATTCAAAAAAGAGGAGAAGCATAACTTGGAGTCAAGTCCAAATATGACGAGGAGCATACACCGTATCTGGAGGACACACCTCAACAACAGCAACCCCAACAACAATAGTCGTCGTTTCCTTTCATGAGTCCAAGTCAGAGTCAGGCCATCAGTTCATGTCTAAGTCCTGTACAAAACTTTGTTTTCAATATAAGTGAAGTTTCAGTTCCTGAACTCAATCATTGAGGTCCTTTTCCTCATCCTCTAATGGTTGGAAAGAAGAAAAACTTAAAAAATAAAAAGAAATGATGAAGAGATAGTCTGAATCTACAAAGAAAATATTAAGGTAACTTTATCTCAAGAAGAGATGATAGAGAGATAACATGCATTGAGAAAATATCTTATGGTGAGATGCACACCGACTACGGTCAGCAAAAAGAACCCAAGCAGAATAAAGAAACATATTCTCTCAATAACAACATCTCCATTAATCTGCAATGACATCCCAAGAAAGAAGAGGGACACAGGATGACTCTTCATGACTAGTCACACGAATGATATCAAGTTTGTTATAACCTTGTTAGATGACGACTCCTCCTCAATCTCATGCCACCCTATTTGAAAATATGAATCTAGGTCATCTTAGTATATCAAGAGCTATACTTCAATTTGCATATAAATCAACTAAGAGACCCAAGGGCAAGGTTTGGAACATTGTGATCAACATCGTGGGATAGGATGATGCGATGGACTTTGTAGTCCTAGATATGACTGTATGTATTAATGGAATGATTCTCTGATCATTCTAGGGAGGCCCTACCTTAGGACCATAGGATCCCTATTTGACTACACTTCTGGGAAGATCCAGTTCAGAGAGATTGAGCATGAAATGAAGCAGACAAGATTTCAAAGGCTTGATTCAGAATCTAGTGTCGAGACTATTTCTTCCAGTTACGAGGCAGATTGCAGCACAATTACGATAGTTGTTCCTTGGAGACAAAACCCAACCATAGTACAAGAACCCCTATCATTTGGAGAGGAAATTGTTGGAATTATAGATTTCCATTGCATTCAAGATAACATTATCTATGCATCCCCCCTACACTACTTGATAGTCCGAGGATTATCTTGATTTATCAATTCCATTTCTCTTAGGACAATCCAGGAGTGAGGAGGAAGGGTGGGACACAACTTTTGCCAAAATAAGATGCATTTTGGGTGATCTAACCCCCAAAACAGTTCAATTGTGTGGCAGTAGAAACAACACAAGATCCAGCAATATCAGCAGCACAACCGTATTCAACAATGATAGAGCCATATTTCTTAGATGATACAAATATACCCGAGCTTAAGCCATTGCCTCCTACTCTCAAATATGCTTTCCTTGCAAGACCTAAGGGAATTTTTTCAGTCATTATCAATTCACATCAGATTGAATAGTAGGAAATCCACCTACTAAAAGTACGAGAGAAGAATCGCAAGGGCATAGGTTGGAGATTATCGAACCTCATATGTTCACATCATATATACCTTGAGGAAAATGCCAATCCCTCTCATGAATTCTAATGTTGGATAAATTGGGAATTAGTGAAGATTGAGACAGAGAAACAATGTGGAGAAAGATTCATTTATTCTGTCTCAGACTCCAAGTGGGTGGCACTTTTATACATAGTTCTGAAAAAGTCAGGACACCAGATCGTCACCAATGAGGATGGAGCGGATATCATGACATGAGTACCCATGTTGTGGCACGTTTGTGTGGATTGCAAATGCTTTAATGCCACAACGAAGAAGCACCACTTCCCATTTCCATTTATTGATCATATATTGGAGAGACTAGTTGGGAGGGAATACTTCTACTTTTTAGATGGGTACTCAAGCTACAATAAAGTAGCCATCACTCTAGAGGACTAGGAAAATGCAACATTTACTTATACTTTGGTACTTATGAATTCAGATGCATGCCATTAGGGCTCTACAATGCCCCTTGCACTTTTCAACGACATGATCGCTGTCGATATGGTTGGGGATTTTCTGGAAGTCTTTATGATGACTTTTCGATCGTATGATGATTGTCTCGTACACCTGGATCGAATTCTCAAGAGATGTAAGTAAGTGAATCTGATTCTATCTTGGGAGAAAAATCATTTTATGTTGACAGAGGGCATCTTGTTGGGGCATGTCATCTCCAAAAAGGTAATGGAGATTGACCCTTCCAAGGTGGCCGTGATGAAGAAACTTGAGTCACCAACCAAAGTGAAACAAGTGCGATCTTTTCTAGGGCATGTTGGATTTTATCAAAAATTAATCAAGGATTTTTCCAAAATTACCTGAAAGCTTTCTAATCTCCTAGAAAAAGACACTAAGTTAGTTAAAGATCATAAGTGTCTTGAGTCCTTCGAGCTTCTCAGAAGGAAGATAATTGAGACTCCCGTCGTATAAGCCCCCAATAATCTCTTCACTTCGAGATCATGATCAATTCTTCTGATTTTGCAATAGGGGTAGTGTTGGTAAAAAGAAGAGATGAGTCATGTACCCAATGCACTAAAGAAGAAAACTTCTGGATTCAGCTTAGAAGAACTATACTGTGATAGAAAAAGAGATGCTTGTCGTAGTATTTGCCATAGAAAAATTCAGATCTCTGCTTTTTGGTTATAAGGTGATAATTTTATCCCTATAATTCAGCCATATGATATTTAATGCGCAGAGGAACAATTTCTTAGATGGATTGTCTTACTCCAAGCATTTGATTTGGAGATTAAATACAAGCCTGGAGTGAAGAATGTGTTGGTTGACTATCTATCTCGGATCAAGCAGAACAAACCACCTATGTCAGAGCCGATCCCAGAATCCTTCCCAGACGAGTCAACTTAATTTATTAACTCTATCCCATGGTATGCTGACATGGATAACTGTCTTGTATCCAAGAGAATTCGAAGGTTATGGGGAAAACCTCAAGTGCATCATGGATCGTGAAGATCACATCATATGTGATCGGAATCCACTAGTCGCACAAGTTGCTCGGGCAACGGAATTTAAAAAATTTAAAATGATGAAACCACATTATCCAAGAACATTTCAGGGAGCATTTCATCAAGACCACAAAGTATATATCGGAAACCTCTTAAAGCCTTTTTGCGATCATGCTTGCAATCAAAATTGATGATCCAAGTAGAAAATTTCTCGATCTCATCTCACGGGATTGGACGTATTCTTCACGAGCGAGGTGCATCGAAGGATACAGAGATCTATGAGTGGTCGAAGCAGTGGCAGAACGACGAGGTGACGACATCGATCCTCTCTAGGGTTTAGAGTGGGTAGGCACTCTAAGGAGAGAGAGAGAGAGGCGACTTGGTTATGAGAGAGAGAGAGAGCTTGCATTATTGTTGTCTAAAATGAAGAGCTAGGGTTGCCGCCTCTTCTTTTATAATATTCTTGGAAATACATGGACAACACAAATCCGATGATGGAGATTTATTTGTGTTTCTTTCAATGGTCATGATTTTGTTGTAAAAACACAATAACAATTAATTTAAATAAATTAAATATATATTGAATAATCATCAATATAGTTTAATTAATCAAATCAATCATCATCGGAGAAATAGGAAGGAGGCAAGCCTCTTTTCCAATGGGGGGTGGACGACCCTACATTAAGTAAGACTCATGGTGAACGTCCACCATCCACATTAGGAATGAGGCTTCCTTCTCCTATTTCATGATATTTCACATCCTGAAATTTTCTCTATAATTTACAACAACATCTTTTGTAAATTTATTCAAAAAAATAATTCAATATTTTTTTGTGAATCTATCATTCGTGCTATTGGAAAAATGTGAATCATGTGCACGTTCAAAATAAAATGTAAATTACATTTTCAATTTATTGTCCAATGTGAATCCAATTCACATCAACATTTAAATTGTAAATGCTATTTACAAATAGCTCTCTCTTATATTATAAATCACATTTGTAATATATATGAATAATGTGGATAGCACTATCCACATTATCCATATCCTTGATAATTTGATCATATTTAATTATATTGGATCGCTATTCTCATGTACGGAAATAATATGAATCACAATCACATTATTCACATCTTTGATAATTATCATAAACAACTCTCCTTATATGACCAAATAATATGACATAAATTCATAATTTTCATGATAATTAAATCACACTTAACTATCGATTTTCCTCAATGCTCAAACACATTATCAACAATTAAATTATCCTCATACTCTTTCAAGAATAATACACTTCCTTGCATATACTTGGAGATAAGGACATGGCAATTATGCGTTCCACATATGGTGACTTGGAGATTGAGATCATATCTCAAATCCAGATCAAGGGGACGTCCCAAAGTTGTTTGATTAAATCAAAACTGTAAATCTAATCTTCTCATTATATATGAATCATATTCTGATCAATGTCCAACATTTGGACTAATATTATATCACTTCACTACCGAGAGGAGTTACTAAACTCAAAACCTATTTCATCACTCCATCGGATTGGAAGAGTCGTAGTTATTCAATCGTTTATGATAGAATCAATCTTAGCTTTTCCTAATACATGTGCATCCTGCATATAGGAAGACCTAAAATAAACCTGATGTTTAGATCTTATTTATATTGTCTTCTTCAGGACATTATCATTAGGTTCCTCATTTGATCATTAGGAGTTGGTATCAATCATATACTTTCCAATAGGATATATCATACCTAGGTATTGATCATTTACTTTCCAAAAGCATATATCAAACCTACAAATTCAGTCAAGCTTCCGAAATGACATGAGCATGCACGGAATTCGATCCCAATATCTCATGAGTAAGGTCATGTCTTCTGAAGAATCACTGATTCTCACTCTTTAATCTTTTATTTTAGCTATTTATCTTGGAAAAGCATCATGTAAATAGATGTAAATACGATAAGTTAACATTATGCATGCATTTGTTAATATTACAAAATTAGCATGTATTTGTGCAAAAATAAAAAATTAAAGTAAAAAAAGAAAAACGAAGGAGTTATTTAGAATAAATACAAAGTGGCCCGAACCGAAGAGCGGGTCACGCATTGGCCTGATCGCCAAATAAAACAAGTAAAGAGAGATAGGGCCTACTCTATGTTATACATATTATTTGTGTAATTAAATAATTATGTTTTGATAAAATAAAATATTCTTCTTACCTCCTTGTATATAGTTCGAAAAAGAAAACAAAATTCAGAAAAATAAAATAAAAAAATCCTCTCTCCCTTGTACAAAATGCCTGTATATATGTCCTACTCTCTATGTATTAAACACATGTAAATAAATAATAGAAATAAAATAAAAATTATTTTATACTCCAAAAATCAGGTTATAAATAAATAAAATATAAAAATTGGGGTATTTTTGTAAAAATAAAAATATAAAAATAATTATACAAAATACATAGGTACATTATACCTATATATAATACATTATATGGTATAAAGATTAATTTATTTATCATAAAAATAAATAAAAATAATAGAAAAATAGTTTGAAAAATAACAAATATTTTTCATTTTATAAACATTTTGATTTAAAATCATTTATTATTTTTTATTGAATTTGTAAGTATTTTGTATATTCTAATTATCTGATTGGTCCACATCATTTTATTGACCCGGGTCTACGCCCTCTTCCAGGCGTGACCCGACCCGATCATCTTCGCCGGACTGATTTCTTCCTATTTTCCCAATCAGATCACGCATTCTCTCGCCCCGATTCTTCGCTTGTGGCCTCTCCTTGGATCCAAGACCCTCGTGGATCCCTAGGAAGGCGCGGATCTTCCTAAGGTTGCTTGCCCTTGCCCGAATCCTCCAGACTCCTGTTAACCCTTTAAATCCTCTTCTCCGCCTCCTAGGAGAAGTAGCTCGTGCCTCGCGCCTCCCTTCATCCCTAGCCACCTCCGGTGGAGTGACAGCTTCTTGAGGGTCCCTTCGGATCAAAGCTAGGAGGAGCAACCACGCTGCTCAGCCTTGTGGCCGACATCCGCTGCCAGGATCAGCCTCCCAACCATCCAAAACTTGGTCAAGGCCATTAACTCTTCGACTGCCTTCACCTGAAGCTCTACAGCCCGCCTAGGATCTCAGGTACCCCCCATTTCCTTTGCATTTTCTGGTTCGATCCAATCACTTCATCTTGCACCATCGCACCTTCGCCTGCTCTTACCAGAGAGTCGGAGCACTCACATCCACATCCACTGCTCCGACCGAACCCCGACGCACACTCCATCTTGCACCGCAGCCTGATCACCCTTAGGCTCGTCCCTTAGGTCAAGATTAAGGACCACATCTCCTCTATCACCATCGCCGGAGATCAAACCATGCCCCACCTCATTTCCTTTTGTTTTTGTTCGAATAACCCTTGATCGGAGCTTCGCCCCAAGTCAAGCCTTCCTCTGTAGGTGTTCACGTGCGCTGGGAGTTACGGTTCCATCTACTAGAGGGTTCGCCGGACCAGCTCCATGATACCTTCAGTGTCACGCACATCCAGCCGTTAGCTCCTCCATCAGACCCATCCATTAGACATGGGTGGCTTCTACGATCATTCCTGAGCCTCCCGATCGATCATCGAAGCCAAGGATGCCATCCTAGGCTCTGGTGAAGTTCGCCTCGGCCCTGTTCTTCCAGACACCTTCAGCGTCGTCGGATCATACGTAGTCCACTAGATCAGATCTCAACCGCAGACCGTCTCAGCTTTCTGGGCCGTTAGATCTGACACGTGATGCATCTGCGCTGCACGTCCACGAAAGAACCTAAGGCATCAGATCTGATGGGCCGTTAGATCTGACACGTGATGCATCTGTGATGCACGTCCACGAAAGAACCTAAGGCATCAGATCTGACACAATAGAGGATCTCAGCCGCACGTCTACGTGCCTCCAGCGTCCGCCACGCACCCCCTCATGCACACCGCACGCACCTGCGAGGGTGTATTTCATTTCCTTCCCTGCACTTTTTATGCTTTATTTTCTAGTTTGTTAAATAAAGTTGCAGTTCAGACTTTTTGCATATTAGTCCCTAATGTTTCCAGTATTTGCACTTTAGTCCTCCACTTCTGAAAACGCGTGCACGATCATGTGCCTTGTGGTGTTTTTGCTTGTTTCATCATGAACTTTTAGATGGTTACTATTTGAGTGAAAAGTTTTCTATATTTGCATTTATGCCCCTGCGCGTTGGTTAATTGACATGTGCATGAATTTTGTGAGATTTTTGCATTGATAACCTTGGACATTTTATATGTGCTATTATTTAGTTTGGAAACATTAGGTTATTTGTAGATACGCCCCTACAACCTGTGTGAGTTGTTTTAGATCAAATAATTATCAAATCTACTCTAAAAATTCCCCAAAAATTACCATTAGCTCCTGCTACTGTGTAATATTTTTGATAATTTTTGTGACACAATTTGATTTTATTTGATATTTTCTAATAATCAAAACCCCTAAAAACAAGTATGTTTATTTTGTAAAATACCAAAAAATATAAAACTCCCCCAAAAAATCTATAACAAATTCTAGTGCTTTTGTTTTAGTTTCTTTTCACTCCAGTATCATTTTCATAGCATTATCTTTTATAAAACCCCTAAAACATAAAAGATTAAAACCTTATAAAAATCATTAAAACTTCTAAAAAAATCAAAAAAATTGAGATTTCAGTTTCTTTAATTAGGTCTTTTTATTAACTTTTTCATTAATATACCCATCAGGACATGTAGGCAATTTTAGCATTTTAATCTTGCCTTTTGGTCATGGCTGAACAATGTGTTTTTATTTTATGTTTATTTTATTTTTAGAAAATCATGTAGAAATACGAAAAATACCATAAAATCAATAAAAACACTTGCATATTTTAAAAATATAAAAATATTTTAATTTTAATTTTTAGGTATTTTTTGGTCTTAATAAAAATTGTTGAAGGTTGATTTTCTTTATCTTTTTACTTGTTTTCCCATTAGAAATTTAAAAAAATGCAAATTAAAAACCACAAAAAGATGCCTTTTCTTTTCTGACCCTCGACTACTTCGTAGGCTTTGCTCGTGCTCCTTGTGTTCGACCCTGGTCGCTATACCAGGTTAAATATATAGCGGAGACCGCTACATTAAATTTTTGTGCTCGAGTGTTTTATTTGTGGTCTTATTTCTATTATTTGATCGCGCCTTGCGATTTGGATCGCAACTACCTTTAGATACTCCTGAACCTGAGTGCTCTGGCCAGTCTTCAGAATGGCACCGTTGCCGGGGAGCACGACTTAGTAGTTGTTATTCAGTTTTCCTTTCTTTTTCTATTTGCTTTATTTTTGTTCATTTTTATCCTCCATATATTATAATTGTTTTTTGACTTATTTCTGTTTCACTTTCTATGCGAGGGACCTCCCGAGGAGTTTGCGGCTTTTGGTTGGAGGACCTGCACTCGAAGAGGAGCAGGAGGACAGAAGGAGCTTAGTTATATAGGATAGAGTAGTTAGTTTCTTTTTAGCACATTCTATTATTATTGTAATAATACAAGTACTTGCTTTGACACTCTAGACTTGGCTTTTATCGGGGTCTGTTTCACCGAGCACTGGTGTGCTCGGGGGACCTCACCGCGATTTTCGCCGGTTTTGATTTTTTTCGACTCTTCTCTTTCTTTGATTCTCGAAGAAGTTGGCCCTCAGATCTAGGAATTTCCTTGATTGTGACGTAACTGATTAAGGCCCAATCCCTTACTATTTTCCTGCACCTATAGTTCATAATTGGACCTAATTAATAAACTTAATAAGAAGTTAACTTGGTCGATTGAGAGGTCGCGTGCCGCTAGAGGTCGTACGTACAGGATCCGTTGTGGTGGACACCGATCAGCATCAGAGACCGGACTCTGACCTCTCTCTCTGACCAATTAACTACAATTCTTCGTGATTAAAAATTGCTCATCTAAGGTCATTTTCTTCTTGCATCATTTAGGTTATATTTACTTCTGTCTTTAAATTTATGTGCAGATCACCTTGCATGTAGAGTGCTGGAGTCAGGTACGCATCTCTTATTTTACATGCATCATCGTGTTTGATCGCACATTAGCTTTTTCGACTTCTCCCCCATTTTTGGACTTTAAATAATCAGGAGATCAAAAAAATCGTTAGGCGTTTGTTTGCTTATTGAAAAAGACCTAAAAAAGTGATAATCATAAAATTGGGACTGCTAAACAAACTTGACAGTAAAAGACACTCTACTTTAAAAATCTGTCTTGGGAGAGTAATCCCCTCATTGTTTGGTTTGCTTGTGCGAGAGAGTGACCCGCACACTAGGCTAGAGCCATACCAGAGCTTTCATCAGACTACTGGTCTTGGGGTTAGTCGCTCTCCAGTGAGTATCGCTCCGGTCTTCGGTAAAGCGCGTCACGATATCCTTAATAGAGAGAGTTGATCGGGTAGCCAGTAAACGGTCCGCAACTAGTACTTGTTGGGAAAGATCTAGCTTTGAGATTGGGTCAGTCTCCTGAGAGAATCGAGTTCCTACCAGTTCCCTTAATCGCTTTTCGGCTCCATTGGTAACTTAATACTTTGAGTCCACTAGTCTATGATCACATGTCATCTTGATGAGCATAAGTAGAACATTTAGCGACACACATGACTCTTACAGACAACGATTTTACTTGCACAAGCACCTTACACATAGCTCTCTACCGAAGAGGTGGTGGGGAGGCAGACCTTTAGCTTGACGTAGCATACGAGGGTACTACTTCTAGGCGGAACCTCTCATCTTCTATTAGGGAAGTGAGTGCACCTCAACTGGGTCTGGCGGTGTTGAGGTCTAAAGACAGGAGTTGTGGGTTGCAATAATGCTTCAAAAGAGGGATAGTCTACTAGATAATTAGGAAAAAGTCCTTATGTATATATGTTGCACCATGTAGATATGTTGTACATATGCACATAAAAAATGTGCAAAAGAAAGAAAATTTCCAAAAAGGTGGCGGCTCTGATAGAAAATGAAATACCCGCCGGAGTGTATATAGCCAAATAAAGCAAAGCTTATGTTACCCATTCTCATCTCATGAAGCTTGCAGCAGGAGACTTAGCTAACTGGTTGGGCTCCCAGGATGTGTGGCTACACTTGCCACGTTCCATTCTCTTCTTTCCCCTCTTCTTGAGCCGGTTGAACTTGAACTTAGAAGGGAATACCCCGCTCCTCGAGGAAAGAGATGCCAGACTAGGGCATTAGAGTTACCTTGTTGAAGGAGGTTGTTACCTTGTCATTTTGAGGCGGGGAGCTACATATCACTTACACAATACAAGAAAATATTCATGGTCATTAGAGTTTGTGTATGTAGACTTGTTCTGATCTGGATTATCGAGGAGTCTTGACCATAGATTGGTGGAACTAGGAGGTTGTTGAGTCTTAAACCTAGGTCCAAATAAGGTTCTGACAAACTAATAATCCAAAGATCTGACTAAGATCCATACTTTAATTTAACGAAGACAAGTTTAATAATCAACCTTGATTCCCCTTCATTTTCGTTTCTTTCTCTTTTCACTTCTTTTGCAAATTAGTGTCTGCTAAGGGACTAGCAAAGCTAAATTATAGGGGGTGATGAATCCCTGATTCTCACTCTTCATTCTTTTATTTTAGCTATTTATCTTGGCAATGCATCATGTAAATAGATGTACAAACAATAAGTTAGCATTATGCATGCATTTGTTAATATTGCATAATTTGTATGTATTTGTGCAAAAAAAAAGAATAAAGAAAAAAAAAGAAAAAGGAAGGAGGTATTTAGAATAAATACAGAGTGACCCGAACCCAAGAGCAGGTCAAGCAGTGGCATGATCGCCAAATAAAACAAGTAGAGAGAGATAGGGCCTACTCTATGTTATACATATTATTTGTGTAATTAAATAATTATTTTTGACAAAATAAAAATTATATATTCTTCTTACCTCCTTGTATAAAGACCTAAAAAGAAAACAAAAATCAGAAAAATAAAATAAAAAAATCCTCTCCTCCTTGTACATAATACATGTATATATGTCATACTCTCTATGAATTAAACACCTGTAAATAAATAATAAAAATAAAATAGAAAATATTTTATACTCCGAAAATCATGTTATAAATAAAAAATATAAAAATTGGGGTATTTTTGTAAAAATAAAAATATAAAAATAATTGTACCAATTACATAGGTACATTATACCTGTATATAATACATTATACTGTATAAAGATAAATTTATTTTTCATAAAAATAAATAAAAATCACAGAAAATAAGTTTGAAAAAAACAAATATTTTTCATTTTATACCTTTTTTATTTTAAAATCATTATTATTTTTATTGAATTTGTAAGTATTTTGTACATTCTAATTATCTGATTGGTCCACGTCATTTTATTGACCTTGGTCAATGCCCTCTTCCAGGCCTGACCTGACCCAATCATTGCCGCCGAATCGATTTCTTCCTATTTTCCCAATCGGATCACGCATCCCCTCGCCCCGATTCTTCGCCCGTGGCCTCTCCTTGGATTTAAGACCCTCACGGATCCCTAGGAAAACACGGATCTTCCTAGGGTTATGTGCCCTTGCCCAAATCCTCCAGCCTCCTAGGAAACCTTTAAATCCTCTTCTCCACCTCCCAAGAGTAGTAGCTCGTGCCTCACACCTCCCTTCATCTCTAGCAACCTCTGGTTGAGTGACAACTTCTTGAGGGTCCCTTCGGATCGAAGCTTGGAGGAGCAGCCACGCTGCTCAGCCACGTGGCCGGTGTGCGCCGTCGCGATCAGCCTCTCGGCCTTTCACAGCTTGGTCGAGGCCATTACCTCGCCGACTGCCTTTGCCTGAAGCTATAGAGCCCGCCTAGGACTTCAGGAACCACCCATATCCTTTGCATTTTCTCATTCGCTCCAATCACTTCATCTTGCGCCGACGCACCATCTCCTGCTCCGACCGAAGAGTCGAAGCACTCACATCCACATCCACCCTCTCCGATCAAACTCCCGACACATACTCCACCTTGCATCACAGCCTGATCACCCTTCGACTCATCGCTCTAGGTCGAGATTAAGGACCGGATCTCCTCTATCACCATCGCCGGAGATCAATCCACGCCCCATCTCATTTCCTTATGTTTTCGTTCGAATAACCCTCGACCGGAGCTTCACCCTAAGTTAAACATTCCTCGGCAGGTGTTCACGTGCGTTGGGAGTTACAGTTCCATCCACTAGAGGGTTCGCCAGAGCAGCTTCTGGTCACATTCACCGTCACACACATTCCGTTGTTAGCTCCTCTATGGACCCGTCCATAAGACACGGGTGACTTCCACGATCATTCTCGAGCCTCCTGATCGATCATTAGAGCCAAGGATGCCATCCTAGGCTCTGGTGAAGTTCGCCTCGACCATGTTCTTCCAGACACCTTTAGCGCCGCTGAATCAGCCGTAGTCCACCAGATTAGATCTCAGTCGTCGATCGTCTCAGTTTTCTAGGTCGTTAGATCTAACACCTGACGCATCTATGCCCCACGTCCACGATAGAACCTGAGGCGTCAGATTTGACACAACAGAGAATCTCAGCCGCACGTCTACGCACCTCCAGCGTAAGTCATGCATCCACTCACGCGCACCATACACGCCTGCGAGGGTATATTGCATTTCCTTCCTACACTTTTTATGCTTTATTTTATAGTTTGTTAAATAAAGTTGTAGTTCATACTTTTTGCATATTAGTCCCTAATGTTTCCAGTATTGGTACTTTAGTCCTCCACGTCTGAAAACACGCGCACGATCATGTTCCTTGTGGTGTTTTTGCATGTTTCATCCTGAACTTTTTTATCGTTATTATTTGAATGAAAAGTCTTATATATTTGCATTTATGCCCCTGTGCGTTGGTTAATTGACATGGGCGTGTATTTTGTGGGATTTTGCACTGATAACCCTGGACTTTTTATATGTGTTATTATAAAGTCCGAAAACTTTAGATTATTTGCAGATAGGTCCCTACAACCTATGTGAATTGTTTTAGATCAAATAATTATAAAATCTACTCCAAAAATTCCTCAAAAATTACATTTGCTCCTGCTAATGTGTAATATTTTTGGTAATTTTTGTGACACAATTTGATTTTATTTGATATTTTCTAAAAATCAAAAAACCCCTAAAAATGTGTCTGTCTATTTTGTAAAATACCAAAAAAATATAAAAATTCCTTTAAAAATTCCATAAAAATTCATGTTTGTTTATTTTAGTTTCTTTTCACTACAATACCATTTTCGAAGCATTGTCTTTTATAAAACTCCTAAAAATCACAAAAAGATTAAAAACCATATAAAAATCATTAAAAATTATAAAAAAAATCAAAAAATTGAGATTTCAGTTTCTATAATTAAGTCTTTTTTTCTATTTTTTCATAAAAATAACCATCAGGACTTGTAGGAAATTTTAGCATTTTAATCTCTTGCCTTTTGGTCACGACTGAATATTGTGTTTCCGTTTTGTTTTTATTTTATTTTTAGAAAATCGTATAAAAGTCTGAAAAATACCGTAAAATCAGCTTAAACACTTGCATATTTTAAAAATATAAAAATATTTTTAATTCAAATTTTTGGGCATTTTTTTCTCTTAATAAAAATTGTTGAAGGTTGATTTTCTTTATCTTTTTACTTGTTTTCCCATTAGAAATTAAAAAAAATGCAAATTAAAAATCACAAAAAGATGCCTTTTCTTTTCTGATCCTCGACTACTTCATAGGCTTCGGTCATGCTCCTTGTGTTCGACCATGGTCGCTATACGAGGTTAAAAAATAGCGGAGACCGCTACATTTAATTTTTGTGCTTGAGTGTATTATTTGTGGTCTTATTTTTATTGATTGATCATTCCTTGTGATTTGGATCGCAACTACCTTTAGATACTACTGAACCCGAGTGCTCTGGCCAGTCTTCAGAATGGTGTTGTTGCTTGGGAGCACGGCTTAGTAGTCAGTTTTTAGTTTTCCTTTCTTTTTCTATTTGCTTTATTTTTGTTAATTATTATCCTCTATCTATTATAATTGTTTTCTGACTTATTTCTATTTCACTTTCTGTGCGAGGAACCTCCCGAGTAGTTTACGACTTTTGGTTGGAGACCCGCACTCGAAGAGGAGTAGGAGGACAGAAGGAGCTTAGTTTCATAGGATAGAGTACTTAGTTTCTTTTTAGCACATTTTATTAATATTGTAATAGTACAGGGACTTGCTTGGATACTCTGGACTTGGCTTTTATCGGGGTCTGTTTCACCGAGCACAAGTGTGCTCGGGGGACCTCACCGCGATTTTCGCAGGTTTTGATTTTTTTAAACTCTTCTCTTTCTTTGATTCTCGAAGAATTTGGCCCTTATATCAAGGAATTTCCTTGATTGTGACATAACTGATTAAGGCCCAATCCCTTACTATTTTCCTACACTTATTGTTTGTAATTGGACCTAAATAATAATCCTAATAAAAGTTAACTTGGTCGATTGAGAGGTCAAGTGCTGCTAGAGGTCGTACGTGCAGGATCCGTTGTGGCGGACACCGATTGGCATCAGAGACCGGACTCCGACCTCTCTCTCTAACCAATTAACCACAATTCTTAGTGATTAGAAATTGCTCATCTAAGGTCATTTTGTTATTGCATCATTTAGGTTGGATTTACTTATGTCTTTAAATTTATGTGCGGATCACCTTGCATGTAGAGTGTTGGTGTCAGGTATGCGTCTCTTAGTTTGCATGCATCATCGTGTTTGATCACACATTAGCTTTTTCGACTTCTTCCCTGTTTTTGGACTTTAAATAATCAGGAGATCGAAAAATTCGTTAGGCGTTTGTTTGCTTTTTGAAAAAGAACTAAAAAAGTGATAATCATAAAATTGGGACTGCTAAACAAACTTGACAATAAAAGACACTTGACTTAAATAATCTGTCTTGGGAGAGTAATCCCCTCATTGTTTGGTTTTCTTGTGTAAGAGAGTGACCCACACACTAGGCTAGAGCCATACCTGAACTTTCATCAGACTACTGGTCTTGGGGTTAGTCGCTCTCCAGTGAGGATTGCTCCGGTCTTCGGTAAAGCGCGTCGTGATATCCTTAACAGCGCGAGTTGATCGGGTAGCCGGTAAACAGTTCGCAACTTGTACTGGCTGGGAAAGATCTAGCTTTGAGATTGGACCAGTCTTCGGAGAGAATCGAGTTCCTACCAGCTTGCTTAATCACCCTGCTAGACAGAATTATTACCTAAATAATTTTGACAAGATAAAAGACTGAACCTTCACGGTCATCAGCTCTGTGTTGCGTAGGTGAATTGGGAGTTTGAATGCTGATCTTGTTTGCTTCCAGATCCCATCTGCCTTTTTCTACATCACGATGATGGGTCGGAGGTCCCTTAGGACCCCCTTGGTTGCACCGCTTTCGAGCACTCCGCCCCATTCATCTAGGTTTGTTCGAGAGAACCCTGACCCGCTCTCCGAACCCGAGTTCAATTCCGTCATGTTCCCCCTCGACCACCTTTCTTCCAGTCCCAAGGTGCCCGAGCAGAGACTGGATTAGATATTCATTCATTTGACGGCACCTGAGTTCGAGTCTTTTGCCTTTGCAAAGACCCAAGAGATTGCCAGCAGCGAGGAGCGCACCGACGGACAACCACAAACCAACATGTCTGTTTTAGATTAGGGAACCATAAAAAATACTTTGTTAGATTCCCTAGAGATAATGTAGAGATAGATCAGATACCATGGGGCATTCGTGGCATACATGCGTAGAGAGATGGCCCAGATACGAGCTGACCGAGGAGAGCCGAACCGAGCCAGTGGTGGAGAGATACCAGAGTTTGGAGAAGGAGACGGACCACATCCAGATGAGACACAGGAGCAAGTCCGACCAGCCAGGCCATTGAGAGAATTGCACAACCCTGGTGTGACTCTTACACATTGTTGGATTCAGCTTCCAATAATTCTGGGAGATTTCAAGCTACCCCCTCAGACGATTCAGTAGTTTCCCAAGTTCCATGGGCTTGCCACCGAGCAGCCGCTTATGCATTTGGAAGAATTCGAGATGATCTACAGCACGACCCATGACAGATACGTGGACGAGGACACCATCAAGATGATGGCTTTTCTGTTCACCCTAGTCGATAGAGCAACCTACTTGCTAAAACATTTAGGGAGATACATCACTTTGTGGGAACAACATCGGACTGAGTACTTGAATAAGTACTACCCACTCGGCCGGTTGAATGCAGCTCGAGCTTTGATCAATAACTTCTCCATGCTTCCCAACGAGAAATTCCATGAGGCACTGGACCGCTTTCGTGAGCTCATTGACCGATGTCCACACCATGACATCTCCAAGCCCAACTTAGTATATAGTTTCTTTTGTGGGCTGACACCGGAGCTGTTAGGGCTTGTGAATGCTTCTTATGGGGAATCCTACTTCGCCAGAGACGAAGATCAGGTCTGGGGCATATATGAGGAGATGGCCGAGAACTGCATTGTTATGTCCCAAACCCGTCTCTACACTCAGGGGAAACCCTCACCCCATGTTGTGTCCTATCAGAGGATAGCACGAGTGGATGCAGGTCCATCCACCTCTACAGCAGCCACAACACAGGCCGAGTTGTCGACCGCTGATATGGGCATCATCAGCGAGAAGCTGGACCATATCGAGATTGTTGAGAAGAAGCAATGCCAGGGTATGACTCAGATCGATTAGTTGGCACATACATTGAGTGAACTGAAGACCCAAATCATGTGTCTCCAAGGGACATTGACGGCTTCTCAGCCTTGTCTCAGGTCACGAGCAGACCCTAGCAACAACAGCTCGACCCAGCCCTCCGCACAGTACAGACAAGTTCACCACATCTAGGCGGAGCCGTTCCAGCAGCCGCAACACCAGTACCTTCAGCCATCACCATCTCATGACACTAAGATGGTGGTGTACCAGCAGGATCAGACCCTGGCAGTCCTTCCTCCACCCCCTTCGAGCAGGAGCCGTTGATGCAAGTCAACAGGATTTTGTACGACCGATAGCACCCCGGGATCCGTCAAGATCATCCTGGATTCAGGTGGTCGACTGGAGGTGCCTCATCCCAGTAGCAGCCTCCAGCTTAGGGTGGACAACACAACCAGCCTTCGCAGCAACCCTAGTTCCCTTACCAGACACAACAGCAACATTACCAGCCGGGTCCTCGTCCCTACCAGCAGGGACATGCGTGGAGGCACCACCAGCAATAGCCTCGGCGGTATTCTAAGTTTCCCCCTCATTCTTCCCAGCAGCAGCCTCACTTTCAGAGAGGCAACCCATTTGGTTCTCATGGGCCATCCTATTAGAACACAACACTTAATGATCTAGCCCACCTTCTTTCCGATTAGCAGGTCATAGTCAAACGGGAGATGGACGAGTTCTGTCTGGAGACGAGGGAGATGATCAAAGGGAAGGATGCCATACCCGCTCAGATTGAGCCAAACTCGAACAACTTAAATAGAAAATCTAAGCTGGTACAATTCACATAGATTACCACTCCTAGTGATTTATTGGGTAACATTGCTTCATATACATTTAATGTTGACTTTGTTACACTCGGGAGCGGGAGGATGCTAGCCGACGACGCTTCGTCAGAACGACGACACCACATGGAAGCAGGAGCGCCAGACGGGGAGGATAGCGGTGTTGATGCCACTCAAGATGATGATGATGGTGGTGTTAATGCCACCAAGGATGTTGATCCAGCCGACGCTGTTGAGGTTGTCGCATCCCTAGATGTAGAGGGTGGTACTGATGCCACCAGAGATCCAGATGCTAAGCCAGAGTGCGATGCTGATACTACAATTCCTGATGTTGTGGGTGGTACTGAGGCCACCCCATCTACTCCTGTAGTATTTTCTCCAATTTTTGTACCCCAGGACATTATAAAAAAGATCAAAAAATTATTAAACGAAAGGGTTCTTCATCTTCGAGTACATATGTGATGCATGATGATACTTGTATGGATTATATTCCTTCTCAGCAGTAGGGACACATTCCTAGCCCTCTATCTGAGGAGGGCCCAACCATCCCCTTACCTCAAGCCCTCCACTTGGCTAAGGGGAATAAAAAAGAAAATTAAAAAAAAAGATCAGCAGCTAGAGTTTATCCAATAAATGATTGATAGATTTCATATTCAGCTAACTCTACAGGAGGCACTTGAGCACATCTCTCTCTTCCAGAAGAATTTGAAAGAGAATACCACCATCCGTAGGAAGAAGAGGAACCATAATGCAAAGATCCATGTGCTCACTCGTGCCACCTTCTTCTTCATCCAGAACCACCTGTCAGCCAAGAGGCCAGATGCATGAGCTCCCTATGTCAGATGTCATATTCATGAGCAGAGATTTGATCGGACTCTATTAGATAGCGACTCTTCCATCATCCTTATCCCGACAACCTTGCTTGACTGATTCGAGTTTGGCCCTCTTCGATAGAGCATGGCAGTCCTTCAGATTGCTGATAGATCGATCAAGAGGCCAAAGGGGTTCTTGAAGGATGTAGTCGTCACAATTCAGGGCCTGAAATTCTCCGTAGGCTTCGTTGTGTTGGACATGGAGATCCCTAAGTTCGTAACCGATACCCCCATCATTCTAGGACATCCATTCTTGGCCACAACGAAGGCGGTGTCTAACCATGATAGAGGGAAGATGTACTTTCACGTTGAGGGCAAGAGTATACAAATAGAGGCGATCGATGAGACCAGAGCATGAGACTCGGCTTGCTCAGAGCATTATAATGATACAGATGATAGAGGCAGAGTGAGATGTCTACCAGGAGTGTGACTTTGTGATCATTGATGATGAAGCAGTTTGGTCTAATGCCTTTTCACGATCCCTTCTTTCACCTTAAGATACTGCAGATTGTCAAATCCCAGCACAAGAGAGTTTGGAGAGCACACTCTTGGCAGAGGACACATTCGAGGCTGAAGACCGTGCTCAAGATAGCGAGGCATAGTACATTTCTTATGGTTCAGATTCAGATTCCTCAGATTCAGACATAGATTGGGCCGAATTTGATGAGCTCTTACCATGTCTGATTCCAACAGAGCCAGCAGCTAGGGTGGAGACTGAGCCGACACTGATTATAGATACACCAGCAGGGCCAGCGTCACCAGATATTCATGATCAATGAGACTTCTCACATGCAGATCTGGTTGCATTCACTCAGACATTTCAGAAGCCAGAGATGCCAGCTCCCAGTTGTCCAGAACAGAAGCCTTTGCCGTAGTCGCTGAAGTATATATTCCTTACGGGCGAGCATGAGATGTACTCAGTCATTATCTCAACATATTTGACTGGAGATCAAGAATCTTGTATGATGGAGATTCTTGAAAAGAACCGCATGGTGATAGGATGGAGTGTAGCTGATCTCCAAGGGATAAGTCCGACCATGTGCTCCCACCATATCTATCTCGAAGAGGATGCTAAGCCATCACGTGAGTTCCAGCGACGGCTGAACCCGAATCTTCATGAGGTAGTCGGGAAGGAGATTTCAAAATGGTGGAGCGCTGATTTTATCTACCCATCTCTGACTCCAAGTGCGTTAGTCTATTACATGTGGTGCCCAAGAAGATGGGCAGCACTACAGTTGTGAGTGAGTATGGAGATGAGATAGCTATCCGGGTAGCCACTTCATGGAGGGTTTGTGTGGACTACAAACGATTGAATTAGGACACCAAGAAGGATCATTTCCCGATGCCTTTTATCGATCAGATTATAGAGAGGCTTGTTTGGAAGAGTCATTACTGCTTCCTTGACAGGTACTCCAGCTACAACTAGGTGGCCATTACGCCCGAAGACCACGATAAGACAACATTCACCTGTCTGTTTGGGACTTATACTTTCAGACGGATGCTCTTTGGTCTATGTAACACCCCGACGACATTCCAAAGGTGCATGTTTTCCATTTCCTCGGATATGGTGGGTGACTGTTTAGAGGTCTTCATGGATGATTTTTCGATCTATGGCGATGGGTTTGATGCTTGTCTTGACTGCCTAGACCATGTCCTTTAACGCTGCATTGAGGTTCATCTTGTTTTATCCTGGGAGAAGAGTCACTTCATGGTGACTCAAGGGACGGTGCTTGGTCATATCATCTCCAATAGGGGCATGGAGGTTGATTCGGCCAACGTGGATATCATCAGGAAACTTAATCCACCGTCCAACCTACGACAGTTATGGTCTTTTCTGGAGCATGTCGGTTTCTATCGATGATTCATTCATGATTTCAGTAGGATTGCCCGACCGTTGACTAATTTGCTGACAAAATACATCGAGTTCATTGTAGATGTAAGCGACTTGCGTCATTTGAGACTCTCAAGACTCTAGTTGTTGAGTCTCCTGTCCTTCAGCAGCTTTATCGGTCTCTCCCATTCGAGATCATGATGAATGCCTCTGATTTTTCCGTAGGGGTTGTGCTAGGACAGAGAAGGATAGAGTCACTTTTTCCATTCACTACGCTAGCCGCACATTGGATGTCGTGCATCGGAACTACACTGACACTGAGAAAGAGATGCTAGCCGTAGTCTTTGCCTTGGACAAATTTCAATCATATATTATTCGATCCATAGTGACTATATTCGCTGATCATACCTCCATCAAGTTCCTCATGGCAAATAAGGATGCCAAAGCGAGACTGACTGGATGGATCCTTCTACTCCAGGAGTTTGACATTGAGAATATAGATAAATCATTAGTTAAAAATGTGGTGGCAGATCATCTCTCCCGATTAGAGAATCTTGAGGAATCTTAGAAGATTGATCCTATTTCCGAGACCTTCCCAGATGAGGTGTTCCTTGCTATCGCCTCGCTCCTGTGGTATGTCAACATTGTGAACTATCTTGTTGCCAAGAAAGTTCCACAAGGTTGGCCCAGGCAGCGACTTGAGACCTTCATTGCGAAGGCCAAGTTTTACCACTAGGAGGATCCCATCCTTTATCATGAAGGAGGGGATAGTGTCTAGCGTCGGTGCATTCCTTAGGAGGAGCATCATAGTGACCTTACATACTGCCACAAGCTTGAGGCAGGAGGACATCATTCTGGGAGGAGAACATCACAGAAAGTCCTCCAATCCGGCCTATGGTGGCCTACTCTCTTCAAGGATTTCTGATGAATTCGTGAAGAGATGTACGGGCTGTCAGAGGATGGGCACTTGTGGACACGTGATATGATGTCGATGCAAGCCATTCACTTCTATGAGGTTTTTAATGCATGGGGCATCGATTTCATGGGTCAATTCCCTAAGAGTCAGGGATTCAAGTACATTCCGTTGGCTACTGATTATGTGAGTTGTTGGGTTGAGGCCATTCCTGTCCAAACCGCAAATGCTAATCCTATTTGCAATTTTTTGAGAAAGAATATCATTTCACGATTCAGGGTGCCTAGAGTATTGATATCTGACGGAGGGTCACACTTTATCAACGATAAAGTAAAGTACCTTGCTAATGAGTTCAGCATTGACCATTGAGTAGCCACTCCATATCATCCTCAGACCAATAGTCTCGCTGAAGTATCAAATAGTGAGATCAAGATGATATTGCAGAAGGTAGTCCGCCCAGACCGAAAGGATTGGTCACATCTTTTGGACTCGGTTTTGTAGGCATATTAGACTTCCTTCAAGACTTCTTTGGGTACATCTCCCTTTCGTCTCATTTATGGCAAGTCCTGCCATTTACCTATTGAGATCAAGCATAAATCACTTTGTGTTGTCACTGATATATTATTGGCTCCTGAGAGTATATGTGATCAAAGAAAGGTAGAATTGGTAGCCCTGGAGGAGCTTAGAGATTCAGCCTTGTCAAACAGCCTACAATATAAGGAGCGAGTAAAGATACAACATGATTCTCATATCAGCCATAAGTAGTTTGAGCCAGATCAGAGAGTATGGTTGTTTGATGCCAGGCTTCGACTATTTCCAGGGAAATTGCAGAGTAAGTGGAAAGGGCCATACCTAGTCTGAAAGGTGCATGACAATGGTAGTATTGACATATCCGAGATGTAATCGGAGTCCACCTTTTGTGTTAACGGTCAGCGCCTCAAACCATATCTAGATCATGAGCCACTGATCGTTGATGTCGCCCCAATTCATTTTGCATGAGATGTGGTCTTTGACTCACATCAGTTGCATCTCATGCTTGATTATCACTGTCCTCCGCCTTGTATAGATCTAGATGTCCATATCATCTCTTTCTTTAGTCTAACACCCCATTTGCATCTTGTAATTGTACTATACTTAGGGTGCACTTTACCCTAAGTATAGGGGGTGTCAGATTCTTGATTATTCTTTTGATTCTTTTTACCTCTGTTTTGCTGCTAATACTTAGGGGTATTTGACCCTAAGTATAGGGGAGGTAAACCCTGTACATCCTTTCACTCGGTTTTCCCTTTGTACACAGTCAACTATACTTAGGATTATTTGATCCTAAGTATTGGGGGAAGCACCGAGCCCTCTTCATTCTATTCTTTGATTCGTCATTGTAGTATAGCATTCCTTTTCATTTCCCTATACTAAGCACGAGTTATGTCTTCTTCTTCATCGCTTTTTCTTAACTCTGAGGACATCGTTCGAGCTAAGTATAGGGGGGTTGTATATATTACATATATACTTTAGCCATAACTCATACTTTGTGTTAGTATGTTCATAAATAAAATGGCTAAAAATCAACTATTAAAAATCGTAAAAAATTTTAAATTTTTTCTTGTACATAGAATTCTTTCTTGCACATACATAGCTATTTATAAAAACTATTTTTGTAAAATTGTTTGTAAAATGTTTTGTTTGTAAAAAGTTTGTAAATATTTTGGTATAAAAACTATGTATATAGTACAAAATTTTTGTAAAATGTTCGAAAAATAAAAGTTTGCAAAAACCTTTGTGTACATATTTGTAAATAGTTTGCAAAACTTCTACATCCATGCATGCATTCAAACATTTTCAAAAATTTTGCAAATTTTCAAAAGCATTGCATAAAAAGATTTTTGTATATACTTGTACATTTTCTGAATCATAGTTGACTTTTAAACTAGCTTGGAATTAATTGAAAAACAGAACTTAGTTAAGAACTTAATCCACCTAATTCTGAGAGGAACCTTAAAGGATTTAGGGTTGAGACTTTTCAGGTCCATTGGTGACTTAATTCTTTGAGTACACTAGGCTATGATCACATGTCATCTTGATGAGTGTAAGTAGAACATTTAGCGACGCACACATGACTCTCACAGACAACGGCTTTACTTGCACCAGCACCTTACACATAGCTCTCTATGGATGAGGTGGTGAGGAGGCAGTTTCCTTTGGCTTGGGTTAGCATACGAGGGGAGTACTTCTAGGCAGAACCTCTCATCTTCTATTAGGGAAGGAAGTGCACCTCAACTAGGTCTGGCGGTGTTGAGGTCTAAAGACATGAGTTGTGGTTTGTAATGATGCTTCAAAAGAGGGATAGTCTACAAGCTCAAGAGGAAAAAGTCTTTATGTATATATGTTGCGCCATGTAGATATGTTGTACATATGCACATAAAAAAATGTGCAAAAGAAAGAAAAATTCCAGAAAAAGTGGCAGCTCTGATAGAAAATAAAATACCCGATGGAGTGTATATAGCCAAATAAAGCAATGATTATGTTACCCATTCTCACCTCATGAAGCTTGCAGCGGGAAACTTAGCTAACTTGTTAGGCTCCCAGGGATACATGGCTACACATGCCATGGCCCATTCTTTTCTTTCCCCTCTTCTTGAGCCTGTTGAACTTGAACTTAGAAGGGAATACCCCGCTTCTTGAGGAAAGAGCTGCCAGACAAGGGCATTAGAGTTACCTTGTTGAGGGAGGTTGTTACCTTGTCATTTCTGAGGTGGGGAGCTACATATCACTTACACAGTACAAGAAAAGATTCATGGTCATTAGAGTTTGTGTATGTAATCTTGTTCTGATCTGAATTATCTAGGGGTTTTGACCATAGATTGGTGAAACTTGGAGGCTGTTGAGTCTTAAACCTAGGTCCAAATAAGGTTCCGACAAACTAATAATCCAAAGATCTGACTAAGTTCCATACTTCAATTTAATGAAGACAAGTTTAATAATCAACCATGATTCCCCTTCTTTTTCTTTTCTTTCTCTTTTCACTTCTTTTGCAAATTAGTGTTTGCTAAGGGACTAGCAAAGCTAAATTATAGGGGGTGATGAATCCTTGATTCTCACTCTTTATTCTTTTATTTTGGCTATTTATCTTGGCAAAGCATCATGTAAATAGATGTACATACAATAAGTTAGCATTATGCATGCATTTGTTAATATTGCATAATTAGCATATACTTGTGCAAAAATAAAAGAATAAAGAAAAAAAGAAAAAAGGAAGGAGGTATTTAGAATAAATACAGAATAAATAATTGTACAAAATACATAGGTACATTATATCTGTATATATTACATTAAACTATATAGAGATAAATTTATTTTTCATACAAAATAAAGAAAAATCAGAGAAAAATAGTTTGAATAAAAACAAATATTTTTCATTTTATACACTTTTTGATTGAAAATCATTATAATTTTTTATTGAATTTGTAAGTATTTTGTACATTCTAATTATCTGATTGGTCCACGTCATTTTATTGACCCGGGTCAACGCTCTCTTCCAGGCGTGACCCGACCCGATCATTGTCGCCGGATCGATTTCTTCATATTTTTCCAATCGAATCACGCATTCCCTCGCCCCGATTCTTTGCCTATGGCCTCTCCTTGGATCTAAGACACTTGCCGATCCCTAGGAAGGTACGGATCTTCCTAGGGTAATGTGCCCATGCCCAAATCCTCCTGCCTCCTAGGAAACCTTTAAATCCTCTTCTCCGCCTCCCAGGAGTAGTAGCTCGTGCCTCACGCCTCCCTTCATCCCAAGCCACCTCTGGTTGAGTGACAACTTCCTGAGGGTCCCTTCGGATCGAAGCTTGGAGGAGCAGCCACGTGGCCGGCGTGCTCCGCCGCGATCAGCCTCTCGACCTTTCACAGCTTGGTCGAGGCCATTACCTCGCCGACCGCCTTTTCCTGAAGCTCTAGAGCCCGCCTAGGACCTCAGGTACCACCCATATCCTTTACATTTTCGGATTCGCTCCAATCACTTCATGTTGCACCGCCGCACCATCAACTTCTCCGACCAAAGACTCGGAGCACTCACATCCACATCCACCCGCTCCGATCTAACCCCCGACTCATACTCAACCTTGCACCACACCCTGATTACCCTTCAGCTCGTCCCTTAGGTCGAGATTAAGGACCATATATCCTCTATCACCATCGTCGGAGATCGAATCTCACCCCACCTCGTTTCCTTCTATTTTCCTTCGAATAACCCACGATCGGAGCTTCGCCCTAAGTTAAGCCTTCCTCTGCAGATGTTCACGCGCGCTGGGAGTCACAGTTCCATCCACAAGAGGGTTTGTCGGAGCAGCTTCAGGTCACCTTCACCAGCACGCACATCCGATCTTTAGCTCCTCTATCGGACCCGTCCATATGACACGGGTGGCTTCCACGATCATTCCCGAGCCTCCCGATCGATCATCAGAGCCAAGAATGCCATCCTAGGCTCTGGTGAAGTTCGCCTCGGCCCTGTTCTTCCAGACACCTTCAGCGTCGCCGAATCAGCCATAGTCCACCAGATCAGATCTCAGTCCACAATCGTCTCAGCTTTCTGTGTCCTTAGATCTGACACATGACGCTTCTGTGCCCCACGTCCACGACAAAACCTGATGCGTCAGATCTGACACAACAGAGGATCTCAGTCGCACGTCTACTCACCTCTAGCATAAGCCAGCACCGTACACGCCTGCGAGGGTATATTGCATTTCCTTCCCTGCACTTTTCATGCTTTATTTTCTAGTTTGTTAAATAAAGTTGTAGTTCAGACTTTTTGCATAGTAGTCCCTAATGTTTTCAGTATTGGCACTTTAGTCATCCACATCTGAAAACACGTGCACGATCATGTGCCTTGTGGTGTTTTTGCATGTTTCATCCTGAATTTTTTGATGGTTACTATTTGAATGAAAAGTCTTATATATTTGCATTTATGGCCCTTTACATTGGTTAATTGACATGTGCATGTATTTCGTGGGATTTTTGCTCTGATAACCCTGGACTTTTTATATTTGTTATTATTTAGTCTGAAAACTTTAGGTTATTTGCAGATAGATCCCTACAACCTGTGTGAGTTGTTTAAGATCAAATAATTATCAAATCGACTCCAAAAAATCCCCAAAAATTACATTAGCTCCTGCTAATGTGTAATATTTTTGGTAATTTTTGTGACACAATTTGATTTTATTTGATATTTTTTAAAAATAAAAAACCCTAAAAATGTGTCTGCCTATTTTGTAAAATACCAAAAAAAATATAAAAATTCCCTTAAAAATTCTATAAAAATTCATGTTTGTTTGTTTTAGTTTCTTTTCACTACAGTACCATTTTCAAAGCATTGTCTTTTGTAAAACACCTAAAAATTACAAATATTAAAAACCTTATAAAATCATTAAAAATTCTAAAAAAATAAAAAAATTGAGATTTCAGTTCTTGTAATTAAGTATTTTTATCTATTTTTTCATAAAAATAACCATCAGGACTTGTAGGAAATTTTAGCATTTTAATATTGCCTTTTGGACATGGCTAAACAATTTGTTTCTGTTTTGTATTTAATTTATTTTCAGAAATCATAGAAAATCTAAAGAGTACCCTAAAATAAACTTAAACACTTGTATATTTTAAAAATATAAAAATTATTTTAATTTGAATTTTTGGGCATTTTTGTCTTAATAAAAATTATTGAAGGTTGATTTTCTATATCTTTTTACTGGTTTTCTCATTAGAAATTAAAAAAATGTAAATTAAAAATCACAAAAAGATGCCTTTTCTTTTCTGATCCTCGTCTACTTCATAGGCTTCGGTCGTGCTCCTTGTGTTCGACCCTGGTCGCTATATCAGGTTAAATAAATAGCGGAGACCACTATATTAGATTTTTGTGCTTGAGTGTTTTATTTCTGGTCTTATTTTATTTTATTGATCGTGCCTTGTGATTCAGGTTGCAACGACCTTTAGATACTACTTAACCCGAGTGCTCTGGCCAGTCATCTTCTTCCGGTTCTGTAATGAACCTGTATGATCCCTTTGAGAGATCGTATTATTCATATGCCCTTGTATGTACACTATCTCATCGGTGTATAGATCTTAATTAGTTTATCAACCTATCGATCTACCAAATGTTCATACTCAAACATATAGTAACACATCTATCTCCGGTCAAATGTTGTGTGCCTATATCGGGACAACATATGACACATGTCTTGGTTATCTTGATTTCGTTAAGTCAACTCTTCGATCTAACTTATCTAACACCTCTAAATCTATATTCATATGTAGAGTACATGCATCAAATAATAAGTTAAATATTAACCTTTAGGTAAAAGATTGCCATCTCCTTCTCATGTTGGAGATCTTCTCTTAACAATCATTTGATGGTGCTTGATTCTATAGATATCATACAAATACTAGCCTCTATGATTCAATATTTAAATCAATAGTTGTATGATCATTAAGATGGCAATGGTGCATGACACTAACTGTACTAAGGGACAATTATGAAAATTAGTAATTCTTTATTTCAGAACAGGGAATGAATTGCAGTAACATTTATTTCATATTGGCTCAATATGGGCTCGCATGTCCAATAATCTCCCACTATCCCAAAGAGCCATTAATGAGCTAATCTTTAATACCATACTCATGTTCCATGTAAGAAATGTTTTATTTTCCGGAGTTCGAACTGTGCATTATTCATTTTGTTCTGAGGAGTAAATGCTCAACACCCAAGTGGGCTTATAAATTGGATCATGACCAAATGCTTTTTGGGTTGTTTAGGAAAATATCTAGGTAAGCTAAGTAATCACTTTGTTCTCTAGAGACTACGTCATTTCCTTTTACGGAGCTTGCATATATCCTAGTAACAATGCTTACATCCAATGTGAATGTTGCATCTTATGCTACCAATACTAAATCTTGTTAAAGCAGTTATAGTGTTTTTGAGACTACAACTCAATAACCGTATAACCAGTATGTAATTTATATTATCCTTACCAGAATGCCCTTATTCTTGGAGATCTCTATCTCCTAAGGTATCTGCATTTAAGACCTTTTATATCAATTTCTATAAAGTCTTAAGTTCTTGAAGATAAGACTCTGAGATCACTATCTCAAAGATCTTGTTATCTTTGAAGATATTGTTATTACTATAACCAAGTGTTTTATCTACATAGTATGATTAGTAACAATTTACTACTCCCACTGCATGGCAGACATCTGACTTTTGTACACATCTAGTATACACCAGGCTTCTCATAACTGATTCGCAAAGGCAAGCATGTTTAGCATTCTCTTCCTCAACTCTTTGAGGTGTTATCCCTTCAGATAGGTATATACCATATCTTAAGGGAAGGAAGCCTTCCTTGGGGTTTTTTTCCAAAAAATGGAATATTTCCAAGGTGTACCACTAATGTGACGGTTTCAATGCTCTCTTCTCCTTGTTTCTAAGCATCTTCAGAACTAAGATCTAAGATTTATCTTTGAGATCTATCAACTCAAGGTATGGAAAAACCGGATTATAAAAACATGTATTCTCAACCTTATATCATTCCAAATGGTTAGGATAATATCTACATTTAGCATGATGAACACAATAGAACTCCCACTAAGCTTCACATGGTTCAACAAGATTGTATCTGAAATCATAACATTCATAATTTCATCAAATATGATGTTCCAACTAGTAGAAGCTTATATGAGTCCTTAGATGGAGTCCCCTAACTTACACAACTTGCATTTCGCATCCATGAAGCCATTTTGCTATTTCACATGAATATCATCGATAAGGAATTCATAGAGGAACACAATCATGACTTCCATATTGAAGATGTCATAGTTAAATTGTGTAGTTATAGTTAGCAATAATCTGATGGGTTTAAGCATGGTCACTAAAGAGCAAGTCTCATCGCAAGTGATGTCTTTTCTTCTTGTGTAACTTGTGCATACGATCCATGCTTTGAAGGTCTCTACCTTCTCATCAGGTTCCATTTTTCTCTTTAATGATCCATTTACACCTACTAGGTTTTACCCTTATTAGTGGATCTTCGATGGTCCATATACAACACTTGTATATGAAGTCTACTTTAGACTTTATTTGTAACATCAATCTCTCCATGTCGTGATCCTCAGAAGCTTCATCATTTGAAGTCAAATCATTGTTAGACTTATCTTACACATGGAATCCACCCTCAAACTAATTTGAAGAGGGATTAGTGTTTCATATTTAATTTTCCTTTTAATTTTTGATTTCAGGAGCCTCAATATCTTCTCCAGATTCAATGAGTTCCTTTGCTTCATTTTCATCTTATTCTTAAGAGAGTTATCATCAAAGAAACATATCCTTAGATATTAAGAATCTCAAGGTCATAATGTAGGTATCCAATACCATCCTTTATTTTCCTGATAAAGTAGCACTCTCAAGTGCTAGATTCCTACATTCTTGCATCCATAATATGGTTATGGACAAAGTAACACTAAATCCTCAATTATCCAACACTGTGGTAGGTTCAAAACCATAGCTTATGAGGGTTTTCATATTTAGATTTGCATCGAATCTTATTAAGGATATATATTGTAGTCTCTACTACATATATACCTTGAAACTAGAAGGTAATTATGCCGAGTCGTCATTGATTTCATATCACACATGATCCAATTGTATCTCCCAGCAACTCTATTGAGTTTAGGTGTATTAGGAAAAGTGAGATAGGAATGATATTCCTTTCTCCGTAGGGTATTCTTTGAATTTATCTAATAGATACTTGCTATATTGGATAGATCAAATTCATTTAATCTTCCTTCAAACTTTGGTTCTAAAAAAAAGTGAAATCTTTGAACATTTCAAAGGTTTCTAAGGTGAAGGGAAGAAATATCATATCATAAATAGATATAACATATCATTAATGTTTAGTATCATATATATTATCCACATACATCAATATGTACGAGATCTTGAATACTTTGGCATCAAACACCATTCCCAGATAAGGGTGCATTGGACATTTTTTTACTTTGAATACAATATTCACAAGTATGTAAGATTTGAAATTTTGAACAATCTAAAGTTTCATCTTTCACTAGTATATTGATCTCATCAATACACACATGTCCAAGGCTTGATACCATATCATTTTCAAATTATATTCATCTTCCAATTGATCTTCTAAGGTTAAATTTCTAGTAATAGAGATGTTAATGAACCTTTCATTAATATTATAATTTAGTGGAGCCCTCTAGATGTTAGATTACTATCTGAAATATATCCATTATAACTCTTTATGATAGGTCTATTACAGAATGCATGTTCATTTACAACATTTAGAAATAAACAATCAATGTATTCTAATATCTAGGTCATAGAGACATTCTCGACGACTAAGGGCTCTCTCACTGAAGGATATGTCGTCTGTCAATTTAACAGAGATTGTTGCATCAATTGCATCAACATCCATGTGGATGACTATTAAACCTTAAGATCAAGTTTTGTAGTCTTCTAAAACATATGGAATGAATTGCAAGTATTATTAGAAGATGAGATACAATTATTGGACTTTGATCTTATCTAATAAGCAAGTCGATTTAAATGATTATTTGTAGATGTAAAATATGCTAATGCACTATCTGAGTTCTTTTATAAGGATCCAAGGCAGTTTAGACAATCATACTATAAATACATCAACTTATTGCAATATTAGTATTCATCCAACACTTTAGATGTCATATGGGAGTCATAGAAGTACAATCAACACTTTGACTTTGCTTCTTACTTGGGTTAGACCAATGCTTCCTTCATCTATAAACAATCATTGCTTAAGAAGAAGGATCTCTTATGTTGAACTCAAAAGATTTCAATATAAGAGCATTTCAACATTTATACATGCTTCATTCAATTCATATAATATTAATATTGTGAAGCTTCATGAATTACTAGAGTATAGATAGTAGAATGATGATACTCATCTTATCTACATCCTCTTATGTCCAAAAGACTTTGGTTCAGGAAGGTACTCAAACAATTTGAATAAATCTTCTATTATCGAGTCACCATTTGGCAAAATGGAGTAAACCATGTCATTCATGATTAAATGTTGAGAGTACATATGTCTACCAAAACATCTTCTTTATTTTATAAGGATTTTCGACAATTGCAATCATCCTCGACATGATACTTACAAAGCACATTCAATGAGAGATCAAAACTACATAGACAAACAAACCCAAAGTTGTTGTCCTATTATCTATTCAATTATCATTCCTCATCATTATAAGGAAACTTGCACGTTGCAACCACATACACTATTTGTCCAACTGGAAGTACAATATTTTGATCATGGATCTGATCCATGATATTTTACTGGCTATTATTGAGTATATTTTGAGTGGGCTTAATGCATGTTATCTAAATAAGGAATTTGCAGAGTACATATTTTTACTTTGCATTAAGATTTTTTATCAAAGTTGTATTGCCTTGTCAACTCTGAAAGTTCATTCACCTATTTACTTTCAATGTAAGAGATATACTTACCATTATTTCAATTCCCTTATTTACTTTCAAGAAAGATCCGGGATATCCTTTTTTACCTTTGTTACATCCCAATAATATGAGAAATTGTTACTCAGATAAAAAGAAGTGGGAACTCATTCCACGTTGCAAGTCCAACTTGCACTTCACGGTTTTGTCTTTGACACCCAATACCACAATCCCTAAGTCAATGTTGACTCGTCGTTAATTTAACCAACCGTCAACAGGATTAGAACTTGTTATGCATAATTTAATATCACCCCAATTTTACGAGGAACCAATATTGGGATCACTATGCATAGGACCTTACTCTTTCGAGAAGAAAAGAGCCTGATCCATGTACACTTGTATGCATGAGCTGTCACTTTATACATGCATCTCATATATACAATCCATGGAGACAGAACTCTTTGTCTTGACGAGAGACCATGGATGTCATTTATGCGACCATCCATATCATATTCAAATTTTAATTAGTTATTATGAATTATATTCACATAATTAATTCTTCTAAGGGAAATACAACTTTATTTAAAATAGAGTGTTTGATTTTAATTGGATCAAATTAGTTTAATCATATTAAATCAATTACCAATCCAATCAATCAACCAACAAACAATCTTGATTCTTACGTGAAGGATGGTATAATCTCAAAATACATATTATTCCAATTTTAATAATTAGAAAATACATCATGATCATTTAAAGCATTATCCTTTCGTTACCCTCTATCATGTCCAGTGTGCACAGGATGTGGGACCGACTCCTCATGGAGCAATCTGCTACCCAACGATCCCCGATTAGACACCATATCTACCTCAGGTCAGGACATTGTGATCTGCTCATTTTGTACTTGAGATGATATTTATCCTTTCGACCAAACTAATAGAATATAATATTTATCAAAACCATTTTGATTAATATGACAGTGATATTTCTAAACAAATCCATAATCCAAATCAAGTAACAATGTTTTGCATGTAAAAATGGTCCCTACAACTATTGTAGGATAAACTAGGGTTTTCATGATACATACATTCAACGACCTATGATAATTAACCAACTATTTGCATAACTATTTGACATCATAATTAATAAAGTTAAATTCATAATTTCCATGATTTTCATTGAATTATAAACACATTTAGCAAAGATATTTAATAATTTAATCATCTTCTGACCCATCTCAACTAAATACGGAATATCTAGGGCAAATCGTGTTGGAATCGCATGAAATAAATTCGAGCGATTTAAGATTTGATTCTCTACTTAGTACAAATGTTTATTTAGTTTTTTATGAAGGTGAAACTTTAAGAAAAAAATCTTACAGAGCAGTGAATACATTGTTGGACATGCGAGCCCACGGTGAGCCATTATGCAATAAATGATATTGCGAATATCATTCCATGATCTGAAATAAGGAATACATAATTTGCATAATAGGTCCCTTAGTACAATTAGGGTTATGTACCATGGACATCTTGATGATCATACAACTGTTGATTCAAATATTGTATCATAGAGGCTGGTGCTTGGAAGAACATCTAAAGAGTTAGATTGAGGACTCATCAAGCACCGTCAAATGATTGTTGAGAGATGATCTCTAGCCTGAGTAGGAGATGGCAATCCTTTCTCATTTATGCTGATATATGACCACCTCTTGATGGAGTTCATCTGCATGGGAATAGAGATTCGGAGGTGTCAGATTAGTTAGGTCAAAGAGTTGACTTAATGAGATCGAGATAACCAAGGTCCTATGACGTATGCTGTCATGATATAGGCACGCATCCTCTGACCAGAAATAGATGTGTTACTATATGTCTGATTATGTACATTTGGCAGACCAATAGGTTGATGACCTAATCAAGGTCTATACACCGGTGCGCTGGTGTGCATATAAGGGCATATGAGTAATATGATCTCTCAAAGGGATCATACAGGTTCATTACTGAACCGGAAGACATCATCTCACTCATGAGATATTGAGAAGAATCAAATTCCGTGCACGGTCATCTCGCTTTGGAAGCTTGACTGAATTTGTAGGTTTGATATATACTTTTGGAAAGTATATTATCAACACCTGGGTATTATATATGCTTTTGGAAAGTATATGATAGATACCAACTCCCAATAGTCAAATGAGAAACTTAATGACAAACCCTGAAGCAGACAATGTAAAATTGATCTTATAATTCAGGATTATTCTTGGTCTTCCAGTATGCAGGATGTACAGGTATTAGGAATACTTAAGGGTGATGTGATCATAAACGGTTGTATAACCGTGTTGCTTCCATTCCTAGGGAGTGATGAATCGGGTCTGGATTTTAGTGACTTCTCTCAATAGAGAAGTAATCTAATCTTAGTCCAAATGTTGGACATTGATCTGAATGTGATTCAGATGCAATGAGAAGATTAGATTTGTGGTCTTGATTTAATCAAGCATCTATGAGAGGCCCGAGATCTGGATTTGAGATGTGATCTCAATATCGAAGTCACTATACGTGGAACAATACAATCGCCATGTCCTTATCTCCAAGTATTCGCCGAGAAAGCGCATTATCCTTGAAAGAGTTCGGGATAATTTCATTGTTGATATAAGTATCCGAGCATTGAGAAAATGGATAATGAAATGTGATTCAATTATGATGATTAATATGAATTCGATTCATATTATAAAGAGAGGTATCTTAGATAATTAAATGTGATTTTATTATCAAAGATGTAAATAATGTGAATGCGATTCATATTAATTGGGTACATGAGAATAGAGATCAAAGATGATTAAATGTCATTTAATTATCATGGATATTGATTAATGTGGATAGCACTATCCATATTAATCACATACATTGTAAATGTGATTTATAATATATAAGAGAGAGCTAATTGTAATTTATGTTTGTTAATTAAATGTTAATGTGAATTGGATTCACATTGGACATTAAATTGAAAATGTAATTTACATTTTATTTTTAGTTGTGAATGTGATTCACAATTTTCTAATGACAAGATTGCAATATTCACAAAATAATTATGAATTATTTTTGTTGAATAATTGACAACAAGTGTTGTTGTAAATCTTGGAGATTTCCATAGAATAATGTAATCTCATGAGATATCATGATATTACATGAGAATGCCACCAAATCCCATATTATGTAAGGAGGCAATCTTCATTCCATAATCTCCATGCTTGATTGATTTAATTTGGGATTATATCATATTGATTTAGCAATATATATTTAATCTAAATTAAATTAATTGTTTTTGGTAATTTACCAACAAAATCTTGACCATCATAAGAAACACAAATCAATGTGAGCCATTAGATTTGTGTTGCCCATTGATTGATATCTATGGATCCCAAAATACTATAAAAGGAGAAGCACCCCTTTGCTCTTCTTTACATAATGAGAACATAAGTCTCTCTCTCTCTTCTTCTCTCTACACCCAGCCCTCTCTCTTCTTCTCTCATGGCTGTCCACCATGGATGCCCTAGAGAAGTTCTCTATCACCGCAGTGTTGAATGAGATATGTTGCCCGATCATTTGCTCGTGGATCTCTGTCTCCTTCAATGCGCCTCGCTCGTGAAGAAGACGTCAGATCTCGTGTGTCGAGATCAGGAGATATGTCGCTTCGATCATCAACAGGGATTGCGAGAAGCATACAATTCATCCCCACGCTCACAAGTGTCTCCTCCGTCGGTTCGGACTTGAGATAGGAGGTCTCTTCATTTAGAGACTCGATCGCAATCACGCTTCAAGAGGTAATCCTATTACTTGTTTGTGGTTTAGACGAAACGATTCGAGAAGTGTTCTTGGATCATGTGGTTTCGTCGCATGAAAAAATTTTAATTTCTGTTGCATCGAGTAACTAGTGCGACTAATCGCTCTTCGTCGTATTCGATAGGACGCTCATGCTTCCATGATGAGCTTGAGGATCTCTTCATATACTTCAAGTGGTTTCAAAGCCTTAGGTCGGAGGTTTCAAATATGATCCATAAACCTAGGACGGCTTGGGTTTGTTAGGGTTTGCGAAAGCTTTATCGCATTTCATTTTCGCATCTCTGTTTAGTGATTATTTTCGGCCATGTTAAAATTGTTTAAACACGAAAATAAAACTTGTATTTTGTTCCCCATTAAATAAGGAAACCATAGGATCTGAGCTTACATAATTTGTATTCTGTTTGCTTGAGATATGGTTGTTTTAATGAACATGTATTCATTGTTGCAGGAACTGCTAATCTTAACTTGATTAATGAGTTGATTACTGTTTTTATCCACCTAGAAATGCGTGAAATATCACTTAGGTTCTATCATAAATCAAATTAGCAATCTTTGGAAACTGATAGGGGTCACTGCTGAAATTACAATCCTAATCAAGAACCATGTGATTGTCAATTAGTGAAATTAATTGTTAATTTATTGAAATAATTATGGAAAATATTTGAGAAATATTTAATGATGATTATTTCCTTAATTGACTTGGCCTCAACCAATAAATTGATTAGATTTGATCTAGATCAGAATTGGAATCACAATCAACAAAAAGTTGGCTTGAATAGGATTGGGAATTTGTCTAGCAAATTTCCTTATAATAAAAAATGTTTTGATTATTACTATATAGTATAATTTCGGTTGAAGAACCGATGATCATCTCAATTTACACATTGATCTATTTGGCATTATCCTGTACTGAGGTGGATATGGTGTCTAGTCGAGAAGCATTGGGGTTGGTACTGGCCATGACAGCGGGTAGGGACTCGATAATGCCATAGAAATTAATATGTATTTTTCTAATTATTAAAATTCAAATTAATACGTATTTTGAAATAATACCATATATGTATTCAAGTCAAAACAATCAAGTTTGTTGATTGAATTGGACTGATAATTGATTTACTGAGATTGAATTAATTATATTCAATTTAAAAGACTCTATTATGAATAGATGTGCATTTCCCTTGGACGAATTAATTATTTGAATATGATTCATGATAATTAATTAATTTTGAATATGATATGGAGGATCACATAAGTGACATCCATGGTCTCCCGTCAAGGCGAAGGGTTCCGTCGCCAATATTGTATGCAGGAGACGCCTGTCCGAAATGACAGCTCCTGCATACAATCCATTTGGATCGGGCTCTTCGCTTCTCAAAAGAGTAAGGACATATGCGTAGTGATCCCAATATCGAGTCCTCATATTATTGGGGCGATATTTGATTGCGCATAGCGAGTTGTATTCATGTTGATAGTTGGTTCAGTTAATGACGGGTCAACATCACCTTAGGGGTGGTGGGCCCGGGTGTTAAAGACCGAATTGGGAGATGCAAGTTGGACTTGCAAGGCAGAATGTGTTCCCGCTTCTTTTTATCGAAGTTGCAGCTTCTCATATTATTGGGATGTAACAAAGATAAGGAATGAAATCCCAGATCTTGCTTGAGATATAATGGTAAGTATATCTCTTACATTGAAAGTGATTAAGGGAATGAACTTTCAATGTTGACAAGGCAAGACAACTTTAATATAAAAATTCCTAAATCAAAGTACAATATATATTTCAATATATTTATGCAAATTTCTTATTTTAGATAATCCTTCATTAAACCCACTCAATATTATACTCAATAATAACTAGTTAAATATCATGAATTGGATCCATGATCTAGATATTTTACTTGCAGTTGGACACATATTGTATGTGGTTGCAATGTGCAAGTTTCCTCATAATAATGAGGAGTTACAATTAAATAGACAATAGGACTACTACCCTAGGGTTTGTATGTATCTATAGTCTTGATCACTCATTGAATGTACTTTGGATGTGACATGTCGATGATGATCGTACTTGTCAAATAATCTTTATAAAATTATAAGAAGATATTCTGGCATACATATGTGCTCTCGACATTTAATCATGAATAACATGGTTCTTTGCATCATGCAGAATGGTGGCTCTATAAGAGATGATGTATTCAAATTGTTTGAGTACCTGCTTGAACCAATGTTTTAAGAGTTTAGATGGATGTAGATACTATGAGTGTCACCATTCTACTGTCTATACTCTGATCATTCATGATGCTTCATATTATTCATATTGTATGAATTAAATGAAGAATGTATAAATGTTGAAATACTCTTATATTAAAATCTTTTGAATTTAATATAAGAGACCATTATCTTAAGCAAAGGTTGTTTATAGATGAAGGGAGCACAGTGGAAGCGTAGGTCTGACCCATGTGAGAATGAAAGTCAAAGAGTTGACTGTACTTCTGTGACTTCCATATGAAATCCAAAGAGTTGGATAAATGTCAATACTGCAATAAGCAGATGTGTTGATAGTATGACTATCAAAGCTATCTAGAATCCTTAGAGAAGGAATCGGATAGTACATCAGAATAATCTACATATAATCATTGAAATTGACTTACTAATTTGATAAGATAAAGTCTAACAATTGTATATCAATTTTCTAAATGACACTTGTAATTTGTTGCATATATGGTAGAAGATTAGAATTTTGATCGTAAAGGTTCAATAGTCATCCACATGGATAATGATGCAATTGTTGCAACAATCTCTATTGGATTGATAGACTTCATAATTTCACTAGGAGAGACCATAGTCTTTGAGAATGTCTCTATGACCTAGATTTTAGAATACACTCATTGTTTATTACTAAATATTGGAAATAAACATGAATTATGTAATACACCTATCATAAAGAGTTATGATGGAGATATTTCAGATAGTAATCTAAAATCTTGTGGACTGTACTAAATTAGAAAATTAATGAATGATTCATTAATATTTCTAATACTGGAATTAAATCTTAAAAGATCAATAGGAAAATGAAGATCATTTGATAATGATCTGGCATCAAGCCTTGGACATTTGTCTCTTGATGAGATCAATAGACAAGTAAGAGATGAAACTTTAGAATGACTAAAATTTCAAAACTTGCATACTTGTGAATATTGTATTCAAAAGTAAAATGTCCAATACGCCCTTGGAATGGTGTAAGATGTCAAGGTATTCAAAATCTCATACATATTGATGTATGTGAATAATCTATTTCAGAATAAACATTATGGATATGTGATATCCATTGATAATTATTTGTGATATGAGATTTCTTCTCTTCACTTGGAAACCTTTGAAATGTTCAATGATTTCACAAGTTTGGTTTAGAACCAAAGTTTGGAAGGAAAATTAAATGAATTTGATCTAATCTAGGTAGTCAGTTTCAATTAGATGAATTGATGGAATGCCTTATAGAGATATGAATGTCATTTCTATCTCAATCCTCCTAATAAACCTAAACTCAATAAGAGTTGTAGGGAGATACAATTGGATCATGTGTGACGTGATACGATATGTGATGAATATTAGCAAAATTATCTATTAGTTTCCAAGGTATATATGTAGTAGAGACTACAATATATATCCTTAATAAGGATCCATGCAAGTAATCTGGAATCTGGCACTGGAGAGTGCTACTTCATTAAGAAAATAAAGGATGGTATTGGATACCTACTTTATGACCTTGAGATTCTTAAAAGATCTCATCTTTGAGAATATGATTCTTATAGGATGACTCTCTTGAGAATCAAGATAAAAATGAAGTAAAGGAACTCATTTAATCTTGAGATGATAATGAGGCTCCTGTAATCGAAAACTAAAAAGACAATTAAAGATGAAACATTAATACCTCGTCAAATAAGTTTGAAGATGGATTCCATGTGTCAGTTGAATTTGACAATGATCTAGCTTCATATGATGAATCTTCTAAAGATCATGGCATGGAATGATGGATGTTAGCATTAAAGTCTAAAGTAGACTTCATATACAAGTGTTGTAAATAGACCCTCGAGGATCCACCTATATGGGTAAGACCCACTAAGGTTTAAACGGATCTTTAAGGGAAAGAGGAAACCTGATGAAAAGGTAGAGACCTTCAAAGCGCGGTTTGTGGCCATGAGCTGCACACCGAAGAGAAGATATCGCTTGCGATGAGACTTGCTCTCCAATGACCTTGCTTTATCCCATCAGAATATTGCTAACCATAGCTACACTCAAATAAGCTTCTTGTAGTTAGAATACTGGATTTGATGAAATCATAAATGTTATGGTTTCAGATAAAATCTTGATAAACCATATGAAGCTTAGTGGGAGTGCCATTGTGTTCATCGTGCTAAATGTAGATATCCTAATCATTTATAACGATCTGAGGATGATAATAATAAGTGTTTTATAATCTGGTAGTTCCATACCTTGTTATATGATCTCAAGGATACCTCTTAGATCGTAGTTTTGAAGTTATTCAGAAGCAAAGAAAAGAGGGTATTGGGACCATCACATTAATGGTATACCTTGGACATTTCCATGGAAAATTACAAGAAAGGATTCTTTCCTTCAATATATGGTACTGACTTATCTAAAGGAATAGCACCTCAAAGAGTTGAGGATGTGAGTACTAAAACAGCTTGCCCTTGTGCATCAGTTTCGAGAATCCGAGTGTATGCTAGATGTGTACAAAAGCCAGATGTCTGCCATGTAGTGGGAGTAGTAAATGGTTGCTCATCCTACTATGGTGATTAAACACTTGATTACAGTAATAACAATATCTTCAAAGATGATGAAACTTAGAGATAGTAATCTCAAAGTCTTATCTTCAAAAGTTTAAGACCTTGTAGATAGTGACCTATAAGGGTCTTAATTGTGGATTCCTTAGGAGATAGAGATCTCCAAGAATAAAGGTATTCTAATAAGGATTATAGAAATACTGGTTATAATAATTATCGTGCTATAGTGTCAAGGACACTATAACAAAATTGAGTATTGGTTGCACAAGTTGCAACATTCGCATTGGATGCGAGCACTGTTACTAGGGGATATGCAAGTGCCGTAAAAGGACTTGGAGTATTCTCTTGGGAACAGAGTGATTGATCAGCTTACCTAGCTATTTTCTAAATAGCATATGATTGTCACATGAGTGTGGGTTTAAATGATTAGCCCATTAATGGCTCTTTGGGATAGTGGGAGATTGTTGGACATGCGAGCCCAGGGCAAGCCATTATGCAATAAATATTATTGCGAATATCATTCCCTGATCTGAAATGAAAAATAGATAATTTGCATAATAGGTCCCTTAGTATAATTAGGGTTATGTACCATGGCCATATTGATGATCATACAGCTGTTGATTCAAATATTGAATCATAGAGGTTGGTGCTTGGAAGAACATCTAAAGAGTTAGATTGGGAACTCAACAAGCACCGTCAAATGATTGTTGAGAGATGATCTCCAGCCTGAGTAGGAGATGGCAATCCTTTCTCATTTAGGTTGATATCTGACCGACCTCTTGATGCAGGTCCTCTGCATGGGAATAGAGATTCAGAGGTGTCAGATTAGTTTGGTCAAAGATTTGACTTAACGAGATCGAGATAACCAAAGTCCTACGGTGTATGCTATCACGATATAGGCACGCATCCTCTGACCATAGACAGATGTGTTACCATATGTCTGAGTATGTACATTTGGCAGACCAATAGGTTGATGACCTATCAAGGTCTGTACACCGGCATGCTTGTGTGCATATAAGGGCATATGAGTAATACGATCTCTCAATGGGATCATACAGGTTCATTACTGAACCGGAAGACATGAGCTCACTCATGATATATTGGGAAGAATCAAATTCCGTGCACGATTGTCTCGCTTTGGAAGCTTGACTGAATTTGTAGGTTTGATATATACTTTTGGAAAGTATATGATCAACACCTGGGTATGATATATGCTTTTGGAAAGTATATGATAGATACCAACTCCCAATAGTCAAATGAGAAACTTATTGATAAATCCCTGAAGCAGATAGTGTAAAATTGATCTTATACTTCGGGATTATTCTTGGTCTTCTAGTATGCCGGATGTACAGGTATTAGGAATACCTGAGGGTGATGTGACCATAAACAGTTGTATAACCATGATGCTTCCTTCATAGGGAGTGATGAAACGGGTCTGGATTTTAGTGACTCCTCTCAGTAGGGAAGTAATCTAATCTTAGTCCAAATGTTGGACATTGATCTGAATGTGATTCATATGCAATGAGATAATTAAATTTGTGGTCTTGATTTAATCAAGCATCTATGGGAGGCTCGAGATCTAGATTTGAGATGTGATCTCAATATCCAAGTCACTATACGTGGAACAATACAATCACCATGTCATTATCTCGAGTATTCGCGGAGAAAGCTCATTATCCTCGAAAGAGTTTGGGATAATTTCATTATGGATATAAGTATCTGAGAATTGAGAAAATGGATAATTAATTGTGATGTAATTATCATGATTAATATGAATTCAATTCATATTATAAAGAGAATTATCTATGATAATTAAATGTGATTTGATTATCAAAGATGTAAATAATTTGAATGTGATTCATATTATTTGGGCACATTCATATTATTTGGGCGCATGAGAATAGAGATCCAAGATGATTAAATGTGATTTAATTATCATGTATATTGAATAATGTGGATTTCACTATCCATATTAATCACATATATAGTAAATGTGATTTATATTATATAAGAGAGAGCTAATTGTAATTTACATTTGTTAATTAAATGCTAATGTGAATTGGATTCACATTGGACATTAAATTGAAAATGTAATTTATATTTTATTTTTGGTTGCGAATGTGATTCACAATTTTCCAATGGCAAGATTGCAATATTCACAAAATAATTATGTATTATTTTTGATGAATAATTTACAACAAGTGTTGTTGTAAATCTTGAAAATTTCCATGGAATAATGTAATCTCATGAGATATCATGAGATTACATGAGATTGCCACCAAATCCCATATTATGGAAGGAGGCAATCTTCATTCCATAATCTCCATGCTTGATTTATTTAATTTGTGATTAAATTATATTGATTTATCAATATATATTTAATCTAAATTAAATTAATTGTTGTTGGTTTTTTACCAACAAAATCTTCACTACTAAAAGAAACACAAATCAATGTAAGCCATTGGATTTGTGTTGCACATGGATTGAGATCCATGGATCCCAAAATATTATAAAAGGAGAGGCACCCCTTTGCTCTTCTTTACCCAATGAGAACATAAGTCTCTCTTTCTCTCTCTCTCTCTCTCTCTCTTTCTCTCTACACGCCAACCCTCTCTCTTCTTCTCTCATGGACGTCCACCATGGATGCCCTAGAGAAGTTCTCTATCGCCGCAGCATCGTCGATATGCTGCCCGATCATTTGCTCGTGGATCTCCGTCTCCTTCGGTGCGCCTCACTCGTGAAGAAGACGTCGGATCTCATGTGTCGAGATCAGGAGATCCGCTGCTTGGATCATCAACATGGATTGTGAGAGGCACGCGATTCATCCCCGCGCTCGCAAGCATCTCCTACGTCGGATCGGACTTGAGACGGGAGGTCTCTTCGTTTAGAGACTCGATCGCAACCATGCTTCAAGAGGTAATCCTATTACTTGTTTGTGGTTTATACGAAACGATTCGAGAAGTGTTCTTGGATCATGTGGTTTTGTCGCATGAAAAAAATTTAATTTCCGCTGCATCGAGGAGCTAGTGCGACTAGTCGCTCCTCGTCGTATTCGATACGACGCTCACGCTTCCGCAATGCGCTTGAGGATCTCTTCATATCCTTCATACATGCAAATCAATTTTCATGGAGGGAACTCTTCAAATCATTCTCATGCACTTTTGGTACAAATATTAGGCTACTATTTTTGGGACATATTTTGACATTATAAATACATTATAATAAACAAAAAACACTTTTAATTAGTGCAAAAACAATAGGATTTTATTTTAATGAGAAGTCAATTCAAATTTTACATCCAATGCTAAAACAATGATTCCCATGCATATGAAACATGAACCTTGATCGTCTAGGATTTCATATCATATCCAAGACCATGACCAAGGATCTGATACCACTTCAAGGTTATGGAGAAAACCTTAAGCACATCACGGAAGAATGAAGATCACATCATATGTGATCAGGAGAGACTAGTCAATCTAGTTCCTCGGGGTAGCGGAATTTAAAAATTTAAATCATTGAAACCACATGATTCAAGAACATTTCTCGAAACATTTCATCTTAACCACAAAGTAGATATCATAATATCACTTGAAGCGTGGTTGCGATCATATCTCTAAATGAAGAGACCCCCTATCTCAAGTTTGACCCGATGGAGGAGAGGCTTGTGAGCACATTAATGAAATGTGTGCTCCTCACAATCCAAGTTGATGATCCAAGCAACGAATCTCCTGATCTCGTCACATGAGATCTGACGTTCTTCACGAGCGAGGTGCACTGAAGGAGGAGATCTACAAGGGGTCGAAGCTGCGGCACAATGGTGTAGCGACGACGTATGATAGTGGACAATCACTCTAAGGAGACAGAAGGGACGTGGGTATGAGAGAGAGATTGCAATATTATTGTCTAAAATGAAGAGCTAGGTTGCCTCTTCTTTTATAATATTTTGGTAGTCTATAGATCACAATCCATTGTCAACACAAATCTAATGGTTGAGATTGATTTGTGTTTCCTTCAATGGCCATGATTTTGTTGTAAAAACACAACAACAATTAATTTAAATAAATCAAATATTTATTGAATAATCATCAATATAATTTAATTCCTTCAAATCAATCATCATAGAAGAAATAGGAAGGAGGCAAGCCTCTTTCCAGTAGGGGGTGGATGACCCAACATGAAGTAGGACTTATGGTGGTCGTCCACCCTCCCCAGTAGGAAGGTGACTTCCTTCTCCTATTTCATGGGATTACACATCCCATGATTTTATCCATAATTTACAACAGCAATTGTTGTAAAGTTATTCACACAAATAAGTATTTGTGAATCTTTCATTAATGCCATAGGAAAATTTTGAATCATATTCACAACCAAAATAAAAAGTAAATTGCATTTTCAATTAATTATCCAATGTGAATCCAATTCACATCAATATTTAAATTGTAAATGTTACTTACTAATAGCTCTATATTATATTATAAATCACATTTATAATATATATGATTACTGTGGATAGTGCAATCCACATTATTCATATCCTTGATAAATAAATTGTATTTATTTATCGTGGGTTTCTTTTCTCATGTGCCCAAATAATATGAATCACATTCGCGTTATTTACATATTTGTTTATTAAATCACTTTTAATTATCTTAGATAAGTCTCCTTATATAGTAAAAAAATTGAATCAAATTCATATTATTCATGATAATTAAATCACATTAAACTATTAATTTTTCCTAATGCTCGGAAACATTATCAACAATGAAATTATCCTTGAACTCTTTCAAGAATAATGTGCTTTCTCTACAGATACTTGGAGATAAGGATAGGGTGAGTGTATATTCCACCTATAGTGACTTGGATATTGAGATCGTATCTCAAATCTAGATCAAGGGGACCTCCCAAAGGTGTTTGATTAAATCAAAATCATAAATCTAATCTTCTCATTGTATCTTAATCGTATCCAGATCAATGTACAACATTTGGACTATGATTAGATCATTTCTCTATTGAGAGGAGTCACTAAAATCCAAATCTATTTCATTACTCCATCGTATTGGAAGTGTCATGGTTATACAATAATTTATGATCACATCACCCTCGAGTATTCATAATACTTGTACATCCTGCATACACGAAAGCCTAGAATAAACTCGATGTTTTAGATCTAACTTAGATTGTCTTCTTCTGGATTTTATCATTAAGTTTCTCATTTGATAATTGGGGGTTGGTATTGATCATATACTTCCCAAAGCATATACCATACGTAGGTATTGATCATATAATTTCCAAAATCATATATCAAATCTACTAATTCAATCAAGCTTCCAAAGTGAGACGACCATCAAAAGAATTTGATCCCAATATCTCATGAGTAAGCTCATGTCTTCCAGTTCACTAATGAGCCTATATGATCCCTTTGAGAGATCGTATTACTTATATGCCCTTGTGTGCACACCAACTCGTTGGTGTAAAGACCTTGATTTGATCATTAACCTATCGGTCTACCAAATGTATATACTCAAACATATAGTAGCACATCTATTTCTGGTTAGAGGATGCACTCCTATATCATGACAACATACAACATAGGTCTTGGTTATCTAGATCTCATTAAATCAACTCTTTGACCCAACTTATCTAACACCTTCGAATCTCTATTCCAATGTAGAGGACTAGCATCAAGAGGTCAGTTAGATATCAACCATTAGAGAAAAGATTGGCATCCCCTTCTCAGGCTTGACCTCTCTTAATAATCATTTAACGGCATTTGATGATTCATCAATCTAACTCTTTAGATATCATCCAAGCACCAACCTCTATAATTCAACATTTCAATCAACAGTTGTGGTCATTAAGATGGACATGGTACATGACCCTAATTGTACTAAGAGACCTATTATGCAAATTAGTTATTCTTCATTTCAGATCAGGGAATGACTTAAAATAACATTTATTGCATAATGGCTCACCGTAGGCTCGCATGTGCAACATAATTCTCCATGGTTGGCCCAGGAACAGAATTGATCGACTCAAGTCGGAATTCAGGCAATACCATTGGGAGGATCCATTTCTGTTCTTCGAAGGACGGGATTGTATTTGGAGGAGATGTATTCCTCAGGAGGAATACCAAAGTGTCCTCGCTCTGTGCCATAATTTATAAACAATAGGACACCCCTCTAAGAAGAGAGCCGCAGAGGATATATTACAATGTGGATTTTATTGGCTGACCTTTCTTAAGGATGCCTACAATTTTGTTAGGTCTTACCCAATTTGTCAGAGAATGGGAGGAAGTATTGGTCCTAAAGATGACATGTATATGCAACATGTGATAACGTTTAATGTATTTGATGCATAGGGCATTGACTTATGGGCCCATTCTTTAACACTCATGGATTTAAATACATTCTTCTCGCGGTAGACTATCTATCAAGGTGGGTGGAGAGTATCCTGACTCAAGCTGTAAACAACAAGATATAAGATTATATTAATTTTATATTTGGGATCCCCAGATGGTTAATATCTGAAGTGGGTAACCACTTTGTCAACAGGGAGGTAAATAAGTTGACTAAGGACTACGACATTGAGCACCGTATTAGTAGTCCTTACCATCAACAATCTTATGGCATGGTTGTGAAGTCAAACAGGGAGGTTAAAGGAATTCTGTATAAACTAGTTTGCCCCCAAAAAAAGAACTGGTCCCAACTCCTGAACCAAGTTCTATTGGCTAATCGGATGGCTTACAAGACCTCATTGGGTAATACCCCTTTAGAATGTTTTTTGGAAAATCATGCCATTTTTCCTCATAATTAGTTCACAAATCAGAATGGGCAATCAGAAAGATCAACTAGAAATGTCACCAAGGGTAGAGGAGCAGAGATTTGGATCTAAAAGAGCTCATAGAAATCAGAAATCATGCATATGAAAACATCACAATAAACAAAGACAAAGTGAAGAAGTGGCATGAAAAATATATCAGAACCAAGAACTTTCTTCCACGATAGAAATTGTGGCTATTTAATGCAAGGTTGAAGTTTTCCAAGGGAAATTAAAATCAAAATGAACAAGACAATTCATCATTAGAGAAGTACACAACAATGACAACATAGAAAAATTTGAACCAATAGACAGTGCACAATCTTTCCTTGCAAATAGACTGTCGTTGAAACACTTCATAAAATCAAATGAGTAGTTGATCCAAGTCGAGCAGATATAATTTCCACAGAGTACAGAGTCAGACAAAAGATCAACCAACCATACGTGAAGCCTTGATTCCATTCTCCATGCTCTTCCATGCAACTAGATGATTCAACTGATCACTTATATATCCATCTCGGATATAGTCGAACCCCCACATGTTATTACTCTGCCATACTAAGGCTGACCTGAGCCTAAGTACAGGGGGGTCGATATCATTGTGTATACCTATAAAATCTCCATTTCATCACTTTTTCTCTTTCATTTTAGCCTTTAAACCCTAGCTAAATGCATGTAAATACCGTTATATTGTACAGATAACAACCATTATTTACAGTATAAATATTGTATAACATGTTGCATTTAAAATAGTAAATGAAAAGAAAAAAAAAATACCATACCAATTTAATGACCTAAATCCCGAGACCTATGCTTCATGATGATTCGATCGATAAGGAATAAAGTAGGGGGAGAAAAGGGCCAATACATACAATTAACCCTTATTTTTAATTCCTCAATACGTCCAATTTAGGACATATTTTATTCTTTATTAGTTCTACCTAAAATAAATAAACTTTGTACACGAAAGTTGTAGAAAAAATTATATAAAAATACATAATTATTTCAAACAAAAATATAACATATTATGCTTTCTTTACTTAAAATAAAAATCCAGAATCCAAACTTCCCAAACATATATCTCCTCCATATGGACTCAAAATTCAATAAAATAACTTCTAATTATATATAACTTTTATTTAGCTATTTAATGAAGGTGGTTTCATCCAATTTGGAGTTAAGATGCAGAAGTTATGTTTTGGACCCCTATTGTACAACATACCAAAATAAAATATTATTTTATTTATTCTTAATATTTTTCATATTTTTATAATTTCACAACTTTGTAAATATTATATGAAATATATATTAAAACAAGACTAAAACAACCAAGAATAAAATACAATAAGTAAGTATACTATAATATAATGATGAATTATACTTAAGTATACATATAGAATAAATAACTATATTTATTTAACTATACAAATTATGTCAGAAAAATAAAATAAAAATATATTTGTGTATATTTAAATAGGTTATATATATTAATATATATTCATAAAATAATAAAATTTAAAATACAAAATAAAAATAAAATACATATTACATAGGTAAATATACCTATATTTATACTTGTAAAAAGTAGCACACAATAAATCACCTTAGAAAAATAAATAAAAATAATAATAAAATAGTAAGTATGTTTTATGTTTTAACCAGAAATTAATAAAATTATTTACTATTTTAATTACAATTAATAAAACATTTTCCTTCTACTTTGTCATTTAGAGACCTGATGTGGACCAATGGGCATGCAACCTCAGTTGACCCGCTGATTAATTGAGCTAACTACACTCCTAGGTTTGCTAGACCACGTTAGACCCCTTCTTCCTCGATTTTATCTGTCAGATTCTTTCACTCTTTTGCCTTGATTCCTTCTGAGATTTTCTTCCTCGACCCATAACCTATCATGTTGGAATATCATCAAATCTGAGGGCCACTGGGTCAAGCACAATCCTCGAGTCAATATTGCCATGTATATAACATCTCTCCCCCTTTCCTTGAATTTTTATCTCCCTTGGACCCTCGAAATTGCAAAATCTCGTTTCTTGCAACTTCCTATTATTAGCAGGAATGCCAATGGATGTTTTGGTGTGGAGGAAGATGAGTAGAGGTCGACGATCTAAGCATCGCCACCTTTAGAGACGGAACTCTGACTAGTCTCCCAGCTCAGGCAGCTAGAGCTAGAGTTTAGCTTTTCTTTTTGTTTCTAAACTTAGATTAAAGTAGAGTAGCTTTTAGAAATGCTTAATTTCTTTCTGTTTTACGTTAAATTTGAGATCCATAGTTCGTATGAGTTGAGCTCCGGCGACCAATTCATCGTCATGCACTCATGTTCTGACCAGTGTATCACCTCTAGTTCATTTTCTTGATGCTTCTCTACACCCACGGACCACCATCCACATCGATCTCGCCAAGATCGAGGACTTTCCCTCCTCCTATGCCACTTCATGAGAAGGTTCCACCAGACATCATCTCCACTCATTTGTAACTTGAATAAAACCCCAAGTCCATCATTTTTGTGTGCCTTAGCTTCGTATGCAGGATATGGAGGTGCAATGCCTCCTAAGAGGTGATTTTTGACCACATTGAAGGATAAAATCATAAAAAATTCTTCAAAAATAAAAAATAAATAATTCTCTTTTTGAATTTTATTTATTGTATGTATTATATATTAAAAATCATTTTGGAATTTTGGAACTTTTTCCTATTTTTAAATCCTAAAACAATTTAGCCTATGAACATAAGTCATTATTTCAACATTTTAAATTATTTAAATAACTAAAAAAAAGTAGAAATTATTAGAAAAAATACCAATAACTTAATAAAACATAAAACAACAAAAATACTTTATTTTGATATTTTGAGTATTTATAGCTATATCCATAAATGTAATAACCTACATCTTTATATATAGCTATAACTACTTATTAAAAATAAAAAAAATCTAAAACCTTAAAAAATAGATAGGATTGTACCTTAGGATATTTTCCTGATTGTGTCTTTATTTTATAGTTTAATTATCTATGTTATGTATAATATATCAATATTATACATACTTATATTATAACTAATTAAAAAGAAAAGAAAACTAATATTCATAAAATATAAAATGAAAATATAAATTATAAAATTAAAAACATATAAAAATATAAAATTATCCATAAAAAATATATAATAAAAAATCCCATACAAAAATACAATAAAAAAATGATGGGGACAATTTTGGAATGAACTTCCCAATCTATCTTGTGTGCTCCCTATGTTCAACACTCTACACTACTTGCTCTATACACTTATTTTGTAGAGTTATAATAAATTTTAGCACCACTTCTGCTTTGCATTGCTCTATTTATTTATGGGTTAATTAGTGAATTTCTCGATTTTTGTGAGTGGTCTCTTCAGCGATAGTGTAGCTCTCTCCTTGTTTAGACTACATTAGATCCTATCAAGAGTCGAGTCTTCAAATGGCACTGTTGTCGAGGAGCAACACGTAGGATAAATTTTTGGATCTATTTTTCTTTTATTATTTCTCTTTTTTTATTTTCTCTTCATTCGATATAATTATTTCATTATGATAATATGTTCTCTTCTATTTTTCTTGCGAAGGACCTCGAGGAGACGTTAACTGCTTAGGTGGTTGAAGCACCTGATCTGCGAGGAGAGTAGGTCTTCCTCTTGTGAGCTACTTAGAGAGAGAGAGAAAGAGAGTGGAGGACCATTATCGTAGTGCCCTTCTTTTCAATTTCACTTTTTCATGAGAGAGTGTTATTTTATTTTTGCATTGTTAATTATAGTAATTTTGAACTCTCTAGGACACTGCTGCCTCACGAGGTCAATTGCTAGGGTCTTTTTTCACCTGAAGGTTTCACCAGTTTTTCGCACTACTTTTTATTTGTTTCCTGAGTTTTGAGTTTTTCCCTTTTATTTTATTTGTTTTGTCTGATTGAGCCTTAACATAGGGATGTTCGCCTGTTAGATCACATCCTAACCCTAATTATTCCTTACACCTATAGATATTTGCTTGGACTTAGTCAAACTTAACTACTTTTTACTTAGACTTGGAATTGAGCACCATGAGAGAAACTATACAGTGTATACATGACCCGTTGTAATGGGCACCGAAGAGTCTCCAAGATCTGAATTTTAGGTTCTATCTCTGAGTGATTAGCACTGGTTCTTCACTATTATAGTGATTTGCGTACTAGGGTAATTTCATCCGTTGCATTTGCATATAGTGTAGGTTTTGATTCATGTTTATCATCATGCATAAAGAGAGTTGGACGCAAGGTGAGCACCATCTATCCTACTATACATCATAGATTGCTGCTTGCATTGCTTTTCCGACTCTCTCCCTTTGATTTTGGTCACACAGGGTTCTTAAGGAATTAACCTTATTGTGTTTATCTTTGAGTCCATTTCATTTTATTTTGATTATGGATGAGTTGACAAGTCACATTAAGGATGAGATACCTTGGTTTACGTTATTTGCTGATGATATTGTGTTGATTGATGAGAGTAGAGATGGAGTAAATGAGAAGCTTGAGGTCTGGAGACATGCATTGGAGACTAAAGGATTTCATATAAGTAGGGCTAAGACTGAATATATGGAGTACACATTTGATGGAAGCAATGGTGAAGTAATCGAGGTGAAGATTGGTGACGATAACGTTTGAAAGAGAGATTCTTTTGGATACTTGGATCTATTTTACAACATGATGGGGAAATTGATGGAGATGTTACTAATAGAATAAATGCAGGATGGCTAAAGTGGAGAGGAGCATTTGTTGTTCTTTGTGATAAGAAAATTCCTTTAAAAATTAATGGAAACTTTTACAAAGCACTTTTGAGACCTGCTATGCTCTATGGATCTTAATGTTGTCCTGTGAACCATAGAGATGTGTAGAGAATGGATGTAGCATAAATGAAAATGTTAAGGTGGATGTGTGGACATACACATAATGATTTGATTCGGAGTGATGCAACCAGAAAAAAACTTGGTGTAGCTCCGAATGAGGATAAGATGCGAGAAAATTAAGTGAGATAGTTTGGTCATTGAGGAACCCTCAGATGGCCTTGTTAAATATATTATATTAATGTTAATTTATTCGTTGTAGTCAGGTAAATTTGGATTAATAAAAAACAACCAAATTAAATTTTTCTAATTAAAGCGAATGATCAATTATTTTTTACTTAGGCAAGCCCAAGGTCGAACTCAAGGAGGCCACTTACTCCATAGGTTGATTTAAAGTCGTTCTAATTGTTAGGTTTTCAGAGAGGCATTCTTTGGTATTTTTAAATGTAATAAATGAGTTAAATGCAATTTTGACAAATTTTAGAGTCTAAAATGCCATTTACATTCAAATTAAGTATAACAATCCTCAAACTTGGACAGAATGTGAAATATGATGAAATTAGGCTAGTGTAGTTTTGGAATTTTTTGATGCAAAATGAATTAATTATGAATTAAATAATGTAGACTAGGTGATTTTGAGTTAATTAATTTTAATAAATTCCAAACATCAATATATTCTAAAAAGTAATTTATCCTAAATAGGTCTTTGTGGGAGATATCCAGAATAATTTTTATTTCTTAAAAATACTAAGTATGGAATTAATTTAAAATCAATTACTAGAATCACCATTTCATTTATTGTGACCTCATATGTGTGCAAATGATGTGAAATTTAGGCACAATGTAAAACAACCTAAAATCTCCCGATTATGAATTTTTTAGATCAACGAATAATTGAATATCAATTTCAGAGCATAACTTTGTTGAACTATGCAAGTTTCCACCCAATTGATTATAATAAACAATCCACTACTCGTAAAAATGAAAATAAATGCTCATTATATAGAAAATGAGTTGCTCTACAGAATGTAATTTTTACAATGACAAAATGATGCTAAATGAATGTTCAAATTAATGTTTACACACAAGGGTGTATATGCACAAAAGATAATAAAAGTAAAATAAATAAAAAATAGCGCACAAGGGCATTTTTAAATTACCCCATAGTCTAGGGGCTTGTGCGCAATTTCTCCACCAAACCACATGACCCTCACTTGATGCTTCTAGTGGGGGGTCTTTTCGTGATTATTGAAGATCAAAGGGGGGGCTATGCAATTCCAGGTGGGCGGGCACACGAGCGTGGAGGTGCACCTGCAAAATGTGTTGGGCGCATTGGTCTGCTGTACAAGGAGTTTTCACGCAAGGTGTTGTGGCATGGCCACGGGGCGACCTGGTAGAGAACGGGTGCCGCTGGAGGGTTCTTGTACAAGAGGTGTTGCTTGCATATGCTGGAAGCGATGGTAGAGGAGTAGGTGGAGTGTCTGGGGTCGATGGCATGTGAAGGTAGTTCGACGAGGAGGGTACGACCATCGCAAATCTGCTCGAGTCGAGGATGCTTTTGTTGGTTCCCCATTCGGTGGTGATGAGCACACGAGCGATGATGGAAGATTCAATGAGGTAGATGCTGGGGCTGCGCATGGTGGCAGATGTGGGCTAGCGATGTCATTAACGTGGCTGCAAGGAGAGGGCGAACGGTGGCATGTGGAGAGCAATGGCAGAGGGGGCATGCTGCAAGTGTGTGCGGATGGTCGTCTCGATTTGGGGTCGCTGCGGGAGGATGGAGATGGGTGGACATTGCTCCTATGCGGCGTAGGAGAGGAGCAAGCCGGTGGAAGAGTGTGTGAGGTAGAAGGTTAACATGGAGAGAGGGATAGTGATGGTGATGATTGATGTCGAATAAACTCGATGATGGAGGTGGGTGTTGATTGTTCATGGGAAGAGATGAAAGGCAGAAGAACAAAGGTGTACAAGAAGGAAGAAATAAAGGGAAGAGAAGGAAGAAGAATAGGGTACGGAGTAGGAGTTCGCCAGGGAGTTGGTCGAAGATCGAAGGTCTCAGCCAGGGTCTTTGCATCGAGAGGGTCGGCAAGAGTCCCGCGAAGCTGTGAAGTGGTTGGATGCTTGCTGCAACGAGGTGGAGAACCACCTCGGATCTCACTGGTAAAGAGGTTCTTGCTCAAGGAGGGACGTCATCAGATGTCACTGATGGGCATCTACGAGCTCACTCTCTCTTCCTTTGTGTTGGATGCACGGAGTGGCGGATGCGATCGAATGGGAGCGGAGGACATGCCTTTAAAGGTGGTTGAGGGAGAGAGATATGGGCGGATAGGTGGAGTAACAAGGTGGCATGTATGGTTCATGGGAGACGAACGTGAGGGAGAGAGGGGAGTGGGATAGAAACGCTGGGATGTGGGTGATTATGGAGTCAAAATAGGGAAATAAGGTGTAATGAGGGCTGCATGGGAGGGGGTTACGAGTAGGGTGGTTGCAGGTGGTTTGAGTCACGCAAAGATGGAAATCGAGAGGGAGGTGCTGGTGAGAGATAGATGTGGGTTATTAGAGAGGAAGATGAAGTCAAGAGAGGAAGAGGTGGAGAATGGATGCAAGAGAGATGGGAGAGAAACAGAAGGGAGAGATGGTCTATGAGAAAATGCATGGGGTGAGCGGGGGTACAGAGAGAAAGGGAGGAGAGAGAGAGTAAAGGAGAATAGAAAGCACGTGCGATGGGAGAGAGATAGAGAGAGGAGCGCGCGGGTAACGTGGGGCGAGAGATGGCCATGTGGAGCGTAAAGGTACGGCCACGTGGAAGGTCGATTTAAATTAAAAAATGAAACTAAAAAAGTAATAAATAAAAGAAATAATTAAAATAAATATAAATAAAATTAGATAAAAAAATACTTAACATTAAAAATAATAATAATAACTAAAATAAAAAATTATAGTAATAAATAAAAAAAATAAATAAGTAAAAAATAAAAAAATAATTAAAAAAAATTGGGGTGACACGTTGCGGCCCTAGGAGTTGCCACGTGTTGCTCCCAGAAAAATTGAAAATAAATCAAAAGAAAAATAAAAATGAAATAATAAAACGGTTCAAATTAAAAAGTAGTCAACACAAAAGTTACTCGTCTCGATGAGATCTACAACTTTTATAAAGGACTGAAAATCAAAACAAGTTATCCGTATAAAAAGTATTTTTGGGGGTACCATATATGTATAAAATACCGCATTTTTATCTTTTACGGATTTTTTGTCATTTTAAATAAGAAAAAAATAAAATTAAAGAAAATATGAAAGGAATATTTACAACTTAATCTATTTTTTTGGATTTTTTTAATTAAGAAAATAAAAAGATTAAATAAAGGGTAGTATGGTCAATATATACAATATACAATAGGGCCCAAAACCCAAGTTTCACATACGAACTCCAATTCTTTTGAATATGGTCTCATTTTGAAGTTATTTGAATGTACATTAATTCAAAAGTGAGTAGGAGCCCATAAGAGACTGTAAGTGAGAGAGAGAGATATTCACATTTTCTGGTTCTTAGTCTGAAACTCGGGTTTGGGTTTTATAGGTCATTTTACAAGTTAGTATTTTTTTATATTTTTCCTTTATTAGTGTTAGTAATATATAAACTATAGAGTTGATTTTATTGGATTTGGAGTTATTATAAAATATATACAAGTAATTGAAGTTAGCTATTATACATGTGAATATGTACCCGAAATTTCAGGCTTCTTTTTTATGAAAATATGAATGCTAAAATACAGACATTAATTCTGAATGCATGAATGTGAATAATGCACAATAAATGGAGATATGCATCTAATTACTTAGGAACAAAGCTTTATTTTTGAATTTTAGAGTGATGAATCACATATTCATAAGTCATTTGCAAAGAAGATCAGCTGATGCACTAGTTAGGAGATGCGAGTTTTGGGATGTTGAGCCGTCTAAGAGTGGGTGAGGACGACAAAAGAAGTGTTGGAAGGAGATTATATGAAGGGATCTTATTTTTTGGATATAAGCTTGAATATGATCGAAGATAGATCTTAATGGTGGCAAAGAATCCATGTAGCCGACCCTACTTAATTGTGGGAAAAGACTATGTTGTTGTTTTTGTTTTTATAGGACACATGCATGAAAAATACCCAAAAAATGACAATCAAAAAAAATCACGACTGTTAATTCTATTTAACCATAAAATCAAATGTAATTGGATTTCATTGTTTTTGGAGGAGCAACTCCCTCCTTTCCTGCAGGTTGTATTCGGACTGAGTGAGGCACGTACACGTAAGGACTGGAGCCCCCACCCTGGACTTGTCCCTAAGAACTTTGATAGGATCTTGGGCCCTATTACTTGATGTAACAACTTGCCTCCAATGGTAGACAAAGTGGTCCCAGGGAACTAGTAGGTGTGCTACGCCAACTAGATCACAACCACTCTAGGCGACTACTCCTGTGAGTTTGCATAACTTATTGAAAGTCACCTAAACTCTAAAATTCAAAAGATAATTGATCGATCTTCATGGTCTTCATTGTGTTGATTTGGTAAATTGGAGTTTGCTTTGTTTTTTATCATCGACTGTGAATCCAAGTGTGTTTTTCTTTATTTTGAGTTATCAGTCTTCAAATCTCTCTTCTTCTTTTCTTCTTTTCTTCTTTCCATTTCTTGAGTCCTTCATCTGCATTGTGATTATGGGTCACCCTTATCTTTGTCAGTCGGATCTCGTGGCTACTTTTCACCCATATCACCATAGAGTCTGCATTCATGGTTCAGCACAAGATGACTCTCTTTTGAGCCAAAATTTTGCCTCCCTCTATTTGATATTAACCTTTGTACGATTGGGGTCCTATCCGAAATTTTGTCTTGTATGTCTTGCCCACCCTCTATGTTCCTTCTTATTTTTCCTTCCCCTATTGGTAGGCATTGTGTGCAGTATGATATGGCATGCTCTGAGGTTAATAATAATTTGTGCGAACTGGGCAGATTTGGGTTGGAATGAGTGTTCTCCCTTCGGTGGATTTTAGATCGCATGGTGTAATACTATCATGGAGGTTTCTTCTTTAGCACACAAGTTAAGGATGCAGTCTCTGAAGTAATATTGATTGAGGATGAGACCGATGTTGGGTTTTTCCATTTTCCTATTACGACCCTTGTGTCCACTCCACATGTCATGTTTTTGGAGCCTAATGTACCATCTCTGTAAGTACCTTATGAGATGTAGTTAGAATCCACATTGCTTGATCCATCCTACCAGCCGATCTATTTCCTTCTTCCTGTTTGTCCTATCCTTTTAGAGCATAGTGCTAATTGTGATCGGTACCCTAAACCATTTTGGCAAATGTTGCATTGTGAGGACATACATTTTCACATGACCCATCTAGTTGACCCCTACCAGCAACCTTACATCTTCCCGATCGATGAGTGTGATCATTTTTTTGAGGATGAGAGTGATAATACCAGCATGACCTCGCTTTTCATCTATCATCTTGATTTACACCTTGAGGGTTTCTTACATGTGGATGCCTAAATTTCTAGGTTCTCGGCCTCACCACTTACATTGTAACCGGTCTGTCGACAGTAGAGATAGAGTCATCTGATTTTTGTGGCTCCTTTGAGTTTGCTCTCCTCAACGACCCTCGTGAGGATGAGTCATGTTTTGAGGCATTTGAGGATTTCTCTGATCTATTGACCATATGTCCATCGGATGCTTAGATTCTAAGAGAATCTCCTGATCTTTACTTTGCACATCTTTATGAGACTGTGATTGACGTGATGGATTCTATCACTACTCCATCCTTCTCCATGTTTGATTTTGTCAACTTTGAGCACTCGCTCCATTCTTTCAAGCTAGTGTCTTCCTTTAAACCATCAAACCTTGGTTTTTTTGTTGATTATCTTCTTTCTGGGGTATACACCCACTTGATTGTGTATACGGGTGTCCTTTTTTACTATGTCATCGATCTCACTTTAGTAAAAATGACAAGATTATGACATTTGTCTAACCGATGCAACCTGAAACATGACACAGTGTTATCCTAACCTTTGCGCTTAGCTAGGGGTGTAAGACCCAGAGCTCGTTGAGAGGCACGTCAACAATCCACACCCCTTGTATATACATGTTTCATCTTTTATTCCTTCTTTCTTTCGTTTGTCGCGTACACCCAAGATCATTCATCATATCTGTGTGTCTACACTTAGGACATACCTTGTCCTAAGTATAGGGGGCGTACACACTGTGTTGTTCTCCCCTCGTGCCATTTCATCACTCATGTTGTTGCTTATACTTAAATATATCTTACCCTAAGTATAGGGGGAGTGATGTGTACATTCAATCAATGTATTTTCATTTCTTTTTATTAATTTCTTGGTCCCCTCAACTTCCTCATCTTCCATTGATATTGTTGTCAATACTTAGAGACATCGTACCCCATGTATAGGGGGAGATTGATTGAGTTGTGATATGTTCATTCCCACCATAGACCTTCCCTATCTTGTGTACAATCTGCTATACTTAGGATTATTTCATCCAAATTATAGGGGGGACGATCAACTTCCCATTCTTTCATTTATTTAGTTGTTAGGCTTTTTCTATACCTAGTACAGGTTATGTCTTCTTCTATCCTCTCTAATCTATGGGGACATAGCTCAAGATAAGTATAAGGGGTCATATATACTTTCATAATTTCAAATAATTTGTCTAAAATACAATTGATTAAGCAAAAGGAATAAATCTGTAAAAACATGTATAAACGTTTTCAAAATTCTTTGTATATACTAATTAATAAATCGATTAAAAAATGTTTTGCAAAATGATTTGACCAATGATTGAAAAATCATTTGAAAACCGTTTGGAAAACTTTTTATAAAATATCTTCAAACCTTCGTAAAAACGTTTTGTTTGTAAAAAATTCTTTTGTTTATTTGAATAAATGATTTTGAAAATCTATTTGCAAATGGTTGTAAAATTACTTTGAAAAATCTATACATACTGTTTGAAAAATCTTTGCAAAACGATTTCCAAAGTTTTGTATACAACTACACATAATTCTTTTCTCACTCTTTTTGTTTTGTTTTTTAAAAATCGATAAAAACTTGCAAAACTTTTCCAAAAACCCATAAAAAGTTCAAAATCAGAGAATTGCATCATAAAAATATTGTCCTTGCATTGTACATAGCATTTGCATTTTTCGGATTGATGCTGATAATTGAACTAGTCTAAGTAAAATCTGAAGATTGGAACTTGGTTGGACCTTAGTCCACTTAATCACAGGAACCTTAATGGAGCTAGAGTTGAGGCACTTTAGCTCTACTAGACATAATTCTTTGAGACCACAATACTTAGTTCGGTGTCATCTTGACTACCTAAGTAGAATATTTCCAAACACACGCATCACTCTTGTCGATAATGACCTAGCATGCATGCCTAATCCTTTCATTTTTCTCACGTCAGTTGAAGTAGCAGAGGGCTAGATTTTTCGGCATGAGACACAAGCCAATGGAAACATCGGAAGTCAAACATTTGTGGCCATTATACCCCAACCCGATCTAGTAGCAACGAGGTCTAAAGACAGAAGTTTGTGGGCTGCAATAATGCTTCAAAAGGGGGATAATTTGCTATCTTAAGAGGAGAAAGTCCATATGTAAATGTTGTTGTAAATAGTAATAAAAAATGCATATTCAAAAACTCCAAAAAAATAGACAGGCAAAATTGCAAGGAAAATCAATTCTCGTCGAAGTTTGTATGTAAATATAGTTAATAAGCAAGCTTGACCTAAAAAGTTAAAATCATGTTAACCTGTAGTTGAACGACTTGGCTACAGCAATCAAGCATCCTAAGATAGGTAGTTACACTGGCTACCGTTCGTTCTCTTCTCCACCTCCTCTTCTTGAGCTGGTAACACATGAACTTAGAAGGAAATACACTGCTTCTCGAGGAGAGAGTTGTTGGATTGGGAAATTAGGGTCACCATGTTGGAGAAGACCGCCTTTTACCGCTTCAGCTGAGAGGAGCTATATACCACTGGCATTGTACAAGGTAGACTCATAGTCATAAGGGACTACATAAGTTATGGACTTGTTCTAACATGGCTTTGGAGGAGCCATGGGTAGAGTCTTGTGGAGTCATCAACTTTATTCTTTCATTTTGGACTTTAAACCATATCTAAATGCATGTAAATAACATTATATTGTACAAAATAAAATCCATTATTTACAATATAAATGTTGTATAAAATACTACATTGAGACCAAAATTAAAAGAATAAAGAAAGGAAAAAGAAATGAAGTACCATAGGTATAGATTGACCTTAAACCTCAAGACCTAGGTATCAAGATGACTGGGTCGACAAGGAATAAAGTATGGGGATATAAGGGCCAATAAATACAATAAATAATTATTTTTGATTCTTCAATAAGTTCAATTTGGGACATATTTTTTTCTTTATTATTTCTACCTCACCTAAATAATCTTTGTACATGAAAGTTGAAGATAAAATATATAGAAAAATACAAAATTTATTTCCGACAAAAATAAAGCATATTGTACTTTCAACACTCAGAATAAAAATCCAAAATCTAAACTTCCTAGACTTGTATATCCTCCATATGAAGTCAAAATTCATCAAAATCATCTTTAAATATATATAACTTTTAATTAGCTATTTAATGAAGGTGTTTTCATCTAATTTGGAGTTAGGATGCAAAACTTAGGTTTTGGATCATTCTTGTACAATATATATGAATAAAATAATCATTTTATTTATTCTTTATATTTTTTTTCATATTTTTATAATTGTATAATTTTGTAAATATTATATGAAATACATATACATCACAAAACACGAATAAAAAAACCAAGAATACAATACAATAAATAAGTATACTATAATATATATATATATATGAATTATACTTAAGTATACACATAGAATAAATAAATATATTTATTTAAGTATACAAAATTACTTCAGAAAGATAACATAAAATATATTTATGTGTATTTAAATATATTATAAATATATAAAATATGTACATAAAATAATAAAATTTAAAATGCAAATTAAAAATAAAATACATATTACATAGGTAAATATACATTTATTTATACTTGTAAGAGGTAACATTTAATAAAACATTTCGAAAAATAAATAAAAATCATAACAAAATACTACATAAAATAATAAGTATTTTTTTGATAAAAAATTATTAAAATCATTTACTAATTTAATTTCAATTAATAAAACATTTCCTTCTATTTTGTCATTTAGTGACCTTACTTTGGGCAATTGGGGTGTAGCCTCATTTGACCATTGGTCAATGTAACAAACTGCACCCCTAGGTCTGTCAAACAACGTTAGACCATTTCTTCCTTGATTTTAATTATCTAATTTTTTCACTCTTTTGCCTTGATTCCTTCTGAGATTTTCTTCCTCGATACAAGACCTATCACGCTAAAAAGCCAAAAGTTCTATCGGTCTTGTGCTCCATACAAGATTAGAACATAGTCGTTGATGCGACTGACAAGAACCTCAATCTAATTCAACAATTAACCCACAATAAATATAGCAATAAAAAGAAAAAATAAATGTGGAGTTAAAATTTATTATAACTCTACAAATGTGTGTATAAGTATAAGTATGTGTAGAGTGTCGAACATAGAGAGCAAATAAGACAGATTGGGGAAAATGAAATAAAAAATTTGTGTTCTCTTGTCTTTGTATTTTTATGTTAGTTCTTTATTTTATAAATCTATACATATATATATATAATTTTTATTTATATATAATCATTTTTAATTTTATGTTTTTATCTTCTTTTTTATATTTTTCTAATTTTTATTTCTTTTCTTTTTAAATATATAATATAAGAATCTATAGAACTATATATACAATATAGCGTAATATAATTATAAATGCTACTAAAAATAGTCAAATAACAGAAAATAAAATATTTTTACGTTCTAAATATTTTTTACTATTTTCTAATTTGATAGACAATTTAGTAATTTTTATATATTTTTAAAGTAAAAAATATCCCAAAATAAGGACTAAATAAGTGGGATAAATGATTTTGGAATTTAAAAATAGGGAATAAAGTCACCATTTTCCAAAACTATTTTTAATTAATAATATATAGTAAAAAGAAAATTATATAATAGAAAAAGGTTTTTTTTATATTTTTATAAAAGATTTTTGTGCTATTAAATTTTTACGAGTTTTCTTTTTTATTTTTTGGGACCTTTGATTTGAAGTTAAAATACTAAAATAAATAAATTATATTTTTTAGGGATTTTTTCAAAATGTTTTTATATTTATTTGTTAATTTTTAATTTAAATGGGGAGAAAAACATGGTATTTTGATTTTTAATAAATTATAAAAGTGTCTAAAATTAAAATGCAAAAGTATAGCCTAAATATATTGCCAGCAGGAACTAAGTCCAATTTTTTTAGATTTTTTGGAGCATATATGATATTTATAATAAAAGTAATACAAGCACAAAAACTAATGAACTAGTAGGGGCATATTTTTAATTAATGAACTAGTACGGATCCGTTTTGATGAGAAAGACACAATGAAGAAGGTAGAGATCCACGAGCAATCGATCTGGCAACACAACGATGTTGTGACGACGGCAGTATCACTCAACAAAATATATGGATGGCCACAATATTTGGAGAGACGGGCGTGGTCGTGTTGTAGAGAATGAGAGAGAGAGAGATTTATTTTCCAATTATTTTAGTACAGAAGGCTAGGTCTACCCTTCCTTTTATACTAAATTAGATGGTGAAGATGCACTCCTAAATCAAATCATTGGTTAAGATTTCGTTGCAACAATTTGCAATAAAAAATAATTAATTTAAATGAAAATAATTATTTTGCAAATAATCTTAACATATTTGATTTCATTTATATAAATAGATTTTCATGAATAAAGTAGGACTAGAGAACTTCCTTCCATGTAATGGGGAAGAAGAATGCCTCCTTCCCCTTTAAGGAGCTTGTATGTCCATGGTGGATTGGAGAGAAAAAAATCAACAATTGAATTATTCTTTAACTATTTTAAGAATAATGTACTTTATCTGTAAATACTTGGAGATAAGGATATGGTCATTGTACATTCCATGTATGGTGACTTGGATTGAGATCATATCTCAAATTCAGATCTTGAGGACCTCTCAAAGATGTTTGATTAAATCAGACTATGAATATGATCTTCTTTTTGCATCTGAATCATATTCAGATCAATGACTAGCATTTGATCTAAGATTAGATTACTAATGTACAAGGAAGAGTCACTAAAATTCAAACATGTTTCATCACTCCCTTGGAATAGAAGTGTCACAGTTATACAATCGTTTATGATCACATCACCCTCGAGTATTCCTAATACCATTAGATCCAGCATACTGGAGACCTAGAATAGACCTGAAGTTTTAAATCATATTTAAAAATCCTTCATCAAGGTTTTATCATTAAGTTTCTCAATCGATCATTGGGAGTTGGTATCTATAGTATGCTTTCCAAAACCATATATCATACGTATAAATTCTTGTCATGATTCCAAAGCAAGATGACCATGCCTGCAATTTGATCAGTCCCAATACATCGTAGTGAGTGCAAGTCTTCCAGTTTTGTAGTAAACATGTATGATCCCTTTGAAAGATCGTATTATTCATATGCCCTTGTAAGCACGCCAACTCGTTAATGTATAGATCTTGATTAGGCCACTAAAGTAATGGTATTCCTAATGTATGTGCTTTGACATACAATAATACATCGATCTCTGGTCAGAGGATGTGTGTGATGAATAGTCATTCATCTACCTTTACTCTTCCATTTTGCATTTAAATCCTTATCAAAACACATGCAAATACAACTAATTTGTACAAAATTAATAAGTGTTTATTCATATGTAAATATTGCATAAATTCATGTATCTAAATCCAAAATAAAATAATAAAGAAAAAAAAGAAAAGAAAATGAAGTAACAAAGATACTGAATGACCCTAAATCCCGAGACTAAGTCAATATCGACTTGGTTGACAAGGAATAAAGTAGAGGGAGATAGAGGTTGATATTATATATAGACAACCTAATTTTTATTCTTTAAAATAGCCATTTTCCTTGATTTTATTTTGCATTTATACACCTTAAATAATAAAATGATCTACATGAAACTTGTACATAAAAATAAAAATAAAATTATAAAAATAATTGCACAAAAAATAATATAATGTGCAACTAGAACATACAGATGAAAAATCCATAACCAAACATCAAAGATTAATATCTTGTCCATATAAGCTCATAATTCATCGAACACACTACTATTGTATTCTAAATTAAATTATCAATTCAATGGCGGTAGGTTCATTTAAAATGGAGTTAAGATGTAAAGTTGGCTTTTTGGGGTCCCATTGTATTATATACATGTATATTTTATTCATTTAATTTATTCTTTCTATTTTTACTTTTCATGTATTTTTAAATACTTGTGACATCTAGTTCAAATATATTAAAAATATAAACTTAAAATAAAACCATTAAAAATATATTAAAATAAATAGTATAATAAAATAAACTTATATATGTATACTATACCTACAATATATACACACATATTTACAAATAAATAGAAAAATTTTAATAAAATTATGTAAATATATATATTTAATTATAATATAAATATATAAAATATGTATATATAATAATAAAATACAAAATTCAAAAAACGATATAGTTAAAAATATTGGTTTTTCTACCTATGTATATACTTGTAAAATTTAGCACCTGATAAATAAGATGGTAAAAATAAATAAAATGCCCATAAAATAGTAAATAAAATAAGAAACAATTAACATATTTTCACTTTTAAATAATAAAATCATTTATTTTTTTAATCACATAAATAAGGGTTTCTGTATATGCTTTTTCCTGGTTGGTCGATGTGGAGCAATCAACATGCCTATATCGTGACAGCATATGGCATAGATATTGGTTATCTCGATCTCTTTAAGTCAACTCTTTGACCTAACTTATCTGACACATCTGTATCTCTATTCCTATGCATAGAACTTGCATGAAGAGGTCAGTCATATATCATCCTTTAGAGAAGAATTGTCATCTCCTTCTCAGGCTGGACATCATCTCTCAATAATCATTTCATGGTGCTTGATGATTCCAAGCACCAGCCTATGTGATTCAACCATTGAATCAACAACTTTATGTTTATTAAGATGACCATTTATAAGTTCATTCATTCATTTAATCTCATATGAGGAGTGAAATAAATCAATACCTTTATTGATATATCAAATATTACAAGAATATTTATTGTAGAAATGGTTCGCCCCAGTCTCACATCGCTAAGAATCTCCCACTAGCCCTCATAACCATTCAACTACAATATTTAAAACCATGTTCATTACAAGTTGGTCGAAAACCTTTTGGGGTAAAGGGTTGGTAAGGGGATTAACAACATTATCGATGAGTCCACCTTGGTAATGATGATGTCACCACGCTTTTGAATCTCCCAAATGACGTAGTATTTCCTTTACACATGCTTGATCTTATGATGCTATTTGGGTTCCTTTGCTTGAGCTATGGTTCTTGTGTTATTGCATAGCAACGGTATGGGAGTATAAGAGGAAAGTATGCCAAGTTTCAAGATAAACTTAGGGTCGTAGATATCTTCACATGTGTACATCATGCCATACATTCTGCTTCCCACGACTGATGGGTAGGGGCATCCAGTCATGGCTTTATTGTCCTTAACACTTTGAGGAGCCATCCATTTAGACAGGTGTCATGTCTAATGGGAATGAAGCCTTTCTTGGAATTCTCCATATGGAAACGTTCTAAGATCTTCTTAATGTACACATGTTGTTACAATCCAAAAATCCTCTTTTCTCTATTTCTGAATACCTTCAGACCCATGATATAATAGGCTTCTATAAGATCTTTCATCACTAAGGTATGGACAACCAAATCTTAAAACTAGTCACCATCCATGTATCATTCCAAATGATAAGGATGTTATTTACGTAAAGCATGATTAACACCATAGTTCTCCCAGTAAGCTTCTTATACACCCATGGTTCATCAGAATTCTGAACAAAATCATAACTCTTTATAATGTTCTAGCAATGAGAAGCTTGTTTAAGCCCATAGACGGATTTTTCAGCTTGTATACTTTGCCTTCCACAATTATGAAGCCCTGGGGATGCTCCATATAGATATACTCCTCAAGGTATCAATTGAGGAATGTCGTCTTGATGTCCATCTGCCAGATGTTGTAGTCTAAATATGCAGCTATAGCTAGTAGTGCCTTAATGGATTTAAGCATAACCACATTAGAGAGTGTCTCATCATAGTTGATGCCTTCTGAAAAGTCAACTGATCTGATAGTTCGAAAAGTAGAAATTGTCGTCTCTGTGTCGATCAGTTGAAATTACCAGAAAATTTTGTTTTTTATTTATACTCATAAACTAATGTTTATAGTGATAGTACGAGAGTGTCGAACTTATGTAGGCAAACTATGGAAAAGTAAGGTATAAAGGGTAGAGTATTCAAGTAAGGTTCACTGATTTTTTTTATTTTAAAGAAATTTTTTATGAATTTTTATTTAGTTTTATGGATTTTGTATTGTTTTGTGGTTTTTAAACCAATAAGTAAAGTAATATAAGTATTTAATATTTATTTTTTATATGATTTTGATTTTTATATTTTTATGTTTTGTATTTTATTTACTATTTTTATATATTTTAGGTGGTTTTTAGGATTTTTATGGCTTTTGGATTATTTTTAAAGTGAAAAACTAAGTTTTTTTATCTAAAAAAGGAATTTATTTTTAATTTTTAAAATAGTAAACAACGAGAAAATATTTTTCTTTTATTTTTACTGGAAAGTAGTTGAAAATATCTCTCTTAACAAGGTATTGTACGTATTTTTATGATTTTTGTGGAATAAGTTGTGATTTTTTGTTGTTTTTGTGTATTTTTATTTTATATTGATTTAAATAATATTCAATTTTTATTCTATTTTGGTTTATTATATGCAATATAGTAAAATATAATGTACATATTTTTTTAGGATTTTTAGAGTTTTTTATAATTTTTATGTATTTTTGAAGTTTGTATATTTTTTTGTGTTTTATGTGATTTATTAAAAGTAGAAAATGTATTTGATTTTCAAAAAATATTTTTTTACTGTATATAGTATTGTAAATAAGATTTTTATGTATTTTATAATATTTTTAAATTACGTATTATATTTATATGTATATAATATGTATTATATGTAAGATGTTGTTACAGAGGTATAGATGTAATTTCTGGAAATATGGAGTGTGTGTAAATGATGGAAAGTAGGAGGGATCTTCATGCAAAAATATCAGAGTTTCACATGCCCATGCATGTGCTCTCAATCCAACACTTGTAGCTGTTTGGGGACCTTTTCGTAATTGTTCACAGTTCATGGGGTTTATGTGTAAAATGCTAAAAAAAACTTGTCCTCACGTGCCATGCACATTTGGCGACGTCAGTTGTGGGCAGTGGCACGAATATGGATCGTGCGATCTATTTGATCAGACGGATGTTGTAGCTTCTGAAGTTCCTCCCCAATTCGTAGGCTCCCAGCGACGGTGGATAGATTTTGATCATTCTGGAGCATTGAATGCGACCCTGAAAGCTTTGGATGAGCTTTGATTGAAATCAGATTAAACTACGATCATAGAGTTAGTGTAATGTCTGGAGATAGACTTCGTGTTCTTACCCAATTTCGTCGCTCCAGGTCGATCGCTTAACTTTCTCAATCTACAAGTGATTGAAGCACTCAATCAAATCTTCAAATTATGTTTTGTGACTCGATGCCTCAACGAATACTCGGATCACTAGATGCGATTCAGATTTGATGCTGCTAGTGTGGATCAACTCAGTGAAGCTTTGATAATGTGATTCCTTATTGTTGCTCAATGATGAACACCTGCAAGGAATTATAGGACTCAACGTAGGTGGACCAAATCCAGGAGTAAAGGAATATAAAAGTGAGTGGAAGACAGCTCTAGTGGTGTAGAGGAGGAACTCTAAACCTCCTGTGATTGGTGGGGATATATTTTGTTGGTGGGACTTAAATGGAGAAGATTTGGAGGTGAATGTGGTTATCAGATGATCGGAGGTGGGACTGAGGAGATTTTGTGCCAAATTTGATTCGATAAGGATGATAAATGGAGAGAATAAATGAGAATAGAAGGATCTAGGAAAGAACCGGAGAATAAGAAGAAGAGGAAGAAGGACATGTGGTAAAGGATGTAACCTTGATAGGAAGTGGACGAGGTTACATAAGGATCAGAGCTTGGTGGAGCTCCGATGTCTTCGCCTCAATGATCGGCATGTCGGAGGCTATGTGCATTGTGGAGCTGAGAAGAAGGTCGGGAGGGGAGCTAGACCGAAGACGAAGATGGTCGGGTTGACCGGTCAAACCAAAAATCATAAAAAAAAATAAAAACTAATTAGGTAATGATTAATAATTTAATATTTTTAAATAAATAAATTAATTAAAATTATAAGAAATTAAAAAAATATTTTAATGATATTAATTATATAAATAATTTTATTAATTTGTTAAATATATGTATATATACAGATAACATATGTGTAATATACTTATGTAATTAAATGATTTAATTATTGCAATATTTTTAAATTTTCATAAATTTTATTTTTACTATATATTAATAAGGTAACATTAATAAAACATTAATAAATTATGAAATCACAAGAAGTAACAAAAATTAAATAAAATAAAATAAAGATTTATTGTACAAGTATTCCAATAGGGTCACAAAACCTACTTTTTACATATTAACTCTGATATTAGTGAAATCACTTATAATTTATAGATAATTCTATAAAATGAGCTTTAAAAATGAGCATACCCAGTTCGGAGTTCATATAACCGAGATATGAGGTTCGGAATTTTAGGTTTCCGACTTTTTGGTTTTTAGATTTATTGATATTTATTAATAAAATTTTTTATTATATTTTTATATTTTTCTACTAATTTTTATATATACTTTAAAAAAAGAATTATGTTAAATGGAGTTTGAATAATTAAATAGGAATGAAGAAGATTTATATTACATATTATACATATATACAAAGGGGTCCAAACCCCAAAACTCACACGTTTTATTCTAATATTTTTTGGTATTGTTAATAAGTAGTGTTAGTTGTAAAATGATGTTTAAATGTGACTTTAGCTAATTTGGATTTTTTTATAATTAATTATGAACCTTAAAAGTTGATTTTTATGGCTTTTTTGGTATAGTGTAATTATTTATTTTAACATTAAACCATTTTTACGATATTTTAAGAAATTAATATAAATTATTACAAACAACTTTTGAAAAAGGAAATATTTCAATTTAGAATTATCTGAATGATAAATAAAATAGGTAAACTTATGTGCAAGATGAAAAATATGTAAATGTACATTAATGATCTTGATTTTCTAATATTTTGTAGGCTAGGATCCTTATCTCCCAGAATTATTTATCTTGTTGACCAAGTCAATATAGACCTTTCCTCGGGGTTAGGATCAGTCTGTACATATTTACATATATGCATCCTTCTTCTTTTATTTTTATTTTTCTATTTATTATTTTATTTTTAATAAAATAAGTATTAAATATATAATATTAAGAATTAAGGTTAAAATGTTAATTCGTGAAAATTAGTGAATATTTACATGTATTTTACTAAAGATCTTAGCCGAAATGAAAGAATAAAGGAGATGAATCATGGATTCATCACCTTCTCTCTTTGTGTAGCCCTTAGATACGAGTTGTGCCATGAAGGTCTCTACCTTCTCAATTGGTCCCCTCTTTCTCTTGAATATCCATTTACACCTAATGGGTTTTACCCTCTAGGTGGATCCTCTAGGTCCATAAACCATTCTTGTATATGGAGTCTATACCAGACTTTATTGTTAGCATCAATCTATCCATGTCATGATCCACGAGCTGTTTCACCAAATGAAGTTAGATCATTGTCAGTTTCACCTCACACAAGGAATCCAGATCTTCCATATTGTACAAGCATCCTCGAACTCCTTCGAAGAGGTACGAGTGTTTCAACTTTATTCACTTCTTTAATTTTTAGTTTAGGAAGCTCAACATCATCAGGTGATTTAATGAGTTCCTTTACTTCATTTTTGTATTGACTCTTAATAAAGTCACCCTCTAGGAATTTTACATCTCTAGATACGAAAACCTTTTGAGTCTCAAGGTCGTAAATTTGGAATCCAATACCATCCTTTACATACCTAATGAAGTAGTACTCTCGAGTGCGAGATTCCAGCTCACTTGCATCCATGTTCTTCCTGTGGACCACGAAACCCCAAATCCTAAAGTGTATAACATTGGGCTTAGTCCCAAACCAATGCTCGTGATGAGGTTTGGGCACTGATTTTCTAGGAATCTTGAAAAGGATGTATATTGCAATCTCTACTACATACCCCCAAAACTAAGTCGTAAATGTGATTTGCTCATCATTGAATGGACCATGTCCATGATGGTCCTATTACGTCTTTTGGCAACATCATTTAGTTTGGGAGTTCCATGAGGAGTGAGATTGGATACAATTCCTTTCTCTTTGAGGTACTACATAAATTCATCTAAGAGGTACTCTCCATCTTGGTCAGATCAAATCCGTTTAATCTTCCTATCGATTTGATTCTCAACTAAAGCAATGAATTCTTTGAACTTTTCAAAGGTCTTAGATTTGTGATGTAATTTAAAGATAGACATGTATCATGAATCAAAAAATATTGATACCCATCTCGAGTCGCAGTACAGAAGGGACCACATATATCGGTCTGTATTAGGTCAAGAATACATTTTCATCTTGTAACCTTATTATGAAAGGGTGCTCTGGTCATTTTACCTCGAATGCAATGTTCACTGGCAGGTAAAGTTTGGACTTGTAGACAATATAAGGGTATGTCCTTTATTAATCTATTGATCCTATCAACAGATAAATGATCAATCCTTGGGTGACAAATCATATTAGAATGATTTTCGTCTTCTCTGATTCTCTTAAGGTTTGTATTAGTGGTAGTTACATTCAAAACATATTCACCCATGCATAACTAATAGAGTCCATGAGAAGTCAGAAGACCATCTGTAATATGCTTGTCATAAAAACTTATGACTAGTTTCTCATAGAATAAGAGCGAATATTTATTTTTAACTAACTTAGATACAGATATAAGGTTCCTTCTATCATCTTGAACTTAAATACATACTTTAAGTACAAGGACTCCCTGACTAGATAATGATAGCTTGCATGTCCAGACGACAACTGTTGCAATAGTTGCATTAGATCCCATTTGGATGACTGTCTCCCCTTCATCAAGATTCCCGGTCTCTTGAGATAAATGCACCATATTGCATACATGAATAAAAGCGCCAGAATCCACGATCCAACTACATTCTTGTCCTACTAGAAAATAAGTTTTAATGATTAAGTAGATTCTAGACATGACAGGGCATTATCTTCACCGTTCTATAAGGTTTTCAGATTATTTGGACGATCTCTTTTACAGTGCCCTAGTCTTTTGCAGTGATGACATACATCCATTTTAATGGATATAGATATGTGGAAGCTTGAGAAGATGATTTAACACTTTGACTCGTCTTCTTCATCTATTGGGCAGACTCTTCCGGAACCCACGTTTCTTACTGCATCCTATGCAGTTCACATCATTGAACATCTCTTTTGGATTTAGCATTATATCATGGGCATTCTTTATGTCCATATGTTGCTCTTGAAGCACATTAGACAAAGACCCAAGAATATAGCATCGAACCAAAGAGTGGTCCTTATTGATTTTTTTATTAAATTTTAATTCTTCCATTAACATAGGGTGTGTGTGCTTATTATCAGTGAGCACATAATCGATGTGCTCCACAAAGAGAACAATATCCAAATTATGGATCCAATCCGAGTAATTTCATCCGATCAAATGGTTGACCTCTAGAAGATTGATGTGTTGGTTCATGGATTTCATATCTGAGATTAAGAATGCTTTTATTAGAACATATAAATACAATTTCATCCTAGTACTTTTCTTTCCTCATTAGATGATAGTATCCTTCTCAATTTTATCCCTTATCACTTCCATTCTCTATCCCACCAGTATCATTTTTATACACACATGTAACACCATCTCTTCCTTAATAGTACATTTGATTGACCTTTTTTGTGCAAGAACCTATGAAGATTTTGAAGGTTTGTTAGATTTCCATAATTACTCTATTTAGGAAACAAATCAATAAGTTTAGACTTACAAAATTTTTCTGGAAGTACATTTGGTTCATGAAAACCACATGTCTTATTTATCATTCACAACTGATCTCATTATATAAATTGGTATTTCTAATTATCCATTAATATAGAAGAAACTCCTAAAATCACATGGTATATATTCTGATTGAAGGGTGACTCCGAACAAGTATCTTTTATGTTTAAAGTAATAACTCCATTAATAAATTTTTAAAAAAAAATCAGAAATATCTATAATATTTGTATGAAATATACAATATGTAGTTTATCATCGACACTATAAATAAACACTATAAAAAAATCAGTTATCATTAATTTGATAAAAAAGAATTCTTATTCATTTTTTACAAAAAATTTATAGTCCAACATGTTGTTTGTTTACAATGAAATAGAATCTTATAGAAAACATTATTTAAGTTATAAGAAATGAGTTTAGATATTGAATTTTGAAAAGTACATCTAAACATGCAGTAAATTTATATATGTCTATATATTTTTCATTCTTAATTACTTAAAACTTAATTATACTTCCCAATAACTAACTAAACCCTTACCTTAAACTGATGTAAATTCAAATATATCAAATCTACTTTAAAAATGGTTGAAAAACATAGCTCTACCATTCACATCTTAGGTTACTGAAACAGAGGGTTTCCGCGAGGGTCTAGAAATCTCAGGGCGAGATATCCAATCGATGCGGTGACCACACACAAAGCCCGATCAAGTTCAACAATCTACTGATTATATTCTTTGATTAAGGATTTTTATTGTAATTAGTCTTGCTGTTAAAACTCTGAAAGGTCACTCCCTTATTGAAATTTCAAAGTAAGAGATATACTTACCGCTCTATCTCTAGCAAGATCTGGGATCTCCTTTTTGCCTTTGTTATATCCCAATTATATGAGAAATTACAACTTGGGTAAAAAGAAGAGGGAACTCATTTTGCCTTGCAAGTCCAACTTGTATTTCTTAATTTGATCTTTAACCACTGGGCCCATCACCCTTAAGGTGATGTTGACACGTTGTTACTTTTTACAACTCTCAACAAGAATAGAACTCACCATGCACAATCCAATATCATATCAATTATATGAGGAGCAATGTTGGGGTCACTACACCTACGGCCTTACTCTTTCGAGAAACAAAGAGCTCGATACATGTGTGCTTGTTTGTAGGAGCTATTACTTCTGATATGCATCTCCAGCATACAATCCATGGCGACAGAACCCTTCACCTTGACAGGAAACTATGAATGTCATTTATTTGATCCTCCATATATCGTTCAAATTTTAATTAACCATTATGAGCACATTCATTGCAACTAATTATTCCAAGGGAATTACAACTCTATTTATTATTGACTATTTATTTTAGTAGATCTAATTAATTTAATCATATTAAATTAACTAACAACACAATTTGACCAACAAACAATTAGGGTTTGCTTGATATTACTATATAGTATACACCCTTACATTGTACAACTCTTTTATTCCAATTAGTTGTTTAAAGTACGCAGAGACTTCTCATGCTACCCGTCCTTGAAATGGATCAAGCTATGTCAGACAGATTATGCTAATAGGGAGTGCTTCTTTTGCGGTGCAGCGTGCTAATTAAGCAACACATTAGCATATCCATGTCCTAGACACCATCGCTGAATCAATTTAAGATAATACAATTGGTAAAAATTATACTAATAGGTTTTATCAATAAACATGCTCTTGGTGACCGACATGATACAAATATAGTAATCACTCATAAATCTTAGGCTTAAAAAATTATAAAGATCTTAAATTTATAATCATATCAAGAGAACATGTTTTGCATGTAAAAGTTCACCTACAACTATTGTAGTTTAAAATAGGGTTTTTTTCATCAAATAATCATTCAATGGTTATTTATGTTTAATCAAATATTTTCATAAATATTCAGAATCAATTTAATCGTGGCAAATCCATAATTTCTTTGATTCACATTGAATGATAAACACATCGAGAAACTAATCTTGATCATCCAATCATCATCGAGGAACTTTTCAAATATCAATTTATGCACCTTTGGTGCAGACTACTGGATACTAATTTATGGACATATGTAGAGTTCTAAATACATTTTATTATCGAAAAAATTCATCCAAATTGTTCATAAATAGTAGCTTTTTATTTTAGCAAAAAATGATTCGAGACATGCATCTCATGAATAAATTATGAGTCTTCGTGCATATAATATACAAAACATTGTCCCTTTAAGGTTTGGAATAGATCCCAGACCTTTGATCAAGGCTCTGATACCACTTGAAGGGTAGGGATTAGTAATTGGTGCACCACAAAAGCTAGAAGATCACATCGAGTACGATCTAAGGCAACTTCTCATACTAGTTGCAATGGGTAACAAAAATTTAAAAATTTAATTAGTGGAATCACATGATATGAGAACACTTTTTAAATTATTTCATCAAGATCAGAAACATGCAATAGAAATACCTATTTGAGATTGTTTCCAATTACTTGTCTCTAAATGAAGGGACCTCATGTCTCACGTCTGATCTAACGAAGGATGCACTTGTGGGTGTGTGGAAGAGATGCATAGTTTCCATAATCTGAGTTGATCCGAGGTTGAAATCTCCTGATTTTGTCTCATAAAACATGGATCCTTCATCATTAGAAAGAAGCATCAAAGAGGACAGAAATCTACGAGTTGTCAATCCGACAGCATAACCGTATTGCGATGACAGCAGGATCTCTCAACAAAATATGTGAACGGATACGATATTTAGAGAGAGAGAGGCTTGGACGTGTGGTAGAGAATGAGAGAGAGAAAGATTTATTGCTCTTCCAATTATTATATTTGAAAAGGCTAGGGCTACTCTTCCTTTTATACTAAATTACATGGTCGAGATGCACTCCTAATTAAAATCAATGGTCGAGATTTGTTGCAATAGTTTTCAACAACAAATAACTAATTTAAAAAAAATAAATTCATTGAAATAATCTTAAAATATTCAATTCAATTAAATCAATGTATTGTCGTGAACAAAGCAGGACTAGAGAGCCTCCTTTCATGTAATTGTGAAGGAGAATGTCTCCTCCCACTTTAAGGAGCCTAGACATTCATGGTAGATTGGAGAGAGAGAAAAATCTCTCTGCAATCTTAATTTAATGCTATCTTATTACATTAAATCTTTATATATTGAATTATTTGTTAATAAAAAATCATCAAATAATTTGTAAATTATTTGTGACAATTGTAAACAAGCAATTTACAATTGACAATCAAATACAACAGCCCAATATATAATGTAAATTGCATTTACAATTAAATGTACAATGTGAATTCAATTCACATTTACATTTAATTCCTAAATACTATTAAAATTAAATCCCTTCAATATAATATAAATCATATTTATAATATGATTGATTATTATGGATAGTGATATCCACATTAATCATATCTTTGATAATTAAATCATATTTAGTTATCTTATATGACTATTCTCATGTATCCAAATAATATGAATCATGTTCACATTATTTGTGATAATTCAATAATATTTAAGATCCATTTCACAATGCTCAGAATACATTATCAATAATTGAGTTATTTTCTAACGCTTTCAAGAACAATGTGCTTTGTCCATGGATACTTGGAGATAAGGATAGGGCGATTGTACATTCCTTGTATGGTGACTAGAATTGAGATCATATCTCAAATCAAGATCTTGGGGACCTCTCAAAGGTGTTTGATTAAATCAAACTGTGAATCTAATCTTTTTAGAGCATCTGAAACATATTCATGTCGATATCCAACATTTGGAATAAGATCAGACTACTAATCTATTGAGAGGAGTCACTAAAATCCAAACTTATTTCCTTACTCCCTCGAAATGGAAGTGACACGGTTAAATAATTATTTATGATTACATCACCCTCAAGTATTCCTAACAATCGTTCACTCTACATATTGGAAGACCTAGAATAAACTCAAAGTTTTAGATCATATTTAAACTATCTTCTTCAAGGTTATGCTTTCGAAAAGCATATATAATACATACATATTCTTTTCATGCTTCCGAAGCAAGATGACCATGCATGGAATTGATTGGTCCCGATACCTCATGAGTGAGTTCATGTCTTCTGGTTCAGTAGTAAACCTCTATGATCTCTATGAGAGATTGTATTACTCATATGACCTTGTATACATACCATCTCATTAGTGCATAGACCTTAATTAGGTCATCAACTTAATGGTTAGCCTAATGTACATACTTAGACATATATAATACATTTATCTCCAGTCAGAGGAAGTGTGCCTATATTGTGACAGCATACGACATAGGTCTTGGTTTTCTCGATCTCGTTAAGTCAACCCTTTGACCTAACTAACCCAGCACCTCCAAATCTCTATTCCTTTGCATAGGACATGCATCAAGAGGTAGATCATATGTCTGCCTTTAGAGAAGAATTGCCACCTCCTTCTCATGTTGGAGATCATCTCTCAATAGTCATTTGATGGTTCTTGATGAGTCTTCAATCTAACTCTTCAGATATCATCCAAGAATAGCCTCTATGATTCAACCATTGAATCAACAGTTGTATGATTATTAAGAAGGTCATCATACATATCCCTAATTGTACTAAGGGACCTTATAAGTGCATTCATTCATTTAATCATAGATAAGAAGTTAAATAAATTAATAATCTTTATTGATATAGCAAAGATTACAATAATATTTATTGTAGAAATGTTTCGCCCTTGGCCCACATGGTTAACAATAGCAACCATGGTTCTCTTCTCCAAGTGACGATGAGATGATGGTCCTAGTGAGATCCATGGTCTATTTAGACCACATAACAGTCTTCATGGCTTCCCAGCTCGTGCTCTTCATTAGATTAGTTGCAGTAACTACTAAGAGGCAGAGCTCCTCCTCCCCAGGCGTTACCCTTCACTAACCTTCACCCGATCTCCGGCTACTCTCTACTTTAATCCCTCCTCTTTGAGCACCTTCTTGTACCCCCTATGTTTCACCTTTTCTTTTTGTCTTCTTCCTCTAATAGAACCCCTAACTTTGTCGATACCAAAAATACTCTCTTCAACCCGATTGATCACATTCAACCATCTCCCTCATCACTTTGTTCTACCTGATCTTCATCAGCTTTGGCCTTGCACAATCCTAATTTTGATCTCTAGAACCCTTCTCTAATATCTAGAGCTTCATCCCCCCTTTCCTCATTCATTTGCCACTAACACCTACAAGTCTATGCATCTTGAGCAACTTCTGAAGAACCTTCTTTACCTCCTATAGATGCATCATAGGGGCTTTGAGATCCTCCATAGACCGCCATCGAAGGAGGGTTGAGAACTAGGAGCTCCATCCAGCTTCGTCTTGTACCACAGATCTACACCTGTAGATCCAAGAGCAATTCTACTTGGACTCCATCAAAGCTTCGAGGATCCCATAACTCCGGTTTTCCTTCATCTACCACTTAACGAGAAGGACCTACATCCATCACAGGAGCAGGAGTAGCTCCTTAGGATACCATATCCGTCAGCCAAAATCCTCCTTCTTCGACAACTAAGTTCCTATATTTGTCGCCTCATATCGACTATTGGAGCACTCGATGAATCTGTGATTTATCACTCTTGAAGTTGAAAATAGAGGCTTGTTCTCGAGTAATTAGGAGCATATTTCCACCAATATTGCATAATTAGCATTCATGCATGCATTGATAACATCTGTATTTTAGCATTCACATCTGCATTAAATAAGAGGCCAAAGTCATCTGTAAAAATCACCTATCTATATTTTACACACAAACCCTAAATCCCATAAATTCACACCATATTGTACATATTACTAATAATAAAAATACCAGAAAAGTGCTAACTTGTAAAATTGACAAATAAAACCCCAAACCAATTTGGAGACCATGGACCTTGGAATGCACATATATCTCTCATACAACCTCCGATATAGGTCTACTCACTTTTAAAATAATATACATTAAGAGGCCTTCAAAATGAGACCAATTTCATTTAAATTGGAGATCGTATGCAAAACATGGGTTTTGGGCCCCCCCATTATATACTATATGTATGTATATTTGTACCCTTGTATTTTATTACTTTATTCTACCTCGTTTCCATTTTTGATCAACATGAAACTTGTAGATCTCATCACGATCTACAACTTTCATGTTTTGAATTTTTCCAAATTCGGCCATTTTCTCCCTCTTATTTCATATTCTTCCATAGCCACTCTGATTGGGCCACGTGGCTCCCTCTGGATGCGCCACGCGGCCCTACTCATCACGCGCCACGTGCCTCTCTTTTTCCACCGTCTGATGGCGCCTCCTTCCCCCAGATCTCAGCCATCCATTCTGCCACTCATTTCAGTCGTCTGATCTGGGCCAAGATCTCATCTACGTTGTTTGCCAGTGCCTTAACCTTAGAATGCCACGTGGTTGCATCTTCATCACTTTATCATAGCCCTGATGATTCCATCTACGTCATTCATTCCCAATCAAAACAAACCCTTGGATCTTCATCCTAGATCTCATCCACGTCGTTGGTTTCCGCCTCATTCTCAGCCCTCCACGTGGCCACATCTCCACCATTGGATCTTTCCCAAGATGCCCCCATCTCAGCCATTCATCTCCGCTGTGATTCCTGCCATTCGATCCCCACTTCAGATTCAATCTCCATCGTCCTTTATCACCATGTCCCCATTCCACCACGTGGCTCGCCTGCCGCCCTTCAATTGCATCACATGTATCTGATCCAGACCCTTCCCTGGCATCTTGCTCAGAGCCGTTGGATCACAAGATCCAACGGGCGAGGCATCATCGTCTACCTCCGCAAGCACCTCGCCCACGTCACCCCACCTCGCGACACCTCCGCCCCCTTTTTATTTTTTCGCCACCATGACCACCATCTTCACCCACTGACACCTCCACGACGTAGCCCTGACTTCCACCATCCTTGCAAGCACCCATAATCCCAATGACACCCTTCCTCTTCGCTCTACACACCCCACGAACCCCATACCTCCATCGCCTGGACCTCCATCTCTTCCCTCTAAATACTCCATCTCCGGCCAACTTCCACCCCATCCACCATAGCAAGAGGTGTCCTAGAGCTCTGAGCTACCCATTGGTGACATAAATTGAGTGTGAAAGAGAGCGACGACAGGTCTTCACTCCGGCAAGATCCACGGCGTATCCATGCCGTGCTGTAGCTCCTTCGACGAGCTGCTTGATCTCGGGCCCTCTACCGTCCCTCGAGCGACGACCGGGAGCATCCTTCGAGCTTCCAATCCCTAGGTAGACCCCTCCATTCCTCCTCTGATCTTCTTCTTGTTTTTCGTTGTTTTTCTCTTAATTTTTCCGCCTTCCTCGATTGACACCGCTCTCCACCAACTTTCCACCGAGCTCCGCCTTGGAGCTCTGATCTTCACGCACCCCTTCATTCATCCCCACGACATGTCGCACCCTCTCCGACCATAGCTCCGACTTCACGACGGAGGAAGATCACCGGTCACCTTTCGCTCTGCCCCCAGGCCTCACTCGCACATGCACGCACTCCCACGAGCACGAGCTCCTATTTTCCGGCACGATCTAATCTTACATGCACGTTATCTTTACTAATCGGACGTCTAGCTAGAGCTCCTTCGAGCTTCATTGCCATTGGCCTTCGCACCGCCTCCGCTTCCTATAGACATCTCGGCGGCTTCCTGACACTTCCACGACAATTCCGAGCTAACCAGGAGCCACCGACGAGCTTCACCGGGCAAGGGGGAGGGCCACGGAGCGAGACCCCCTTCACCGGAGCCTTGCCAAGTCCGCCGCAGGAGGCGGCGGACCCGAGGAGCAAGACAAGGAGCTACCGTCTGATCCCCTTGATCGGATGGTTCCGATCCGAGCCACATTGACATGCGCCCACATCCATTGGATCATCTTGATCTAACGAATCTCGTCGTGCCACGTCACCCCTCGCCAGTAGCTACAGCCTCCGTTGGATTCATCGTGATCCAACGATAAGTGTCATGCCACATCGCCCCCCTTCTGAAGCTATCGCCTCCGTTGGATCATCGTTATCAGACGGATCCTCGGCGTGCCACGTCTCCATCCCCTGCCCCCATTGGATATCTATAAATTTAACGGCCCAACACTCTCTACGTAGCGCCCTCCGAGACTCTTCCCTAGGCTCAGAGCACCCGATGAACGCCCGAGCCTCGAGAGCCTTTTATCCTCTATCCGAGCCTCCTAGGCCTCTCGAGCGAAGCATCTCACATATCTCTCATGTGAGGACTGGGTAATTTGCACCGAGGCCTTGCAACTTTCAATAATTACAAATCAGTCCCTACCAGGCACGTCACATGAGGAGGACGTGTCCCCATGGAAATTTTGCACGCATACCCTCAGCATTATAGGTATTTACACTTTAGTCCCTATATGCACATTTTATTTTAAGCAATTTTATTTCTATCTTGCATTTTGGTCCATGTGTTTGCACGTATATTTAGGCATCCATTTATCATCATTTTTAAATTCCAAAAATTGCATATTGTAGTTTAACTTGTTATTTATCTTTTGTGACATGTGCCATATTTTTGTGAGCTTCTTAGAAGTTAATAATATTATTCTTGTGGAATTTGACTTAATTGGCCCATTGTGCCTTTTATTCATTATTAAACTATTTGTTGCTCCAAAAATCACCATAAAATCACATTAGACTTAATTTAAGTTGCTCTACATTGTGCCTAAAAATCATAGCATTTACATGCATCATGAGGCCTGAATAAACCAAGTGGTATTTTGCTTAAGTGATTTTTAATAGGTCCAATTTACATCATTTTTTTGGTTTATCAATTTTCCTGGATTCATCTCACATAGACCTATCTAGGATAATTTTATATCTAAAAAAAATATCTTGGTATTTATTAAAATTAATTTTGCAAAAACTACCATGCATCCATATTAAATTCATATATAATTCAATTAGAGTCTAAAAATTCTAAAAAAATTATAATAGCTTAGTCTCATCGCATATCATCTTCTGGCCTAGTTTCATTAATTTTGGACATCATTTGATTAACATTCTTGATTTAACCTTAAAATTTGGCTTGAAATTGCATTATTTTTTCCATAATTGCATAAATATTTATAAAATGACCAAAAATATTCTTATGAAAATCTGACATCGGGATTAACTGAAAATTTACTTAAGAAGAAAGCTGCCTCCCTGAGTTTGACCTTGGGCTTGCCCAAGTAAAATAAATGTGTCGCTTGCCTTTAATCAAAAATTAAATCTGAGTGGTGTTTTTGATAAGTCTTTGATTACTCGACTGCAACGAACGATAAAACTTAATTCGATCACTAATCCAGTTGAATTAATAAGGGTAGCTGAGGCCTCGTCAGCACTCTACCTCCTCTGCCTTCCAGAAGAGCACCACCTCCTTTTGGCATCACTTTTCGGTGAAATTCCTTCATCGGAATTAAAGAAGAAGAAGGCCTCCTCCTCAAGCGTACAATCACCCTTGGATTCAATATCTCCTCCTATTATGGTCCTTCAAGAACACACAATTTTCAACAATTCAATCATAAGGAAAGTGGACACATAAGATTCACCCTGAGCCTTATCTCCAAGCCTCAGCATCGGGTAGACACGAAGGAACACCAGGCTGCCACATAGAGGCATGGAGACTGAAGCACCATCTGAACCTCAACTCCCCCACATGCTCTTCATCTATGTGGGGAATTATACACCAACACCCCCAGCCTCTCCAGAAATTGTAGAAGAGCCCAGTGACATGTCAGATGTGGTAACCTAGGCCATTTTACATGGTTCCCTCAAAAGTCTAGGAAATTATACGTGTTCCCCCGCTTGGGGTAAATGGCAACACTATCCCTCCGGCTATGAATAACTGTAAATATGTCTTCGTAATGACCTTTCTGTTATGCAAAATTACATTTTTATTTCAATGTTTTCCGTGGATTTTAAATTGAGCATAACTTTGTTATTTGAACTCAATATTGTGTATTTTAGGTCATTTTAAAGCTCTTCCTTGCTCTATCATTTTATATCATTTGTTAACAGATCATTGACATTCTAAGTAAGTAATTTTAAGGACTAAATGATCTATATAGGCTTAATTTGACATATTTTGGTAATCATATTTTGAGGAAATTGATCTCCTTCCAGGGAATAAAACTGAGGAGGCAATTTAATATTCATTCCCTGACTTCTTTGTGATTAAATTTTCTTTACTTGAGGATTAAATTATTGGGAAATTAGATATTATATTTTCTTGAGATGTATTATCAATAATTGATCTCAAAAATTGCAAGGATTTATATATATTGATCTTTTATCATATAGCTTGGAGTTTTTATTGAAATAACTTTCTTGAAATATTCCTTGGATTTGTGAAATTTTTTGAGATCATTGATTAATTTCGTGGATATAAAATTTCATCATCACAGATCCATCCCTACCTCTCTCTCTCTCTTTATTTTATTTATTCAATTTTAACAATTTCTTTATTATTATTTTATGACTTTAAAAAAATAAATACTTAGATTAATTTAAACCATTCTAGTCAAGAAAATTGTTCCAAGAGTTTGACCTTGGTATACTTACCAAACAAAAATCTCCACATATTCAAATGTGTGGTTTTTGTTGAATTAATTTCCACCTTGATATACTACAAAATTTTTATTATTGAAGAGGTGGATATACATTCATCAAATGGCATCATTTTCATGTATCAAAGCAGAATCCTTTTAAAAGGTGGGATCGTGACACCACTAGAGGGGGGTGAATAGTGGTTTGAGACAGTTTTAAAAACTTTTTACGGAATAATCAGCAAGTACTGAAATAATAGATGAAGAAAACCAAGCTTCACACTTGCATAATATTTTATTGTGGAAATTCGTCTAGGTAAAAACCATGATCTAAATTTTCCTTACGCTGGATTTCATGATTAATCGAGCTAATAAACTACTTCACTAAAGATCAAGATATTTATATGGATATCTCAACCAATAACGAAGCTGATACTTCACAATCTTGGATCAAACACAAATATCAATACTATAGATCAAATATTATAGCACAAGCAGACGAACACACAAGATTTCAACTTTCCTCATGCTTCCTTGGAGATCTTACATCTAAGAGATTTGTTGCACACTTAGGATCAACCAATAAAGACCTCTTAAAAGATGTTAATTGGAAATAGGAGATATAACAATAAAAATAGTCTAGATAGCATTATTTTCACAAATATCAAGAAAGTAATTCTCTAATAAAGAAAAAATGAAATCTTCTGTTAAACTAGAATAATATAATTGGACTAAGAATTCATATATAATAGCAAAAAAATTATATCACATGCAGATAATCAATATCAAATAAGTAATAAAAATCACCACATTTAGAATGCTGCAAAAATAACTTTAATTGCTATAAAACGAACTTGAAGTTTGACTAGCTATCGAACTTTGCTTAACTAAAAAAACTTGCTTCACATCTTTCAACAAAGAATGTTTTTTTTCTCGAATGATCGAATGAATCGATGAAGTGGATAAAGAATATCAAGAAAATAACTCAGAGAGAGCTTCTTGATTTATTAGAGAATATGAGAATCGAACAATGGTTATGGGATCCCTTATGTATGTGCTCTAGAAAAATGGTCTTTGGAAACAAAATAAGCATAAAATCAAAGATGATTTCCTTGGATCGATCAGGTCAAATGCTATGATTGATCAACTATCAATGATCAATCAACTAAAGAGCAATGATCGATCAATTGATGACTGTTTCAATAGAATTCAAAATATGATTGATAACTTCAACGGGTATGCTCGATAAGGCATGATCGATTAATGAAGTACACATGATCGACCAGTGATAATCGATAAGTGTCAAGATATTATTGATAAGTTCATGAATTCTAGATCTCTAGAAAAAAACTTTTGTTTGAAGATTGTTGTGATTACAACTTTACAAAATAGATGCAGATAAATGATTACAACATTTTTGAATAAGGACAAGCAACAAAATTAAGCTTCTACATCACTAGAGAGTGATGACTCTTTGCAGTCATGTCGAGTTGAGATACACACTTATAGTAATGCAATTACAAAGAATATATGAGAAGCTAAGCTAAGATCTTGTGTGTGTATCATCTTTAAAATCACGAAGAAACAAAGAACTAACAAACACTTGGGATTTAAATAGGGAATTTTACATGTGGAACAGTGAATCTAGTGGAAGTGTTGGAGACTTTGTTGCGATGCTTGTACACCATTTCCATGCCTACGATGGCACCCCAACCCTAAGGCATTGAGTGCCTTAGAGTCTTAGAGTGATGTCACATTTGGACCAAGACCATAGACTATCCAAAATTCTTGAGTATTGAAAGTTAATGAAAAGGGTGGAGTGTTGTTATTTTTATTAGAATGGGTTAGACGATGTTTATTTAGCACATTTTGTTTAGTACCATGCTTTTATTTAAGTTTTAGTATCGTACTAAGCCTTTGCATACGACGAACCTTTTTTTGTCAGACCAGCACGTAGGGAGGAGCAACCGCATTACTAAGCGGTTCATGGTTGGAGTTATTTATAGTGCATCTACACATTTTTCATTAGAATTACTATGGTTACATATACTAGTCTACGTGTAGCTTTCTGAGAGACATGACATGTTGTTGACATGCTCTTGGTTGGTCTGCTAATTAAATACAACTACTGGTCGATGTGGTGACCGAAAACAAGAGGTGAATCAAGCAACAAACAACCCACAATTCAACAATAATGCAATGCAATGTGAATGTGGAGTTAAAATTTATTACAACTCTACAAAAGATGTGTATAGGTGAAAGTATGTAGAGTGTCGAACTCAGGGAGCAAACATCATAGATTATGTAATTTATCCAAAACTTACCTTCTTCTTGTCTTTTTATTTTATTTTTTGGTTTTAAATTGTATTTAACTTTTATGGGATTTTAATTTTATATGTTTTTAAATTTTAAATTTATAAATTTAATTTTCTTTTTATGTTTTTCCTGATTTTTAATTTCTTTTTAATATATGTATATGTAATAAAAAGTATAATATACATATTATATATAACATATGCTTAATAAATATAGATAAAATCTAGAAAATACCATAAAATACAATCTTTTTTATTTTTAAGGAAGTTTAAAAGTTTTTGGTTTTTTTAATAATAATATTATTATTATTATTAACAATACAAATATATATACAACTATATATATAGAATGTAGGCATTTATATTAATAGATATAGTTATAAATACTTAAAATTGATAAAATAATAGTTTTCCCTTTTTTATATTTTTCTCTATTTATGGAATTTTTCATTTTTAATACTTTTTTTTGGTATTTTTTACTGAATAAAAATGTCAAAATAGTGACGAATAATAATAGTTCGGATTGTTTTGGAATTTAGAAATATGTAAAAATCTTAAAATTTCCGAAAAATGTTTTTAACATATAATATATAATATAAAAAAATTAGAAATAAATAGTCATATTTTTCATTTTTAGATGATATTTAATGACTTTTATAATTTTTTGGGGTTTTTCCAGATTTAAGGTTTTTCTTATGTAATTTTTAGTGATTTTTGTTTCGTAGTTGCTAAAAATTGTAATACATAATATTTAATTTTTTGAAATTTTTAAAATTAATTTTATAATTTTTTCATATTTTTAAATGAAACAGGGAATAAATGGTCTTTTTTTGAATTTTAGTAAACATAAAAAAGAAAAGTTGCTCAAAAAAATTATACATGATAGAACGATATTCAAGGCAGTTATCCCAATTTTTCTACAATTTTAAGATCATAAAAAAATTAATAAAAATAAATAATAACAAAAAGAAAATGCAATGCTAATAGGGGTATATCTGTAATGTGCTAGAATGTCAAGGCCTTAAATGTAATTTTCACAAAATTATAATGCTTGAATTTAAAATTCTAGGACCAAAGCTAAATACCCAAATGCGAAGGGGTCCCCCATAAATTGCTATGTTGCCTCACGTGTCATGAACGTGAGATGACGCAATGAGGGACCTAATTGCATATGTTAAAAACATAAGGTTCCATGTACAAATTTTACAAAAAAATTATAAATGTATATGAATGTTTTTATACTAAAAACAAATTACAAAAATAATGGGGGTGTGTTTGCAAAATTACCATACATGCTCAATCCAACGGTAGTGGTGTTTTAACTTAATACAAGGTGCCACCTCGTCGCTTGATATTGGTTTGCAGATGAGCAGCTAGATTTTATCTCTACTGGGGATCTAACGGTGGAGGCGTAACTCGATCATACAGTTCATATACAATCTAAACATGGCTTATGATCCGATGGGGTAGGCAAAGACTAGAAGAACATGGAAGAAGCTCAACCTAGGAGAACTTTCTCAAGCAAGATCTCCATCAAGCAGCGGACTCTAATGCTTCCAAGGGCTACAAAAGGTGCATGGGGACGCTCCACAGCTATTCGAGTGCTCAAGAGGGGCCATAGCTCAATAATGGAGCCCTAGAGGTCGGAGAAGGAATGGAGCACCTAGATCCTCTCCCAAGTCCAACTCCTGTCTCGATGGGCTCCTGAAAGCTCTAACCTGCACAAAAAGAAAAAGGGTCAAGGGCAAACTGCCACGACCCGTTATTGGATGAAATGGCAATGAGATGAGGAGGGGAGCCAAAGTCCGCGAAGGTCGTCGAGGAGGACATCGATTTCCTGATCGAGGGTCGAACAAGGTGAATGGAGTGGTTAGCAAGATGGAGAAACGAAGGGGAAAGGAGATGGAGGTGAAATGATGGTCTGAACAAGACTGAGGATGGTGGAAAGAGCAGTCGGAGCAAAATCTCCGTCGAACTACAAAATTAAATACTATGGCTCAACCTGCCGGACAAGGAGTCGAGGTGGAGCTTCGCTTGGAGATCGTTGGCGATGCCTAGATCATTCTACTTCCTGTGTATACATGTTGCAAGTCACTTGAGGAGCTGTTGTCACCTTGCTCGACTCGATTGTGGGTTCATAAAAGGGGTTTAGTGAGATCGAACGGATCAAATTCAAATTGGAAGCCGAGGAGGTGTTTATGTACATGGGGTGCTTTCATTGAGATGACAACTCGATTCAATGATCCTCGGATCTACGCAAGGTGCATGTGTGAAAGATTGATGATCGGGGAAGAAAATATGTGAAGGAATTGAGCTAAAAGAATGAAAGAATGGAGTCGGAAAAATTGAGGAAAACAAGGATGTAGGCTCTGACAAACGCAGACCAATGTGGGGTGGGAGTTGACCAAGGTCACCTCTGACCCGCACCTCATTGGTCCACATCAAACCAAAAGAGACAAAAATTGATAAAATTCCTTTATTAAATCAACTTAAAATAGTAAATGATTTTAATGTTTTTATCAAATCATGAAAAATATTTATTGTTTTATATAGTATTTAATAGTGATTTCTATTTATTTTTTACAATTTAATTTATTAGGTGTAACTTTTTACATGTATAGTTATAGATAAAGTTACCTGTATATAGTGTTTTTATTTTTATTTTATATCTTAGATTTTATAATTGTATACATTTATTTTTTATGTTTATAACTTATTTAAATACACATTTAGGTATTTTTATTATATTCTTTGAGTTTGTATATTTACTGAAATAATTATATGAATTTATTATATAGTACTTATAAGTATAATTCATCTATGTATTAAAGTATACTTATTTATTTTATTATAGTTTTAAAATTTTTATTCTCATTTTATTATTCATATGAATTTTAAAATACACATTTATAAAAATATAATAAAGTGAAAATATGAGGAATGAATATAATGAATATTATATACAAGTATATTGCACAATGAGGGCCTATCTTTTGCATCTTAACTCAAAATTGAATGAAACCACCTTCATTAAAAAGATAATTTAGTTTTATGATGGAGAATATATAAGTCTGAAAAGTTTTCTTTGGGGCTTTTTATTCTGAGTGTCTAGTGTACACTATACATTATTTTTAAGGGATTTTATCAGTTGTGCCCCTCCAAGATATCGCAATATCAGTTATGCCCCTATCTTTTTGGTAATATCAGTTGTGCCCCCGACTTCTTGCCAATATTTCACTTGTGCCCCTCAGAGGGGCATAACTGATAAAAGATTTTTATCAGTTATGCCCCTCTGAGGGGCACAAGTGAAATATTGGCAAGAAGTCGGGGGCACAACTGATATTACCAAAAAGATAGGGGCATAATTGATATTGCAATATCTCGGAGGGGCACAACTGATAAAATCCCTATTTTTAAATGAAAAAAATATAATTTTCTTTATATTTTATGTACATTTTTCATGTTCAAATTTTTTTTATTTGAGGTGTAAAAATAATAAAATATAAAGGGTCCCAAAAATAATTTATTGGAGAATAAAATTAGAGTTTCTTGTGTGATTTTTGGCCCTTGTCTCCACCTACTTTATTATTTGTCATCAAGTCATCATGATGTCTATGTCTCGGGGTTTAGGGTCATTTAATATTTTTTGTATTTATTTCTTTTCTTTTATTTTTTTATTCTTTAATTTTAGCATTTTATAAACTATTTATAGTATAATTAATGAGTGTTATTTTGTACATATTAATGCTATTTACATGCATTTATCTAGAGATTTTAGGCCAAAATGAAATAACTAAGGTGATGAAATGGATATTAATTTCCCTCTAAAAAATCAATCGATCGAAGTAGGTCAAGAAAGTGGTTCACACAGTGCAGGATCTACAGTGTCGATGAAGTAATCACGGTCGATCGACCAACAATTTCAACAATCAACCCACAATAAATAAATAAAGCAATAAACTTAAGCGTGGATCAAATTTTTTTATAAACCTATGTGTAAATGTGTATAGTGGACAATTAGATGTAGGGTCTCAAATACAGGAAACAAAATAGGTGTAGCAAAGATTATTATCTATAAATAAATAATAATATATGAATGTATGTACTAAGATACATGATATTCTCTCACATAATGTATTTATGTGTTTTTGAAAGATTAATTATTAATTTTACATTTTTTTGTATTTTTTTGATATATATATATTATTTTTTTAATATTTTTCTGATATCTAATTTCTTTTTTTTTAATATATAATAAGTAATTATATCATCGGATAGGTAATAAGTATAATATAAGTTATATATATAATATATAATAAATATAGAAAAATTAGAATATATAAATAAGAGAAGTCCTTTTTAATTTTTTAATGGATTTAAAATATATTTAAGGTAATTGAAATAACTAATAATATTAAAATATGTAAATAGTACAATATAGGGTATTATATTTATAAATATATCTATAAATAGTCAAAAATTACTAAATAGTTTATTTTTGTGTGTTTTATATTTTCCTACTATTTTTGTTTTTTTTGGGTATTTTTGCTAATTTTTAGGTATTTTTAATGTCCTAAATATCCCAAATCAAGGATTAATTACATATGTCAAATTCTTTTGAGATTTAACAATACTAAATATGTTAAACATTTCTCAAAACTTTTTTTTATGTAGCAAATAGTATATATAAAAATATAGGATAGAAAACTAATTTTTGTGGTTTTTTAAAAATATTTTTAAATTTTTTGTGGTTAGCAATGGTTTTTTCTTTTGTGGTTTTTCTTTTGTTATTTTTTGTGATTTTTGGTATGTAGTGAAAAAATAGGGTAATAAATGGTAGATTTTTTTGGAATTTTAAATAATGTTTCATATTTTTTGCATTTTTCAAGTCAAACAAGGAATAAAAAGTGCTCTTTTGATTTTCTATAAATAGAATACAAATGAAACGCGAAATAAAATGTGTACCGTAATAAATTGTGTCATAGGCACCTCCATCTATTTTTTCACGATTTTTGGAGCACGACTTGTATTTATGAAAAACAGAAATATAAAAATAAAATTCAATCAAGCTAGAAAGGGCATTTATGCAATATAAATTAAAGGTAGGGGGTACACGCAAAAACACCAGAATTGTTTTTAGTGTCAACTTGAATTTTTAATACTATTTTGCAATTAGAAAACTCAAGGGGTTATACATGCAATTTTCCCATGGGATCCATGTGAGGTGAAATAGTAGTGGACTAACGTGCAATATAGAAGAGTTACAGGGTCTCCTTTGTAAATTTTCTTGAAAATTATGAATATACTTAAAAGTTTACAATACTTTATATAAAATACAAAAGTGTAGAGGAGGTTTTGGGAAAATTACACCACTTGTGTACTTCTGATCCAGTCATTGTACGCACGAAATGCATCTGATTGGAGGGATGTCGTCATGTGCCATTTTGATAAGATCGAACGACCCAGATCTGGGTCTCATTATTGATCTAATGGTTGGCAGGTGGTCTATAAGAACATGAAGAACTCTCTGCCTCCTTACCTTCCATCATCAACTGCTCCGTCCTCCAGCGACCTTCCTTCGATCCAACTACGAAAATGTTACGGGGGGCCTCCGTGCGTGCTGGTCCACTCTGATTAGGCCCAGATGGCCTTAGTCACAATCTAGGCTCGCTTCTAGATTCGGGCAACCTGGAGAAGCTCTAGAGATTCTTCTTGGCTTCATATGGGTCCTTGGGGATACGAAATTGCACCAAAAAACTATGTGTCTCATGGTGAGTCACCACGACCAAATACTAATGTTGATCGCAGCGTGGATGGGTCAGGCAGAGATAAGAGATGAACTCCAGTTCTTGGATTCTTGTAGAATCCAAGGGGCGGATGGAGGTTTCAGATGAAGAATATGATCAGGGTAACGAGTGGGGATGAAATGAGTCGGGATACATGAGAATTCACAGTGAATCAGTGATGAATCCCCATTTCATAACCTTTATTCTTTCATTTTGGCCTTTAAACCCTAGCTAAATGCATGTAAATATCATTATTTTGTATAAATAAACATTCATTATTTATTGTATATTTATTGTAGAAATTACATTATTTAGAGCCCAAATAAAAGAATAAAGAAAGAAAAGAAAAAGAAATAAAATGCCAAAGGTATTTTATTACCCTAAACCATGAGACCAAGCCAAGAACTGATTTGGTTGACGAGGAATAAAGTAGGGGAGATAAGGGTCAAAAATACAATAAAAAACCTATTCCTTTATTCAGCATTGTTGCATTTGTGGGACCTATTTTATGTTCTATCTTTTATACCTCAAATTAAGAAATCTTGTACATAAAAGTTGTAGATAAAAATGAATAGAAAAATATAAAATTGAGTTTGCACAAAAATACAAAATTTCTTTGACATTCTATGCTCAAAATAAAAAGTCAAAACTTAAACTTCCTAGACCCATATCTCCTCAATAAAAACTCAAATTCCTAAAATCACCTTTAATTATATGTTACTTTTAATTAACTATTTAATGAAGGTGGTTTCACTTAATTTGGAGTTAAGGTGTGAAAGTTAGAATTTGGACCCCTATTGTATAGTATACTTGAATAAAATATTCATTTTATTTATTTCTCATTATTTTTTATAATTTATTATTTTTGGAAATTTGTAAATGTTATGTATAATATGTGTACATATTTAGAATAGAAAAAAGTAATAAAGAAAACACAAAAATGAAATAGTCTATATAAGTATACAGATAAAATACCTATACTTATACCTATATAATATACATCCCTATTAATTTAAGTCTACAAATAACATCAGAAAAATAAAATAAAAATATATTTGTGCATGTAAAAAAAAGCGGGAAATAATGAAATATGAAACTAAAATAATAAAATAATAAAATAGGAAATAAAAATAAATTTTGCAAAACATAGGTCAATATACCTATAAACGCACTTGCAAAAAGTAACTTGTAATAAATTCACTCATAAAAATATATAAAATACTTATTATAATACTACATAAAATAATAAACATTTTTTATTTTATAACAAAAGAACTAATAAAATCATTTACTATTTTTATTTAATTATTTTCGAATAGACTTGCCCTTTTATCATGTAGTGTCCTATGTGGACCAATCAGCAGGCGAGGATTGTTTATCTAGGTCAATTGTCCTTCCCCGCCTCTAACTCCCGACAGAGCCTCGAGTACCCCCACTTCCTCGAATTTTCCAGGCCACACTGTGCCTCCATTCGCCTTGAGTCCTTAATAGATTTCGTTCACATCACAATCACCAACCTCACCTGTTCATTAGATCTTATCGATCTACCTTGAGACTATCATTAAATCCAGCTCGAAAGTCGCCAAAAACATTCCCTTTTGGTCCCTCAGTGAGAGTCCATCAGTGACAGAGGTTCTTTAACCGACATCGAAGCACCGCAAGAGGAGAGCAGGTCCACGGCGGTGCTCCGAAGGCATCCTGCTCCCAGGTCCACCATCAGGTTAGAGCTACGCATTTTACTTTCCTTACATAGATTTCCATTCTGTCGTTTCATTCATGCATTTAATTTAATTTATAGATCATAGGAGTAGCTATAATTCTCGTCGTGAGTTCGTAAGAGCCAATAGGGTTCCGTCCATTCCACCATGATTCAACTCACTCCCTGACATGCCAACCACCTCATTCTCTTTCCCTAATGCTGCTCCATAGATCCATCTCATTTCCCCTTGAATCGAGTCACGATTCGAGGAGATCAAAGCTCCATCCCTCACCCTCACTAGAGTTGTACCCATTTCACCATTCACGAGGTCTTAGACCTCCTTACTTGGCCAAGAGGAACCTCTCGAGCCACTGAACCTTTTGTGCAGGCCCAACCTTCTTAGGAACCACCTAGAGCCTCAAATTGAGGTGTTTTGCACCTCCCAGGTCGCCTGGAGTTTTCACTTCTTGCCAGGTCTCTCCCGATGAGATCTGGACCTTCTGAGGTCCATGCATTTGTGTAATGACCCAAGGAACCTTCAGAGCCTTTTGGAGTGAAGATTAGTGTCTAGAGTTGCGTGGAATCGAAGATCGAAGCTTAGCCACTCGGTTCTTCTTCATGTTCTTTCTTATGCTCTAGATGTCGTCGGATCAGGAGGCCTCTCCAATTCTAATCTCAGCCCTTCGATCAAGATGAAGTGGCATTCCCCCTCAGACCCTCGTTGTGTTTTAGTGAAGATCCCCACCGTCGGATGACGCACGATAAGGTGTAAAATACACTCAATCTCTCCGTCTTTTTCTAATTTTGTTTTAGTATTTAATATTTGTCTGGAGTGTAAATAAATGTGTGAAAATTACATATAGCCCACCATACTTCCATACATTTGCACATAGATCCACGTCAGCTCAGCTCACATGGGCTTGCCACATGAATAGGGTATTTTGCAAGCATACACTCTTTCTTTTGTATATTTATTTTTAATACAAAAAATTCTATACTCAATGTTATGTTTTTAGAAAAAATTGTACATGGGACCCTGAACTATTGTATAAATACAAAAAGGCCACTTTGTAGCATTTTTAATTTATTTATTTATGAAAAATTGTATTTATGCCAATAGATTTTGTAATAGTATTTAGGAATGAAGGAAATATTTCTTTCAATTGCAACTTGATCCTTTCCCGAATATAAAATTTTATTTCTTGTTTAGTTTTGCTAAAAGTAACATATATTTTTAATTAATTTTGCAAAAATGTAAGTAAATGTTTGGGATGATTTGCTTCTATGTTCTAATTTTTATTTTGCATTCCTTGGCTTTTGTGTAATTATTGAAAAAATTGAATAGTGAATATTTTGTGCTTGTTTAGCTTTAAAATTGCAAAAAAATATTAAAATGCCTTGAAAAATTACAAAAAATTATATGATGTTTAGTATGTCCTGTATTAACTCCAGACTAAAATTCCTTGAAAATAGAAAGTGAAAACTCATAAAAATTAAATATCTCAAAAATCCATTATAAAAATACTAAAGTCACAAAAATCCAAAATATTTATTTCTAAATTTTCTTTTTATTACATATTATTAGTCAAAAAAATTTTAGAGAATTTTGACTTTTATTCTTATTTTTTAAAATAAAAAACAATAAGGCCTTTTTATTTAATCCTTATTTTGGTATGTTTTTTAATTGAAAAATACCTAAAAATAGTAAAAGAATTGAAAGAAATCAGAAAAAGATGAAAAAAAATAAAAAGCAAAAAAATAGATTCCTTGTATTTTTAGATATATATATAACATATACTATATGTATATCTATATATATTATCTATATGTATTTATATTATGTATTAATATATTTTATGTCAATATATTTATATTTTGTTATCAAAAATTTAAAAGAAATTAAAAATTAGTAAAATTTTAAAACCAATATATATATATATATATGTGTGTGTGTGTGTGAATGTATAAATATATATACCTTATTTGTATATCTATACCTATATGTATACATATATATATATATATTAATCTAATATATCTTATTATTATTAAATTACCTACATTTAATATTAATTCAAAAGAATATAATAAATATATATATAATAAAATCATTAAACCACACAATAAGACTTAAAGACAAGCATGTACATAATACACATTGATTAGCAATAATCATAGGCTACCTAGTTTGTTCTCTGCGGTTCGACCTCTACATGCTTACATGTTATACATTTTTGTTTGTAAAGTATAATAAACCGTGCCTCAAATTTTTTACTATTCATTGCTTATTGTTACATTGTGGGTACTTGTTGATCGGTCTAGGGATTCCCTTGCAGGTTGCCTCAATGACAACTCATGCTTCCACGTCATGAGGATACACTTTAGTCCTACTTGAGAAAAACCTGGCCATCAAATGGCACCATTTCCTAGGAGCAACATAGTGTAGCCTATTTTGTCATTATTTATCTTTTATTTATTCACTTATTCATTCATTTTTTTGTACATATATATTGATTAATTTATTCTTCTATCTCTTACATGTATATACCTTATTTTACATTTTGTTTAAATACATTATTTGATTACTTGTGATAATACATCTCTTTTGTTGTGTTCGTTGTGAGGGCCTGCTACACAAGGACGGCCTCTTAGGATGGCGATGCAACCGAGCAAGGTCTATATTGATCTTCTTCACATGACCAATTGAAGAGGCAACATGCATAGCAAGGATAACGATTAGCCTAGATTTTTAGTATAGAATGTTCTTTTATTTTTGTGAGGGAGAGATTTATTTATTTATTCACTAATAATTGTAATAACTATGGACTTGGATACTACTCTTCTCTACGAGGTTCAGTGCTCGGGTGATTGTTCACCTAGGGGCCTCGCCGTGGTTTTCTCATGTTTTCATTGCCTTGTTCATTTGTTTCTCGATGCTTTGATTTTTCCGCCTTTCTTTTTATTTGTTTTATGTGCATGGATTCCCTAGACTTTAGGTCGTTTGAATCGGTAATTAAGTCCAAACCCTAATAAGAATTATGTGCCTATAGTCTCTTACGTTTGGAACTAGTCAAATTAATAATTGTTAATTATCTAGACTTGAGACCACATGCTGAGAGAGGTCACATACAATGCTTGCAGGACCCATTATGGAAGGCACCGAGTGGCATCGAAGACAAGACTTTTGGTCTCATTTCTAAATATTTAACATGTGGTTCTTCACGACTAATAGAAGCTACTTTTTAGGGTGATTTTGTAGATAGGTTTAAAAATTCTGTTTTGCATACCACATGGGGAGAGCTGAGAAGCATTGTGCGTCCTCTTACTCTGCATGCATCATTAGCTTCAATGATGAGATTTCCATCATTGAATTGACTTGCATGACTTTTTTACTATCTCCCTCTGTTTTTGAGCACCTAGTACTTAAATAAGAATCTACAAAATCGTTAGGTGCTTGTATGCAAAATATCCAAAAAAAGTGAGAACAAAAATCTAAAATAAGTGGACTGCTAAATAAACTTCGACCTTAATTAAAATATGTAATGGAATTCATTGTCTTGGGTTCATAAAGACCTCATTATTTTCATGTACCTTAGGAGGGAACCAAAACCTCTCCCATATGAGGCACGACCCGCTAAGGATTAGAGCCCAAAATCTAATCTGTAATTTCCATGTGTATCGCATGGATTTAAAAGGTATTAGCTCTTATATCGTACATGACTGAGTAGGACCCTGTCAGTGATGGTGTTCATGCCTTATGTGAAACATCAACTTGGTCTGAAGTACTGAGCTTAGGCCATGTCGTCATAAGTGTGTCTGTCTCATCGATTTGCATCCGAGTAGGTCCTTACATGCCAACGGGTGATTCTGTTGCGAGCAAGGTCCGAGGTAGTGGTTTTGCCTATCAGCTTCCTCCCTCGTATTCTTTGGCTCACTAGGGATCCAGGAAGGGTTACAAGGACCTCAAAAAGTACATACTAAAGTTTAATAGAAGGATTAAAAGTATAGGATACTTTTCGAGCAGCACTCTCACTCCTATAGGGTTAGCAAGCTAAGGACTTGTAAGAAGATATGCCTGAAATAACATTTGATGGCCATGTTTACCTCAAGCAGTACTCAAGTATGAAATAAGATATGGATTTAACGTATATCAAATATGAAGAACGAGCTCTAGATTAAAATAATTGGAATCTTACCTAATCTAACCACTAATTAAAGGATTTAATGTATGAAATTAAAAGCTATGAAGAAAACTAACCTGATTGTGCTACAAAATGGCCTCGATTCAGCCAAGGATCAAAGAGGTTGTACCTCCGACGAGTTTGGTCGAAGATGGCTGGATCGACACCCAGAGACACCCCTCCTCGCTGCAGATGGCAGCATTCGACTCCTGTCACAATCCTAAAGCATCAAAGACAGGTCTGAGGGGCTAAGGACACTCCTAGAGAGATCAAAAGGCAAAACAATGGAGAATGGCAAGCTGTATAGATTGGGAAATGGTTGACTTCGAGGCATGGTGGCATGCCAAAGAGGAGGGGTTAGTGAGCATGATGAGGTCGGCGTAGATCAGGGTCGTTTGAGGATAAGGAAGGTGGATGGGAACCTGTGAGGTTTCTAACAAGTTGGCTGGTGGTCAGTACATTTGACCACCGATCTACATTTGAAGGGCCCTGATTGTTCCACATGGACCTATCAGAAAAAAAAGAGTAAAAATGCATGTAAATTCATTTAAAAAATAAAATGAATTCATTATTTATTATAAAATAAAAAATTTTCTAATTTTATGTAGTATTTATTTCAATTTTTATTTATTTTTTTCATTATAATTTATAAAAGTTACTATTACATGTATAAGTATAGATAAATATACTTATTTTTGATATTTTTATATTTTATTTGTAATATATATTTTATTATAAACATATTTTTATTTATTTCTAATTTATTTAATTACATATTTAGGTATTTTTATTTTATTTTTATGAGTTTATTTATGTACTTAAATAATTATGTACATATTCTTTATAGGTTTGTATAGGTATATATTATCTATGTATTAAAATACTTTATTCATTTTATTAAATTTTTGATGGATTTATTTTAATATAATTATGGACATGTGCTTCAAATAATATTTACAATTTTAGAAAATTATAAGAAATTTAAAAATGTAAATAATAATCATATCAAGTATTTTATACATGTATACAGCATAATGGGGTCCAAAACAAAACTTTTGCATCTTAAATCCAAATTGAATGAAAACGCCTTCATTAAGTAGTACTAAATTTTATATATCGTTAAAGATGAGTTTGGTCAATTATGATACAGTACGGATAAGATACATGCCTGCAAAGTTTTCTTTGTGCTTTTTATTTTGTGTGTCCCAGTCACATTTTGCATTATTTTTCGATGAAACCAATTTTGAATTTTTCTTTGTATTTTTATGTACAATATTCATATATAGGGTTTTAATATTTTAGATGTAAAAAGAATTAAGTAAACTAGGTCCCAGAATGCTATTATTGGGAAATTAGATTAGGGTTTTAATTATATTTTCTGTACAATTCTTCTGTCCTATCTCCCCATACTTTATTCCATGTCGACCAAGTCATCATGATGATTGGGTCTCATGGTATAGGGTCATTCAATGTCTTTTACATTTCATTCTTTTTATTTTCTTTCCTTTATTATTTTTTTTGGAATTAAATTAATTAATTATATTTTATTTTATACACTATTTTCTACAAGTTATTGAGTATTTATTTTGGTAAATTAATGATATGTGCATGCATTTAGCTAGGGATTTAATGCCAAAATGAAATAATAAAGGTGATGAAATGGAGATTCATCAACCCACTATACTTTCCTTTGCTAGGCCCTAGCAAGCACTAATGCCTATAAGTGCAAAAAAAGAAAACAAAGAAAAGAAAAAGAAACAACTTGGAATGATTTTAACTTTTAAACTTGTTTTCATAAAATCAAAGATTGGAGCTCAGCCAGACCTTTGTATTTTTAGTTTGGTCAAAACCTTATTGGGAATGAGACTTAAAACACAATAGCCTCCGAGAACCACAAAACTCTGCCCAAGTCTCCTCAAAAGCCAGGTCAGAACAAGTCAATGTCATACACAATCCCATATAACTATGAGTTTATCTTGTACAATGTAAGTTATATGTAACTCCTTTTGGATGAAGTGGTAAAAGTCAGGCTTCTCCAACATGGTGACAATAATTCCCCAATCTAGTAACTCATTCCACGAGATGAGGGGTATTCCCTTCCAAGTTCAAGTGTAGTCGGCTCAAGAAGAGGAGGTGGAGAGGAGAATGGATGGTAGCCAATGTAGCTACCTACCCCAAGATACTTGTCCAACTCAGCCAAGTCATCCCCCTACTCTCTCACTTGAATATATGACTTTGAAACTTAACTTCCTTATTGAGTACATATACTCCGACGAGATTTGATTTTTTTTACTTGTCTATTTTTTGGAGTTTTTGATTTTGCATTTTTTAATACTATATATAGAAACATTACATAACGACTTTTTCCTCTTGAGACAGTAGACTATCTCTTTTTTGAAGAATTATTACAACCCACAACATCCTGTCATTAGACCTCATGTATATTGTATCGGGTTGGGGCACAATGGACATGAAATCGTGACTTCTTATGTTTCCATTTGCTTGTGTCTCAAGCCATCAAATCCATCACTATACCACCTTAACTGAGTTGAGCAATGTGTAAAGTGCATGTGTGAAAGTTAGGTCACTATCGAAAAGAGTCATGCATGTGTTTTGAGATATTCTATTTAGGCAATTAAGACAACACTGAACCTAGTCTTGTGGTCTCAAAGAACTAATTCGAATTGACCTGAAGGACCTCAATTCCAGTTCCTATAAGGTTCATGTGATTAGATGGATTAAGGTCTAAGAAAGCTCCAATCTTCAGATTTTATTTAGACTTATTCAATTATCATTATCAATCCAAAAAAATGCAAATGCTACGTAAGAAAAATCTTTTTGTGAAACAATTTCCTAATTTTGAATTTTTTATGGAATTTTGAAAAAGTTTTTTAATTTTTATGAAAGTTTTGAAAAACAAAAGAGTTAGTGAAATAGGTATGTAGAAATATTTATACCGGAGTGCATCTTGTTATTTTACAAGAGTTTAGTCAATAATTTACACTAGGCTTTTAAGGGATTTAATTCGGTTATTTTTAGTTTTATATACAGAGTTTTTAAAGAATCTATATTTGTTTGTATTATGTCTATGGTTCTCAAAATAATTTGAAAACATTTTGACAAACATTTTGAAACCAATATTTTGAAAATAATTTTTGATAAGTAATTTTACAAATTTTGAATATCACTTTGCAAAGATTTTTCAAATAGTATATATAGATTTTTCAAATGTTTTTACAATCATTTTCCAAACTATTTGCTAATAGATTTTCAAAACATTTTATTCAAACAAATAAAAGAAATATTTACAAAAAAAATACAAAGGTTTGCAAATATTTTACAAAATATTTTTCTAATGGTTTTACCAAAGATTTTTTATGAATTTTTCAACCATTTTTAAAACATTTTACAAAACATTTAAAATCGGTTTATTAATCGTAATTAGAAAGAATTTTGATGTGTATTTTATTTTTATTAAATAGACATAATATTAAAAATAAGAGCGTACGAGTTATGTCTAAAGTATACGCAATGTATATATGACCACCCTATACTTAGCTTGATCTATGTCCTCATTGGTTAGAGAAAAAAAATATAACTCGTGCTAAGTATCTGAAAGTCTATACTACAATGACTAAATAAAGAATAGGAATCTGATCATCCACACTATACCTAGGATCAGTTTATCCTATGTATAGTAGACTTTGTACAAAGTAGGGAGGGTTGAGGGTGGGAAGAAACAAATCATTAGTTCGGTCTGTCTCCCCCTAAACATAGGGTAAAATATCACTAAGTATAGATAGAATACCAAGAGTTGAGAGACAGGTGAGGGATCAAAGAATGAAAACCCGAATACCCTTATCCCTCTTTACTTACGATGAAGCATATCCTAAGTATAGGAATGATGACTGGGATGAGTGGAACTTTAAGAAGAATGAAAGAATAGAATTCCAAAAGAAGAAAAGAAGAAAAAGATGAAATAATAAAAAATGTTTTTGAGTGCCTCGTCTAATTATGCTGATGTTGTGGATTTAAGCTCTTCATGGTAGACCACTTGTACAGAGTCAACCACATACAGGAATGTATCATACTCCAGACATGGCTTCCAAAGTTGTCCTTTGATGACAAAGGGTTGTGCATCAGCTGACAAATCAGATATCACTATGCTTCTATTATCACGCACATGCTTCACTACGAAAGGCCATGTCCCCATTCTCTTCAACTTCCATGGGAAAAGTTTTAACTTTGCATCGACCAACCAAACCTTCTAACCTGGCTCGAAAGTATTTTGGTGAATTTACTTGTCATGCCACTTCTTTACTTTCTCCTTGTACATCAGGCTACTATCGTATGCATAGTCTCTAAACTCAAGCATTCTGTTTAGATGGAGCTTCCTATTCTTTCAGTCTTCTTGGAATCTAAATTGCAGACATTTATTACCCATAAGTATTTATGAATTAGTTCTAGGAGAGGAGCTTTTCTCTTACCTCAGGAGAACTAATATCTCTTAGAGAGATGAAATATAGAGAACCATAATCTCTTTATGCATCTCGTAGAGGGTGTGGAAGACAGTTTCCCTAACGTAAAATTCCTTGCAGATGGCATGGCTTGCCTTAGACTAGGCGATAGGGAGACATTCCCAATGGTGTCTTGTATATGATCCGATAGGCCAAAAGAACTACGTCGAGTAGTTATGACCAGTTCTTCCTATCAGGATGTACAATCTTATGAAGAATTGTCGTAATCTCCCTATTTAAACATTCTACAAGGCTATCGGATTGTGGGTGGTAAGGAGAAGCTACTCGATGTTCTATGCAGTATTCCTAGGTCAGGTTCTTCACTTCTCTAATGATAAAATGGATACCACCAACGAATATTAGAAATTTAGGAATCCTGAACCATGTAATGATATTTTCTTTCAAAAATCGACAAATATTGTGATTGTCGGCGGCTCGTGTTGGGATAGCCTCCACCCAACGACTTACATAGTTGACAACGAGCAGAATATACTCAAATCCTCAGATATTGGGAAATGGGCCCATGAAGTCAATGCCCCATGCATCGAATACATATCAAATTTGAATACATTTCAGCGGCATTATATCTTCCAATAGTTCCACCCATTTTCTGATAATCAGTACAACATTTCACAAATTCTTCTGCATCTTTGAATAAAGTCAACCACTAGAGGCCGCATTGGAGCATTTTTGTTGCCATTCATTTCCTAGAGTGGTGTCCTCGAGATTCTCAGTTGTGATAATGCTCGAGGACACTAGGAACTTTTTCTTGAGGAATGCAACTCCTCTGATGCAATCTGCTCCAACAAAAAAGAGATAAGGATCCTCCCACTGGTAAAAATGAATTTCTGACAAAAATTTGTAAAATTTCAGCTCCGACCAATCTTATGGAGTTCTATTGGAAACAAGATAGTTCACAACATTGATGAACTAGGGGAGAGAGGTGACTGAAAAAATTGCTTCATCTGAAAGGTTTTTGTAATTGGAATCAAGCTCTACTCAGAAGTGTCTGGCTCTGGTAGTAGATAGATGATCTGCCACCACATTTTTAATTCAAGACTTGTCTTGGATCTCGAGGTCAAACTCCTATAGTAGGAGGATCCATCTGATGAGTCTTGGTTTGGTCCTTCTTGCTAGGTATTTGATGGTAGAATGGTCATTATGTACAATGACTTTGGATCCATACATATGAGATCTGAATTTCTCCAAGGTGAAGATGACTGCTTGCATCTCTTTTCGATTACAGTCCAATTCTTCTGAGCTTCATCTAATGTCCTGCTAGCATAGTAAATATCAAATGCTAAGCAATCTCTTATCTATCTCAAAACCTCTCCAATGGAATAATCAGAAGCATCTAACATGATCTCAAATGGTAGAGACCAATCTAGCAGTTGAAGGACAAGGGATTGAGTGATCAAATCTTTTAACTGATTTAAGGTTTGGAGGATTCAGGCATCTACAATGAAATCTATCTCCTTGCCCAGAAGATTAGTCAACGATCAAGTAATTTTGCTAAAGTCTTTGATGAAACTTCGATAAAATCCAATATGCCCCAGGAATCGTCAATCTCGCTTCAAATTTATAGGTGGCTCGAGTTTGGAAATGATGTCCACCTTTACAGGATCTACCTCCATGCCACACTTTGAGATGACATGGCCTAACACAATACCCTCAGTCACCATGAAGTGATTTTTTTACTATGATAGCACCATGATCACATAGCAACATCTTTTCAATACACAATCTATATAAGATAGGCACTGATGAAAACCGTCACTAAAGACTGAGAAATCATCCACGAAAACCTCAAGAAAGCTACCAACCATATCTACAAACACTTCCAACATGCATTATCAGAATGTCACCGGAGCATTGCACAAACTGACAACAATCTACGGAAGGCATATGTCCCAAATGGACAGGTGAAGGTGGTCGTCTCTGCCAAGTTTGAAATTGCGCTATTTAAGAATAATGTCGTGTGAATTATCATTTGCTAAAAATAATGTGTATCATTTAGTTGTAGGCGGCAATCAGAATCGGTCAAGAAAATAACCACAATTAATTAGTCAATTTTTAATTGCGTGGTTTTATGTTTATTTTACTTGAGCAAGTCCCAAGGTCGAACACAAGGAGGAAAAGAAACAACTTAGAATTATGTCTATCAAAGTTCGTGCGCGTTTTTCGAGGCGGTCTTTTTTTGTAATCTTTTAATGCAACAAGGGATGCAAAATGCAATTTCGGCCTATTCTGGGGACTAAAATGTAAAAGTCAATCAAACAATGTCCAAAAATATGAAATTTATAATTTTTTGGAATTTTTTGATGCAAGATGAATTTTTTTATGAATTTTTAAATGCAAAAAAAGTGAATTTCAATATTTAATTACAATAAATATTAAGCCTTATTATGTTCAAGGGATAAAATTATCTAAGATCTATCACTAGGTAATGCATCTCAGAAAATCCTAAACCTTGAAAATGTGAGTTTTAATACCTATTAAAAATTAAACATCGAAATATGCAAAATGATTTTTACAAGGCAAATTATGCATGCAAATGCAATTCTTTTTTCGGACAATGTTGAGCACAATTAATTCTACAATATGTGATTTTTCGGGAATTGTTAGAGCAACAATTAATTAATTACAAATTTCAGAGCATGAAATGGGAAAAATATGCAATTTTCCGTAGAACAATTGATTATTAATTAACCATTGATCACAAAAATGTCCACAATATATCAAGATGTATAAAATTAAGTGAAGAACACAATGCTAATTTTTGATGAAGAAAATATGCAATGTAGAAGTTTTAAATCACAGGGAGTACATAGGGGTATTTATGCAAATTATAATAATTTAAAAATAAAATTAAATGCACGGGCGCCTATGTGTAATTATCGATATGAATGGGGGCGAATCTGCAATTTTCTAGAGTGGCACGTGTGTGGCATGTGCCCTCTGGTTGGTGGGTTGTTCTGTAAATAGAAGGACCTCTGTGGTGCGCCTTGTAATTTTCCCAGAAGGATACGTGCAGAGCACGTGACCCTGTGGCTTCTAGACGAATTGGAGGGATGTCGTGGGCCACTTGCAAATTCACCAGTGGGTCACATGCACAGCACGTGACCCCTGGAAGCTGGCGTCTGCTGACATTCCCCTGCCCCACGTGCACGGCACGTGGCGGGGGCGTCGGGCTCGGAGCTCGATGCTGGCGGTGAGGTGGAGGTGGAGGTCGCTCTTGGAGATGAGACCTAACGGTGGATCCAGTGTCGTCCCCTAGTGGCAAAGCGAAGCGAAGACGTAGGGGTCGTTGGCGGTGCTCCGATGGGTGGCTCCGTGCGGTGACTGAAGCCGGTAAAGTCAGTGATGCTTGCGGCGGTGTACGACTAAGACATTGGTGAAGTAGTCGGTGAAGTCAGGCAAAGCCACGACGGTGGTGAACCTCTAAGGGGTTGAACACCGACCGCGAGGATGTAGTAGCTATTGTCGAAGACGGTTGACGGTATTGACCAAAGTCGGAGTCATTGGCTCTACGGAGTTACCCGGAGCACGGCAACAAGTGCGACGGAGAGCTACTTCTGCAACGAGGGCTGGGGGCCCTCGGATCTTGCCGGAGAAGGGGGCTCGTGGCGGTGTCACCACTGCGGGGTAGACCTAGGAGCAATCGGTGGATGGGAAAACATGGAGTGTGGCGGAGTTCTTAAATAGGGTCGAGGGTTCGTCGAGGAAGGAAGGTAAACTGGGGATCTGTGATTGGATTCGATCGGATTCGAGTGAAGATGGGCTTTGGTTGTCTATGGAAGGAGATCAACTGGTGATTCGAGGAGTCGAGGATGAGATTGGAATTGATGATAGCAGCGCGAGAATCGTGAAGGATCGGAGATCTGGAACGATCGGGGATGGCGAAATTGCGGGACGGTGGAGGCGAGATCGGCAGAGATTTCGGGGGTGTGATTTGCGAAAGGAGGGAGGAAGACGAAGGGCACTGGCCGTCTGATCGGTCGAGATTGGACGGCCCAGGGGTGATGCGTGGCGGTCGGATGGGTCGAGTGAAGGAGCACATGCATGGACTTTTAATTATTATTTTTATAAAAACTAATTAATATAAACCCAAAAAATGGCTGACACGTGGCAGCTATAGGAGCTGCCACATGTAAGCACCCTAAAATTCAGAGAATAAACAGAAAAAATAGAAAAGAAATAGTAAACGACCTCGGATCGAAAAAGTTTCTTCACGAAAATTGCTCGTCTCGATGAGATCTACAATTTTCACAAAAAAACTAAAATCAAAATCGATCAATTGCACAAAGTGATATTTTGGGGTATCCCATGTACATAGAATACCTTGAATTTTGGATTTTATAATTTTTTGTTACTTTTAAACTAGATAAAAATCCGGAAAAAATACGATAAAATCAAAGATAAATATAGACACAATGATCCATTTTTTTGGATTTTAATTAATTATGGAAAAGAAGAAATAAAGTAAAACACGAAAAAGACCGATTTTGTACAAACAGTTAGTGAAGACTTGGACTTAATTTGTTTCTTTGATTTCAAGCTCAGTTTGGATTTGGATTTTTACGCATTTTAATAAAACTTGTATCAAAGAAGACAAATAAAAAAGAAATAAAATAAAATAGGTTACATATGTACATAAAATAATAGGTCAAAATTAGCTAAAATACTAATGTACAAAAGAGGCCCAAAACCCAACTTTCACATACGAGCTCCGATTCACTTGAACTCGGTGTTGTTTTGAAGGTAATTGAATGTGCATTAGTTTAAAAGTGAGTAGGATAAAAAGGGACACTGGATGAGGGAGATATGAGGTTTTTAGTCTGAGAATCCTAAAACTAGGGTTTGGGTTTTTGGTCCACTTATTTGGGTTAGTGATTTTTTTGTATTTTTCATTTATTTTTGTTAGTGATATGTATACAGTAGAGGTGGTTTGGGTCATTCGGAGTTAGCATGAATTAGTTAAAAATCAGGGAAGTTAGGCTATTTACAGGTCAATTTTGGCTGGGATTTTTGGCTTCTTATTTTGTGCAGAAATGGGTGCTAAAATGCAATTCTTATTAAAACATACATGAATGCTAATTATGCAGAATAAATGAAGAAATGCAAGTGATTTTGAGGGATTTGAGCTTAATTAATGAGATTTAGAGTGATGAATCTGAGATTCATCATCCGCGTATACTTAAACATGCTCGTCCCCGAGCATAAAAAAGAAATGCCATGAGGTAAAATGAGATTGGGTTCCATACCAAGACCATGAGCTGAAGGTGAAAATGAAACTAGACTCGACCTTGGGATTATTATTTTGGCGGAACTTCTGTGAGACTTAGAATTTTAAAATCAACTGCCTTCAAGTTCTACACATCATTGTTACGATTTTGGCTCAGGAGTCATCTTAGATCAATCCTCTTCCCAATGTATACCCTATGAACATTGAACAATCGACTCAGGTGTGTGAAAGGTTTTAGCTCTACCCATCCAGAATGCCGGACTACCATGCAAACCTCCTCTCCAGTACCTCGTCCTCGGGGAGTCAGGTATTTCCTTCTAAGGTCTGTCGTGTTCTGTTCACAATCGAATTGGAGGGAGAAGTTAGAAGAAGGAGAAAAGAACTGGAGGGTGGCCAGGGTAGTCACCTCTCCTTGTGAAGCTGGCCAGTGTAGCCGATTCTCCACCAAGATCTGCAGGTTTTCTTTGATGCTTGGACCTTTTTGGTCAGATATTTATTTGGTTGTGGCTTCTTTGTATTTGGAATTTTTGGTGGTTCTGCTTGGATCGTGTTGTGCCCCTATGGATATAGAATCTTTTTGTTTCCGTACATTTTTTGGGGTCTTAGAAAAAATTGTGCCCAGTCGTTCATCCCTTTTCCAAAGCTGTATTTCAACCCGCACTCTGGTCTTTAGATTTACACGCTACCAGAAAAGAAACTTACACAGTCTTCCAACATCCCGTCTGAGTTGAGCTAAGTGCATAGGTTGAGAGTACAAATTAATTCTATATTCCATAGTTGTACCTATAATGAAGAGACCAATTTAGACACTAAGAGTCAAATGCTGCACTTTGTCTTGTGGAACTCAAAGAATTAAGTCTAAGACCAGAAGCGTCTAAAATCCTATTTCTTAGTGAAGTTCCTCTGAAAATTAGGTGGAGTAAGGTCAAGTCCAGACCACTCTCGGTTTCTTCTCATAATTCGGTTCAGAAGCCAAAGACTCTTCACATATGCAAATGAATAAAATCCTGGATGAAGTGCAGGTGTGTGAAATGCATATGCATTCTTTTCTTTTTGTGATTTTTTTTGAATTTTTATGCAAGGGATTTTTTTGTTTTTTTGCAAAAATTAATAAGAAACCATTTTTTAAAAAAATTTGGGCACAATCAGTGTTAGTAGCAAAACTCTTTTTCTTTTTCTTTTTGTTTTTGTTGTTTTTTCTTTTTTTTCAAAATAATTACCCACCCCATAAATACATATAGACTTACGCGAAAGTACGAGATATGGGTAAAAAATATATACACAGTATATATACAGACCCCCCTATACTTAGCGAGTGTTGTGTCCTCAGAGCACAAAAAGCGTAAAGGATACATAGCTTGGGCTAAGCGTAAGAGAGTGAAAATAAAAGAAAAAGAAAAAGAAAAAGAAAGAGATACAACGGTCCGCCCCTATACCTAGGCTGTGAACAATCAAAGTATAGAAGTAGAGCGGAAAAAATGAAGCAGTCGGGATATGTGAATGAGGAGAGTATATATAGATGAGTGTCGGTTCCCCCTATACTTACGCTCTGGTCAGCCTAAGTATAGGAGAAGGGTGGAAATGATGTAATCGTGAGAAGGAGTGTGATGAGGGAAATGGTATATACAGATGGCATCGATCCCCCCCCCCCTATACTTAGGCATTGGCCAAAGTAGAGAAGAAGTTGTACAAGGAGACCGATGTGGTCAGGAGGGAGGGTGGGTAGAAGATGATTAAGGCAGTTTTCGGCCGATCTTTTTGTGAGCCTGCGGTGGGAGATCATAATGGCGAGTCGGAGATGAATCATATGATTCCCAACTATTATCGGTGTTATCCTCAGCGAGGTCATGTTCGACATTAGATGAAGCGTATGAGTCAGATGAAACGTAGCCATCATCAGAGTTATCCTCAGAAGAATAGAATTTGAAAGTGGACATACTCCATATACTCTTGTCTTTTTGGTTCTTCCAATGTTTTCTCAGAATTTATTCCTTCTTGGAATCAAGCGGTTTGTCCTCGGATGAATACTCAGAAGCACCAGTCTGATGAATACTCATTCATCACTCTTTATTCTTATATTTTAGCTACAAAAACCTTTGCAAATGCATGTATATAGTTGTAAATATAAATTATTACCAAAAGCATGCATGTTGTAAAAAGTAATAATTAGCATGTTTTTGTGCAAAAATAAAAATATAAAGATCAAAAAAAGAAAAAGAGGGAAATATTTAGAATAAATATTGAGCAACCTAACCCAAGGGAGGGCTCAACATGGGCCTGACCGCATAAAAGCCAAAGTAAAGGGAGATAGGGGCTCATGTGTGTAAATATATTATGTAAATAAAATAAAAATATTTTCCTCCCAAAAATAGACTCAAAAGGGCTTGTGAATATTTGTATATATTTATAAATATAAAATCAAGATAAAAATAGTAAAATTAAAAAGAAAACAAAAACATCACTTATGTACATAGTCACCATGTATATAGTCCATTCATCTTATATTTATTTAGCCTTATAAATAAATAAAATTAATTTCTAAAAATTTTGTAAATATTCTATATGATATGGTGTAAATAAATAAAATAAAAACAATTTAAACAAAAACAAAATAAAAATAACAAAATTAAAAATCAGAAATAATATTGTGAATATACCATGTATATATATGTACATATCTATTTATTTCACCTATGTAAAAAAATAATAAAAATAAAATACAAATATCTTTTTATTCCTTATTTTTATGATATATATAAATAAAATATAAAATGGGAATAAAATTGTATAAAAATAACAAATTAAAAATCAAAATTAAAAACCCTATATTGTATATATACCTATGTATAGTACTATAATGTAAATACCCTATTTTTACTTTGAAAAATTAATTAAAAATCACTAAAAAATAGAAAAAATTAAAACAAAAATATTTCATGTTTTGAGTTTTTAATAAATAGGCCATTTACTATTTTTTAATGATTTTACAAATATTTTCCAAATGGCCTCTTCCCATTGGTCCAGGGGGTTGTTGACCGCTGGTCAACCCCCCCCCCCCAGGACCACCTTCCACGGGTTTTGGTTCACGGACCCAGTTTCTCGGATTTTCCCCATCCATACCCGATCACCATCTCCTTAAACCCCGGGTCCATCTTAATCATGGCAGATCCGGCACCTTCGTCGGCGCATCCGCATCGAGATCCGCGCCTCGTGCAGCCCTACCCGATCACTCCTAGCCGGACCTGCACCCATACTTAAGCTGAGCTCCGCCACCGTAATTCTGATCTTTGGCTTGTCGTTCCTCCTTCCAGTGACCTCCACCTTCTGCGAGAGAGTGACAGCTTGCCTCGGAGGTGTTGCAGCGAGGCTGAGGACGCTCAAACCACTGATCCGGCGAGCCACCACCGTCGTGCTCTGCCCAGAGCAGGAGCCAGAGCCTCGGACGTCGACGCTCCTCGAGGTGAGGACCCAGAGCTTCGCAAGCTCCTTCCCAGTCGAACCACCCACCCAGGTAGCGTAGTTGTTTTCTCCTTTTCTCTAATTTCCGATTACCCCCAATTCGTCCCGTCGCCGACCACCTTCGATTCCGGTCACGTCACCCATTCATTCGATCATCGGGCTGCACCATAGCATCCGCCTTCCTCCCACGCACGTTCTGCACCCCTCCATTCAACCCAGCTCGCACAGGAGCAGGGATTCGAGCTCCTCCGTCCATCCCCTCGCCGGAGCTCACCCCCACCGACTCCCCGACCACTTTCACCACGCCTAACGGGGTCGAGGCAGTTTGCCCTCGACCCGTGAGATTGCTGATGCGCTTTGCAGGTACCTCCAAGCCCATCTGAGGGCTTGGACCAGTTGGTCCAGCAGCTCCGCCTCCGCCTGGCTCGCCAGAGCATCTCGGAGCTCCATCGAGCCATCGGAGGCTTCCGTTCGACGCGGGAGGCTTCCACGGTCCTTCTCCGATCATCAGAGGCCTTCCAGGAGGAGACCAGCGCCGACACGAGCCCGGCGAACTTCACCGGAGCCCAGTTCTTCCTCCACCCTTCGGAGACATCCGATCGACCCCGAGCTCCAGATTTGATCACGTTCGTCCATTTGAGGAGCAGCATCGACCGCTAGATCCGTTGAGGGTTGATCTCCCCCGTCGATCCAGCGAGATTCAGCCACAGCCACCATCCACCTTTTGATCTTGCACGTGGTAGCTCTTGGACCGTCCGATCAGCGTCGAAGACTCCTTCGTTGGGTGCCACCCGCATCTCAGCCGTCCATCCACCACGTGGCGCCCATCCGTCGGCTAGACTTAATAAAGGGTAATTTGCCCTTAGGCCCTGCCTTTTATTTTATTTAGCATTTAGTCCTTTAAATACGTTAGATAGTTGTTTTATTTTTGGTACAATTGCACTGTGGACCCTGCGCTTTATTTTATTTGCTTATATGCCCCTGTTTATGGACTACTACGTGCATCAACACGTGTTTTGTTGGGTATTTTGCGTCAGTAGCCCTGTAGTTCTGGTTGGTTCTGAAATGAATGAAAACTTTTAGATAATTGCTTTTATACCCCTGTGCGTGAATTAATTGTGCATGTCCGTGTATTAGTGGGTAAATTACAAACAAGTCCCCGGACTTTTGGTACCTGTTACCAAATAGTCCTAGGACTTAGTTTTCCTTGCAGATAGGTCCCTGAGTGCCCTAGGCACGCGCGACGTGCGTGTTTTCCTGGGTATTTTGCACCGGAACCCCCAGAGCTTTGGGTATTTGCACTTAGGTCCATGTGCATAGTACCTAACTTTTATTTTTGAATAAATTAGCAAATCAACTCCAAATCAAATGAAAATTGGACACGTGGCTCCTGCAATGTTGTAAAATTTTCTGGAATTTTTGGAGACATTTTTGTTTCGTTTTGATATTTTTAAAAATTCAAAAACATCCATTTTCGTTACTGTTTGATTTTAAAAATCACAAAAAAATATTAAAACCTATCTAAAAATTACAAAACAATTAGCTACTGTTTGTTTTTACATGCTTGATTTTCTAGCCAATTTTGGCTATTTTGCATTACATAAAACTCATAAAAATTGAAAAACACCTAAAAACTCATAAAATATCTAATAAATAATTTAAAAACCCAATAATAATAATTAAGGTGCCCAAATTTTCCTTGTTTCTTCCTCTATACAGGAAAATTACTCCAGGCTTATTAGGGATTTTTAGATATTTTATCTAAGTCCCTTAAGCTCGGCTGGACAGTACCTCCTTTTTCTGTCATTGTTTCATTTTTAGAAAATTAAATAGAAATAAGAAAAATCCCAAAAATTCAGTAAAAATAGTAAAAATTATAAAATACACAAAAATATTTTTATTTGAATTTTTACTTGATTTTTGATGCATTAAATAAATAGTTGAATTGCCTTGTTCTCTTGTTTTTCTTATTTTCTTAATATATTAAAAATCCAAAAAAAATATAAAAAGATTAAAATCCACCAAAAATACTCTTTTCTTTTCTTTTCTTTTATTTTTGACTTCTTCGTAGGCCTCAAGGCCATCACGTGCTCCTTGTGTTCGACCCTGGTCGCTATACCAGGTTAATGAAATAGCAAGACCGCTATTGATTTCGAGTTGATTTTATCTTATATTGGTGGTCTCTTTTTCTGGATTGATCGTGTCTGATTGCTTGGGTCGCAACGACCATTTAGTACCTCATACCCGAGCCTTCAGAGGGGTCATCAGAATGGCGTCGTTGCCGGGGAGCACGGCTTACTAGTTTTCGTTTTATTTTCGTTTTCTTTTTCGCGGCTTTTTATAGCTCTTTCTGAGTTCGTGGTTTTTCACGGCTTTCTGTTTTTCCTTTCTTTTTGCTTTATTTTGTTTTGTTTTTGTTTTCTTTTATTTTTGTCTTTGTTTGATTTTTGTTTGATTGATTTTATTTGCCATTTTGCACATATACCCCTATTTTTATTTCTTGAATATAATTGATTATTTTATTGGTCTGACCACTTTGTTTCTTTCTTGCGAGGGCCCGAGGACCGAGGCAGCTGATTTCGAGAAGTCGGCGCAACCGCGGGACATGGAGGTGGCTCCCTTCTGCACGGAGCCACAAGAGAGAGCGAGAGGGGAGCTGAGTGAGGGAGAGAGTAGCTTAGTTTTCTTTCAGCACATTTCATTTGTATTGTAATAATACAGGGACACTCAGAGACTTTGGACTTGGCTTGACTAGCGGGTCTGTTTCGCCGAGCACCAGTGTGCTCGGGGGACCCTTAGGTTTTTCGCGGCTTTTTCGCGGCTTTTGATTTTTCGCTGCCTTTTACAGTTTTGCGCGGTTTTTATCGAGCCCCTAGACTTAGGATTTTCTGCTTGACTGTGCCGTAATTAGTAGGATCCCCACACCTAATTGCTTGCCTGTTCCTATAGTGCGATTAGTTGGACCTACTAATAATTCATTAATAAAAATAACTGACTCATCCCCTTCGTAGCCTACGTGCCGTAGCCTGCCCTGCCAAGCGCTGCTCCTGAACCCGATGTGTCGGGAGGAGGAGGGGTAGACCGAGACCGGACCTTTGGCTTGAAGGATCGGTGACCAGTTAGACGGTTCTTCGAGTAGACTTGCTTGTTTAGGACTCAGTTTTCACCGCTGCACCATATAGGTAGTTTATTTTTAGTCTTTACATTTCTGCGTGGATCACTTGCATGTAGAGTGTTGGAGGAAGGTATGCATTTCTATCTTTGCATGCATCATTGATTTCATCGTGCATCGGCTTTTTCGTCTTCTCCCCCTGTTTTTGACTAAATAACCAGGAGAACTGAAAAATTCGTTAGGCCTTTTGTTTTCATTGAAAAATATTAAAAAGAAAAACAATAAAATTGGGACTGTTTAAGCTATTGACCCTAAAAGACACTTGACTTAAAAATTTGTCTTGGGGAGAGCAACCCCCTCATTGGTTGGTTTGATTGCGCGAGAGAGTGACCTGCACACTAGGTAGAGCCCTCCAGTGCTATTTTTGACTGATTACCGACTTTTCCGTGCGGGCCAGTCGGTTGGGGTAGCATCGGGTATCCCAACAGGTCACGTAAGCGCTCTGATAGATTGTTTGTTCACCTAATAAAATTTAACAAGATAATTTGACCGAGCCTTTACGGCCTTCAGCTCGCGTTGCGTTGGTGAACAGAGGGTTTGGTTGCCGATCACAGTTTCTCCAGATCTCATCCGCCTTACTCGTCAGATCACGATGATGGGTAGACGCTCTCTTAGGCAGCCTCTGGCTGCACCGCTTTCGGGCACGTCTACCCGATCATCTAGGTTGGCCTGCGAGAGCCGAGACCAGCTCTCCGAGCCCGAGTATGACTCCGCCCAGTTCCCCCTTGACCCCCTTTCTTTCGGTTCTGAGAGACATGAGCCAGAGGAGAGACTAGCAGACTTATCAGCACCTGAGTTTGGCTCATTTGATTATGCAGACGCCATGGCCGGCAGTTCCGAGGATCGCTCCCGAGGTCCACAGCCTGAGCACTTTGTGTTGGACCAGGGTGCGATCAACTCCACCCTGATCGCCTCCTTAGAGACCGTTCAGCAGCAGTTGAGGGATCAGGGAGCATTCATGCTCGACATGAGGAGAGAGTTGGAGCAGATGCGAGCAGAGAGAGCAGAGCGAGAGCAGAGGAGAGAAGGGTCGAGGATCTGGATGATGCTGATGCAGCAGCTGCAGCAGTAGCCGCCGCAGCCGTGGCAGGAGGACCACCGAGACCGATGCGGGAGTTACACAACCCCGGATCGACGCTGATGCACCAGTGGGTCGTACTTCCATCCATCGTGGGGGACTTCCAGTTCCGCCCGAACACCTTGCATTTACTCCCCCGCTTCCACGGACTCGCTACTGAGGAGCCCCATCTTCACCTCCAGGAGTTCCTCATGATCTGCAGTACTGTCCACGATCGTCAAGTGGACCAGGATACTATTCGGATGATTGCCTTCCCCTTTTCCTTGGCCGACAGAGCATCCACCTGGCTGAAGCACTTGGGGAAGTTTGTTTACACCTGGGAGCAGCTCCGCACCGAGAACTTGAACAAGTACTATCCACTCGGGCGGACCAATGCAGCGAGAGCCCTCATCAGCAACTTCTCCATGCTCCCCAATGAGCAATTCCATGAGGCATGGGAGAGGTTCCGTGAGCTGACTGATCGATGCCCGCACCATGACATCTCGAAGCCCAACCTTGTGCAGAGCTTCTTCAACGGGCTGACACCAGAGCTCCAGGGCTTGGTGAATGCTTCTTGTGGCGGGTCTTACTTCGCCAAGGATCACGACCAGGTATGGGCCATCTGCGAGGAGATGGTCGACAACTACATGGTGATGTCCCAGACCAGGTTGTATACTCAGGGCAGACCCAAGCAGCAGCTAGGACCCGTGCAGTACCAGAGGATAGCACGGGTCGACGCCGGTCCATCCAGTTCATCCGCAGTAGCAGCAGCATAGGCAGAGTCGTTCGCTACGGATATGGGTATTATCAGCGAGAAGTTGGATCGGATGGAGCTGATCGAGAAGAAGCAGTGCCAGGGCATCACTCAGATGGAGCAGATGGCACAGACTCTGAGCGACATGAAGACCCAGCTCATGTGTCTCCAGGAGGCACAGACGGCTCCACAGCCCCGTCTTCAGTCGCGAGGCGATACCGGCGGTAGCAGCAGCTCGTCCCAGCGCTCCAGCTCACACCAGCAGCCTAGACAGGTTCACCTTGTATAGGCGGAGCCGTACCAGCAGTAGCAGCCTGCCTACCAGTCACCACCATCTCCAGACATGCAGATGGTGGTATACCAGCCGGATCAGCATCTGGCATTGCTACCGCCACCCCAGTACGATGAAGAGCCATTGATGGATGTCAACGGGATTTGGTATGACCGCCCTCAGCCTGGAATCTGATGGGACCATCTCGGATTCAAGTGGGGGAATGGAGGTACCCAGCCCCAGCAGCAACCATCTGGTCAGGGAGGCCAGTACAGCCAGCAGAGGGATCACCAGCAGCAGCAGCCCCCAGTCTACCAGCCACAGCAGCAGACATCCTACGTTCCTCGTCCCTATCAGCAGGGACAGTCTTGGAGGCGAGAGCAGCCTCACCAGCCACACCAGCAGCAGCATCCTTCCTCTAACCCCTCTCAGCAGCAGCAGCACCAGTTCCAGCAGCCTCATTACCAGAGAGGCTACCCGTCGGGCTCCCATGGACCACTATATGAGAGCCCCGCCTTGGACGACATAGCCCGCCTCCTCACGGACCAGCAGGCTACTTTTAGATGGGAGATGGACGAGTTCCTCCAGGAGATGCGGGACATTGTGAGAGGGAAGGCCGCTATTCCTGCCCAGATCGAGCCGAACCCCAACAGCCTGAAGAGGAAGTCTGAGCAGGTAGTTTACACTAAGCATGCCACTCCTAGTGATCTGTTTGATGATATGTCTTCAAATCTTTTTGATGTTGATTTTGTCACACATAGGAGCGGTAGGGCACCAGCAGGCGGCGCCTCGTCTGAGCGACGGCACGAGGATACATCCATGGTGCTAGATGAGGAGGAGGAGAGCGGTACTGAGGCCGCTCATGATGATGACGGTGGTACTGATGCCACCAAGGATGCTGATTCCACCAGCGGTGCTCAGGCCACCGTTTCACCAGTTCGAGGAGGTGGTACTGACGCCACCCGAGATGCCAAGCCAGAGCACGGTACTGAGGCCGCGAGACGTCCAGCAGAGCCAGCCTGTGGTGGTACTGAGGCCACCGGTGTTCATTCTGAGTGAGTTGTTGTCTTTCCTCATTCTGATGTACCTCGGAACAATGTTGTGAATAAAGGAAAAGGTTTAGTTTACTCTAGTCCCACTGTGGTGCTTGATGTATGTGCGGATCCGGTCGTCGAGCCGTCTAGACCTATTCCTAGTCCTTCATTTGAGAAGGACCCTGTGATCCCCTTCCCTAGATCCCTTCTGATGGGGAAGGGGAAGAAAAAAGAAAAAGATCCAAAAAAGAGAGAGAAGGAGGAGTTCAACCAGAGCATGATTGACCGATTCCATATACAGCTGACCCTTCAGGAGGCTTTGCAGCACATCCCCCTTCTTCAGTGTTCTTTGAGAGACAGGACTACAGTCAGGAGGAGGAGGAGGAGGTACCACCATTCAGAGATTCATGTGCTGACGAAAGCCATGTGTTTCACGATCCAGAACCGTCTGCCGGCCAAGAGGCCAGATTCAGGAGCCCCTTATGTCAGATGTCACATTAGAGAGCAGAGGTTCGACCGGACTCTATTGGATAGCGGATCGTCTATCAACCTCCTTCCGGCAGCCCTTCTCGACCGCTTCGAGTTGGGCACTCTTAGACAGAGCAGGACAGTCCTTCAGTTTGTTGATCGATCTGTCAAGAGGCCGAAGGGCTTGTTGCGAGACATTGTCGTCACTATTCAGGGCGTGAAAGTCCCCGTGGACTTCGTAGTGTTGGACATGGAGATCCCTGATTCAGTGGCCGATACCCCCATCATTCTCGGTCGTCCGTTCTTGGCCACAGCCAAGGCGGTGACTGACCATGATAGTGGGAAGGTATACTTTCGTGTCGAGGGCGAAAGTGTACAAATAGAGACGGTCAAGGACTACAGAGCCAGAGACAGATCATGCTCAGAGACGACTTCAGATGTAGAGCAGCTGATAGATGTCGTGCTAGACATCCACCAGGATTGTGATTTTGTGATCACAGACGATGAGGCAGCATGAGCAGACCCCGCAGCACAGGCCATCCTCTCATTTCCAGACACTGCTGATGCCGAGTTGATAGCAGAGGAGAGCTTGGAGAGCACAACCCTGGTTCAGGATACTTCAGAGGCAGCAGAGCCGGTTCTCGATCGCGACACGGAGTTTAGTGATGGTGGTACTGAGGCCACCTTGTGTGACGGTGGTACTGATGCCACCTTGTTTGATGCAGATCCATCGGATTCAGAGTCTGATTGGGCAGATTACGAGGATCACATGCCAGACCTGAGTCCCACAGAGCCTACAGCTGAGGAGGAGGTAGATGCCGAGCAGATCAGAGACAGTTCAGTTGAGCAGCCTTCTCCAGATCCAGTTTGTGAGAGTTCGTTTCTTTCTCTCAGGAAGACTTGGCAGCATACACGCATCTTCTTCCGAAGCCAGATTTGCCAGCACCCAGCTATCCAGAGCTGAAGCCGCTCCCTACTTCGCTGAAGTATCGATTCCTTGCTGGCGAGCCTGAGATGTACCCAGTCATCATCTCCGTCGATTTGACTGGAGAGCAAGAATCACGTTTGATGGGGGTTCTTGAAAAGAACCGCAAGGCAATCGGATGGAGCGTAGCAGATCTCCATGGGATTAGTCCATCGTTGTGCTCCCACCATATCTATCTTGAGGAGGGGGTGAAGCCGTCACGTGAGTTCCAGCGGCGGCTGAAGCCCAACCTTAGAGAGGTCGTCATGAAGGAAATCTCAAAATGGTGGAGCATAGATTTTATTTATCCCATTTCCGACTCCAAGTGGGTCATCCCCTTGCATGTGGTGCCCAAGAAGACGGGCATCACGACTGTGATCAGTGAGTCGGGAGAGGAAATTGCTACACGAGTACCTACCTCTTGGCGGGTCTGTGTTGACTACAGGAGACTCAACCAGGCCACCAAGAAGGACCATTTCCCCTGCCTTTTATTGACCAGATTATTGAGAGACTGGCAGGGAAGAGCCATTACTGTTTCCTGGATGGGTACTCGGGCTACAACCAGGTGGCCATCGCTCCTGAGGACCAGGAGAAGACCACCTTTACCTGTCCCTTCGGCACATACACCTTCCGACGCATGCCATTTGGGCTATGCAATGCCCCTGCGACTTTTCAGAGATGCATGCTGTCGATCTTTTCGGACATGGTAGGGGAGTGTTTGGAGGTCTTCATGGACGATTTCTCGGTCTACGGCGACGGATTCGACTCCTGTCTTGACTGCCTAGACCAGGTACTTCAACGATGTATAGAGGTCCATTTGGTGCTATCTTGGGAGAAGAGTCACTTCATGGTGACTCAATGGGACGGTGCTTGGCCATATCATCTCCAACAGGGGCATGGAGGTTGATCCGGCCAAGGTTGATGTCATTAGAAAACTCGCACCGCCGTCCAATTTGAGGCAGCTACGGTCATTCCTGGGGCACGTTGGTTTCTATCAGAGATTCATTCATGATTTCAGCAAGATTGCCCGAGTGTTGACTGACCTCTTGACAAAAGACATCGAGTTCCTTGTCAATGACAAGTGTCTTTCGTCCTTTGCGACTCTCCAGCAGTGTGTTATTGAGGATCCTGATCTCCAACCACCTGATTGGTCTCTCCTATTCGAGATCATGACGGATGCCTCCGATTGTGCCGTGGGGGCCGTGCTGGGACAGAGGAGGGATGGAGTCCCCTTTGCTATCCACTATGCTAGCCGCACAATGGATTCCGCGCAGCGGAATTATACCATCACTGAGAAGGAGATGCTAGACGTAGTGTTCGCCCTAGATAAGTTCAGATCTTATATCATTGGATCTAGAGTGACCTTGTACACTGATCACACCGCCATCCGATACCTCATGGCAAAGAAGCATGCCAAGGCCAGACTTACTAGATGGATCCTTCTACTCCTGGAGTTCGACATTGAGATCAAGGATAAGCCTGGAGTCAAGAATGTGGTGGCGGATCATCTCTCCCGTTTAGAGTAGCCTGAGGAGTCTGAGCATATTGATCCCATCTGTGAGACCTTCCCAGATGAGGCGATCCTTGTTATCGCCTCACTCCCGTGGTATGCCGATATTGTGAACTTTCTTGTTGCTGGGAAAATCCCTCAAGATTGGCCCAGGAAGAGGCTTGAGACCTTCCTTGTGAAGGCCAAGTCCTACCACTGGGAGGATCCCATCCTTTACCACGAAGGAGGGGATAGCGTCTGGCGTCGGTGCATTCCTCAGGAGGAGCACCATAGCGTCCTCACTTACTGCCACAAGCTTGAGGCAGGAGGACATCATTCTGGGAGGAGAACAGCACAGAAAGTGCTCCAATCCGACTTGTGGTGGCCTACCCTCTTCAAGGACTCTGATGAGTTCATGAAGAGGTGTACTGACTGTCAGAGGATGGGCACTTGTGGACAGTGTGATATGATGCTGATGCAGCCCATTCACTTCTGTGAGGTTTTTGACGCATGGGGCATCGATTTCATGGGTCCATTCCCTAAGAGTCAGGGATTTGAGTACATTCTGTTGGTCGTGGACTATGTCAGTCGTTGGGTTGAGGCCATCCCTGCCCGAGTCGCTGATGCGAGGACAGTTTGCAGATTTTTGAGGAAGCACATCATCACGCGGTTCGGGGTCCCTCGAGTGTTGATTTCATATGGGGGGTCTCATTTCATCAACGACCAGGTGAAGGCCCTTGCTAGCGAGTTCGGTATAGACCAACGTGTTGCTGCACCTTACCATCCACAGACGAATGGTCTAGCCGAGGTGTCGAATAGGGAGATCAAGACTATATTGCAGAAAGTCGTCCGCCCAGACCAAAAGGATTGGTCACAGCTTTTGGACTCGGTCATGTGGGCATATAGGACGTCTTTCAAGACACCATTGGGCGCATCTCCCTTTCGCCTCGTATATGGCAAGCCGTGCCATTTGCCTGTTGAGCTGAGACACAGGTCACTTTGGGCAGTTATAGAGATACTTATGGATCCAGATAGTGTAGGAGACCAGAGGAGGGCAGAGTTAGCAGCCCTGGAGGAGTTGAGAGATACCGCCTTCTCAAACAGCCTACAGTATAAGGAGAGAGTGAAGAAGTGGCATGATTCTCATATCAGCCACAAGCATTTTGAGCCTGGTCAGAGAGTATGGTTGTTTGATGCGAGGCTTCGTTTGTCTCTAGGGAAGCTACAGAGCAAGTGGAAGGGACCCTACTTGGTGAGAAAGGTACATGACAACGGTAGCATCGATATATCCGAGTTGTCTTCTGAGAGTACCTTTCGAGTGAACGGCCAGCGGCTCAAGCCATTTCTAGATCATGAGCCGCAGGTCGTTGATCTTGCCCCTATTCATTTTGCGTGAGATGTGGTCTTTGACTCACATCTAATGCATCTCATGCCTGAGTTTCACTGATCTTCCGCCTTCTATAGATCCAGATGTCTATATCACTACATTCTTTAGTCCCACATCCCTTTCTTCATCTTGTGATTATGCTATACTTAGGGTGCACTTTACCCTAAGTATAGGGGGGATGTAGGACCTTCGGGTATTTCTTTTGTTTCTTTCTACACTTGTTTTTGATGCCTATACTTAGGGATATTTCAGCCTAAGTATAGGGGGGGTAGAACCTATACATTCTCCACTCAGTTTTCCCTTTGTGTACAGCCTGCTATACTTAGGATTACTTGATCCTAAGTATAGGGGGAAGACCTGAGATCCTCTTGACTTGCTATTCATTCATTCATTCGTCTTGGTATATAGCCTTCCTTTTCACTTCCCTATACCTAGCACGAGTTATGTCTTCTTCATCGCTCTTGACTCTGAGGACATCGTTCGAGCTAAGTATAGGGGGGTGTGTATATATTTGATATATACTTTAAGCCATAACTCGTACTTTGTGTGAGTGTGTTAATAAATAAAATGGCTAAAAACCTAAAAATCACAAAAATTAAAAATTTTTCATGTACATAAACATTCTTTTATTTGCACATAAATAGCTAGTGTATAAATTATTTTTGTAAAAATGATTTCAAAAATCTTTTGTGCAAAGTTTGTGTAAACATTTTCTTATCAAAATTATGTATATAGTACAAAATTTTTCCAAAATGTTTTGAAAATCAAAAGTTTGCAAAAATCTCGTGTAAATGTGTGTAAATACTTTTTGCAAAACTTGCACTTCATGCATCATCCATTCATGATTTCAAAACATTTTTCAAAAATTTTGCATGTTTGTAAAAATTGTGTAAATAGCATCTTTTGTACATATGTATATAGTTTTTCTGGATGATAGTTGACATTTAAACTAGCCTGGAATCAAATTGAGAAATGGAGCTTGATTAAGATCTTAATCCACCTAATTTATAAGAGGAACCTTATAGGGCTTAGGTTTAAGGCTTTTCAGGTCCATGGTGACTTAATTCTTTGAGTCTACTAGGCTATGATCACATGTCATCTCAATGAGCCTAAGTAGAGCACTTAACAACAACACATGACTCATAGAGACAATGGCTTTACTTGGACACCAGCACTTTGCACCGAGCTCTCTACGGATGAGGTGGTGAGGAGGCAGTCTTCCTTGACTTGGGATAGCATATGAGGGTAGTACTTCTAGGCGGAACCTCCCTTCTTCTTTTAGTTAAGGAAGTGCGTCTCAACTTGGTCTGGTTGCCATGAGGTCTAACGACGGGAGTTGTGGGTTGCAATAAAGCTTCAAAAGAGGGATAGTCTACTGGCTCAAGAGGAAAAACTCCTTGTATATATGTTGCACATGTATATGTTGTATAGATGCACTTGAAAAAAAAATGCAAAAAAAAATAAATCCAAAAAAGTGGTGGGTCTGATAGAAAATGATAATCCCATCGGAGTATGTATATAGAGTGCAATAAGCAAAGCTTGAGATCCATGCCTTACCTTATGTAGCTTGCAGCAGGGAGACTTGGATACACTGGTCAAGCTCCCAAGGGTACATGGCTACACTGGCCTTGACCCATTCTCTTCTTCCTCCTCTTCTTGAGCCGGTTGAACTTTAACTTAGAAGGGAATACCCCGCTCCTCGAGGAAAGAGTGGCCAGATTGAGGTCATAGAGTTACCTTGTTGGGGAGGGTTGTCAAGTTGCCATTTCTGAGGTGGAGAGCTTAGACCTCACATTCACAGGACAAGAAAAGATTCATGGTCTTCAGGGTTTGTGATTGATGACTTGTTCTGATCTCGAGCATTGAGGAGTCTTGATTATAGGTTGGCGGAACTTAGAGGCTGTTGAGTTTTAAACTTAAGTCCAAATAAGTTTCCGACACATTAATAATACAAAGATCTGATCGAGCTCCATACCTTAATTTAATGAAGGCAAGTTTAATAATCAACCTTGATCTATGTACATTCTCTTTTTCTTTTTCTTTCTTTCTTTTTCACTTATTTTTCAAATAAGTGTTTGCTAAGGGACTAGCAAAGTTAATTATAGGGGGGTAATGAATACTCATTCATCACTCTTTATTCTTATATTTTAGCTACAAAAACCTTTGCAAATGCATGTATATAGTTGTAAATATAAATAATTACCAAAAGCATGCATGTTGTAAAAAGTAATAATTATCATGTTTTTGTGCAAAAATAAAAGAATAAAGATCAAAAAAAGAAAAAGAGGGAAATATTTAGAATAAATATTGAGCAACCTAACCCAAGGGAGGGCTCAGCATGGGCCTGACCGGATAAAAGCCAAAGTAGAGGGAAATAGGGGCTCATGTGTGTAAATATATATGTAAATAAAATAAAAATATTTTCCTCCCAAAAATAGACTCAAAAGGGCTTGTGAATATTTGTATATATTTATAAATATAAAATCAAGATAAAAATAGTAAAATTAAAAAGAAAACAAAAACATCACTTATGTACATAGTCACCATGTATATAGTCCATTCATATTATATTTATTTAGCCTTATAAATAAATAAAATTAATTTCTAAAAATTTTGTAAATATTCTATATGATATGGTGTAAATAAATAAAATAAAAACAATTAAAACAAAATCAAAATAAAAATAACAAAATTAAAAATCAAAAATAATATTGTGAATATACCATGTATATATATGTACATATCTATTTATTTCACCTATGTATAAAAATAATAAAAATAAAATAAAAATATCTTTTTATTCCTTATTTTATGATATATATAAATAAAATATAAAATGGGAATAAAATTGTATAAAAATAACAAATTAAAAATCAAAATTACAAACCCTATATTGTATATATACCTATGTATAGTACTATATTGTAAATACCATATTTTTACTTTGAAAAATTAATTAAAAATCACTAAAAAATAGAAAAAATTAAAACAAAAATATTTCGTGTTTTGAGTTTTTAATAAATAGGCCATTTACTATTTTTTAAATGATTTTACAAATATTTTCCAAATGGCCTCTTCCCATTGGTCCAGGGGGTTGTTGACCGCCCGGTCAACTCCCCCCCCAGGACCACCTTCCATGGGTTTTGGTTCACGGACCCGGTTTCTCGGATTTTCCCCATCCGTACCCGATCACCATCTCCTTAAACCCCGGGTCCATCTTAACCGTGGCAGATCCGGCACCTTCGCCGGCGCATCCACATCGAGATCCGTGACTCGTGCAGCCCTACACGATCACTCCTAGCCGGACCTGCACCCATACTTAAGCTGAGCTCCGCCACCCTAATTCTAATCTTTGGCTTGTCGTTCCTCCTTCCAGTGACCTCCACCTTCTACGCAAGAGTGATAGCTTGCCTCAGAGGTGTTGCAGCGAGGCTGAGGGCGCTCAAACCACTAATTCGGTGAGCCACCACCGCCGTGCTCCGCCCAGAGCAGGAGCCAGAGCCTCGGACGTCGACGTTCCTCGAGGCGAGGACACAGAGCTTCGCAAGCTCCTTCCCAGTCGAACCACCCACCCAGGTAGTGTAGTTGTTTTCTCCTTTTCTCTAATTTCCGATTACCCCCAATTCGTCCCGTCGCCGACCACCTTCGATTCCGGTCACGTCACCCATCCATTCGATCATCGGGCTGCACCATAGCCTCCGCCTTCCTCCCACGCACGTTATGCACCCCTCCATTCAACCCAGCTCGCACAGGAGCTGGGATTCGAGCTCCTCCGTCCATCGCCTCGCCGGAGCTCGCCCGCACCGACTCCTCGACCACTTTCACCACGCCTAACAGGGTCGAGGCAGTTTGCCCTCGACCCGTGAGTTTGCTGATGCACTTTGCAGGTACCTCCAAGCCCATCTGAGGGCTTGGACCAGTTGGTCCAGCAGCTCCGCCTCCGCCTGGCTCGCTAGAGCTTCTCGGAGCTCCATCGAGCCATCAGAGGCTTCCGTTCGACGCGGGAGGCTTCCACGGTCCTTCTCCGATCATCGGAGGCCTTCCAGGAGGAGACCAGCGCCGACACGAGCCCGACGAACTTCGCCAGAGCCCAGTTCTTCCTCCACCCTTCAGAGACGTCCGATCGACCCCGAGCTCCAGATTTGATCACGTTCGTCCATTTGAGGAGCAGCATCGACCGCTAGATCCGTTGAGGGTTGATCTCCCCCATCGATCCAGCGAGATTCAGCCACAGCCACCATCCACCGTTTGATCTTGCACGTGGCAGTGCTTGGACCGTCCGATCAGCGTCGAAGACTCCTTCGTTGGGTGCCACCCGCATATCAGCCGTCCATCCACCACGTGGCGCCCATCCGTCGGCTCGACTTAATAAAGGGTAATTTACCCTTAGGCCCTGCCTTTTATTTTATTTAGCATTTAGTCCTGTAAATACGTTAGATAGTTGTTTTATTTTTGGTACAATTGCACTGTGGACCCTGCGCTTTATTTTATTTGCTTATATGTCCATGTTTATGGAGTAGCACGTGCATCGACACGTGTTTTGTTGGGTATTTTGCGTAAGTAGCCCTGTAGTTCTGGTTGGTTCTAAAATGAATGAAAACTTTTGGATAATTGATTTTATACCCCTGTGCGTGAATTAATTGTGCATGTGCGTTAATTAGTGGGTAAATTACAAACAAGTCACCGGACTTTTGGTACCTGTCACCAAATAGTCCTAGGACTTAGTTTTCCTTGCAGATAGGTCCCTAAGTGCCCCAGGCAGGCGCGACGCGCGTGTTTTCCTGGGTATTTTGCATCGGACCCCCCAGAGCTTTGGGTATTTGCACTCAGGTCCTTGTGCATAGTACCTAACTTTTATTTTTGAATAAAATAGCAAATCAACACCAAATCCAATGAAAATTGGATACATGGCTCCTGCCATGTTGTAAAAGTTTCTGCAATTTTTGGAGACATTTTTTTTTCGTTTTGATATTTTCAAAAATTCAAAAACATCCATTTTCGTTACTGTTTGATTTTAAAAATCATAAAAAATATTAAAACCTATCTAAAAATTACAAAAAAATAGCTACTGTTTGTTTTGGCTTGCTTGATTTTCTAGACAATTTTGGCTATTTGTCATTACACAAAACTCATAAAAATTGAAAAACACCTAAAAACTCATAAAAATTCTAATAAATAATTTAAAAACCCAAAAATAATAATTAAGGTGCCCAAATTTTCCTTGTTTCTTTGCAGGCTTATTGGGGATTTTTAGATATTTTATCTAAGTCCCTTAAGCTCGGCTGGACAGTACCTCCTTTTTCTGTCATTGTTTCATTTTTAGAAAATAAAATAAAAATCAGAAAAATCCCACAAATTCACTAAAAACAGTAAAAATTATAAAATACACAAAAATATTTTTATTTGAATTTTTACTTGATTTTTGATGGATAAAATAAATAGTTGAATTGCCTTGTTCTCTTGTTTTTCTTATTTTCTTAATACATTAAAAATCCAAAAAAATATAAAAAGATTAAATTCCACCAAAAATACTCTTTTGTTTTCTTTTCTTTTTGACTACTTCGTAGGACGCAAGGCCATCACGTGCTCCTTGTGTTTGACCCTGGTCGCTATACCAGGTTAATAAAATAGCAAGACCGCTTTTGATTTCGAGTTGATTTTATCTTATATTGGTGGTCTCTTTTTCTGGATTGATCGAGTCTGATTGCTTGGGTCGCAACAACCATTTAGTACCTCATACCCGAGCCTTCAGAGGGGTCATGACAGTCTCAGTCTGCTCATAAGAAATAGTTGCAGTGTACTTGATGAGGGCAGGAGCATCAGCTTTGGATGAATAATAGTGAGGAATGGGAGTCATCCAACGAGAGTCGAATTTTGGATCCTTATGAAGATATGGTTTTAGAACTGCCTAACAAACTTCACTCATGTAGATTACCTTTCCCGGACCTGAGGAGGGATCATCAAATGATTCCTCTTTCGGAAGGTCAAAGGTGACTTTCTTTTTCGATGAAGGAGTAGTCATTTTGTTTAGTGAAGTTGTCGGTCCACTTGAGTCTCCAGATGAATAACCATTGGAATACTTCTCCTTGGTCGGTGTTCGTCCTGAGTTTTTGTTCTTAGTCTTCTTAATGCTGGTGCACTCTCTATTTGGGATGATTTGGTCAAGGTATTCAAAGTAGGTTGCCTAGGGTGCGACCATGCATAAGTCTCAAGATCATATAAGAAACATTCTTCAATTTTGAGATTCGCAGGAATTGAAATACTAGGGAGAGTTTCTGCATGTTCGTTCTCAATTAATTCGATGTTGGAGCATTCTGATGTCGAGTTGATGTGATCAAGGTAGTCAGAATTGGTCGACCCATTGTGCGACCATGCATAAGTCTCCGGATCATATGATTCATATACATGATTCTCCATGGTGAGAGCAGCTGGGAATGGAGCAAGGGGGAGATTCTCTAAACCAATAGTCTCATCAACAACCGCTATCTCAGGTGTAGTAGTGGGGTAGGGCTCTTCTCTTGCTTGATGGTTACAGCTGTCGAGGACTTCGTGGGTTGCCTCAGAAAATCATGGTTCCTCAAAGTCTGGGTGTGATAGAAGTGCTTCCAATGTTGTAAAATTGATTTCCCAAGTCTCACATTAAATAATTGACTTAGCCAATGCCAAAAATGGCTTTCCGAGAATAATTGGAGACTTGGTGAATTCTCCTTGATGCTCAATATCAATGATCGTGAAGTCCACTTTGAGCGAAGCACCTTGGAATGTAATGATGATAGAAATGGTTCCTCTAGGTCTCTTTATTGATCGGTCCGTCAATTGAACAATCTCTCGTATCTTCTTGATCGGTCCGAGTTTAAGTTCATGAAATATAGAGGTCGGGAGGATATTGATCGGTGAATCGTCATTTCAAGCATGGGTGAAAATTATGTCTTGATTAGACAGTCAAATCTGGGCAACCGCTTCACTATGTGTCTCTTTGTTTTTCTCCTCAACACCAAGGAGGAGGCCATTAACAAGATCTGTCTTTCAGTCGTTGTCCTTATCCTGCCTGACTTTTTAGACATCAATTTTATCCATTAAAAATCCTTTAAGTTCGGGGAAGTGTTCAAAGGCATGTATAAAGGGAAGTTCAAAGATCAATCTTTTTTCCAGTGCTTCCCGTAAAGAAGGATCCAAATTCTTCAGATCTTCTTCAGTCACAATTTTTATGTATTTTTTGAGATTTTTCGATTTTTTGGGTGTTTTAAATATTCCAATTTTTTTGGTATTTTCTGTGTAGTGTGGTGATGTGGTGTCTTCTTTAGATGAGAAGGGGCTTTGATGTTCCGAGTAAGAGTCAGACGCATAGTCATTTCTAGGGGAATAATATGCAGAAGTGTCGCTGTCAGAATCATCGCTAGGTTCTTGAATATCCTCAAACTTTTAAACGTTAGATCCAATCTTTTCCTCATTCATTTTTATGTCCGAGCTACCAGAGATTGAAATTAATCGATCAGCAAACTTTCTAAATCTATGCTACACTAAATCAAATTTCTTATGTATCCTCGAAATATCATCCTCCAAAATCTTTTCATGACCAATCATGGGAGTAGTCAGTGTGCGTTTTTGCATTTGAGATTCAATAATTTCATCTTCCATTTTCCTGTATGTGCTAGGAGAAGAGTCTCTTGAAATATCCAATATATGATCGTTATTTTCTGAAAATTTCTCCTCAAAAATTATGGAAGGAGGTTGCTCATGTAATCCAGGCCTATGGAGTTGTTCTGAGTAGAGTTCAATCCTTTAATCATGATTGGAAGAATCTTGATATTGTGGAGTCAACATACTGGGTTATGTGTTTCTATGTTGTCAGTCCAGTCCTCTGTATGACTCTCATGTCTGAAGATGGGGTTGTCATAGTCAATCCAAGATGAAAGTTGATCATTTGTGTTTAAGGGTAGGGTAGATGGGAGATGTGAAGATTTGCTAAAGTCGATCATGTGGTTATGATCTCCCATGAATGATGGATTGACATTTACCCAATATGAAGGATGAATTGTATGATCGGAATAGAAAGGATTGATATATGAAGAAGTGGAGACCTCAGTCGGTTGTTGATTTGTATGATCTGAGTACAAAGGGTTGTCATTCATGAAGTAGATCGGAATTGTGGAGAGTGTTGGATCTATTGATGGTTGAGAGTCTCTTGTGGAAGATGGAGGAGGTGTTGAAGTTTTGGGTCTAACTGATACGAATTCATTTTCATAGTATAGCTCTGATGAATTCTCGAATAAATGTTCCGCCATTTTTGAAAGAATTGAAATGAATGACGGTTTGGGTCTGTTCGAGATGAATTGATTTTCATGATCTGGATCTGGAGAGTTCTTGGACAAAAGTTCCATGATTTTAAAATGTGGTTTATTGGTTGACAAATCAAGAAAGGAGAGAGATGGCACAAGTGTGCGGCTTTTGATTTTCGAAATCGGTTCATGCACGTAAAATTAAATACAAATCAAACCCTAGGTTCACCAACTTACACAATGAATCCGTAAGAGTTCGGCAATTATCTTTTCAATTTTAGTTGGTGATAAATCAATCTTGAAAAGAATTTAGCGAGCTGTTAGGTGCCAGAAATGTTCCTAATGACTGGCCTGAATTCTTATGACTAGTTGCACCTACTTTCAGCCAGTATGGGAGTAAGTACGGACCGTAGAACAGCTACCCTTTACTTGAGGATGGAGGCATACGCGGTGTCCTCTAAACCACCCACTCTACTAAGGAAATCCGAACCATTTACTAGCTACCCGTAGATCCTCATTGAGAAGTAGCTAATAATTTTTGGTAGAATCAGTAGTCAATATGAAAATTCGGGTTTGGTCTCTAGCCTTAAGTATCGTCTCTTGCTTACTCAGAAAAATAAAAGCATCCAAGGACGGGGTTGTTCTCCTGCAAAAATTCTTGATTTTATGGGTTATTAAAGTCGGTTATATTAGCAGTCTCAGTTTTAATTAGGCGATTACTGAAGAATAAATGAGCATAAATACATGTCTACCATCCAGTCCCAATTTCCTTTTAAAATTATGTTATAAAACAAGAGGGAGAAATTCGGGAAAAGCTGATACACGCGAAAAACTATGATGTATGCTCAGTTAGAAGACTTACAGTGAATCCTCGTAATCTCCATGTGGGATGCAATACAAGAATTGAAATTTAGTCTATATGAATGCAAGCCAATAAAAAACGCACCTAGTAGAAAGTTCTATTAGCGGGGATGAATTGAGTTGAATTTGGCTAAATTGAACGATGTAATGTGCGTCTCAATTAAAGTGAAGTGTGGTCTTAGATTCTACAACCACAATCAAAAATATTTAAATGATTTAAAAGCCGTAAGTGTAGGTCTAACCTATGCGCCACTTGTCGGGCCCCACCCTTACCAGAGAGTGAAATAGGCTACGACAAACCACAGAAATAGTTCAAAGTCTTTTTTACACACGCGAGAGTCCAAACGGACACCACTATAAATGAACAATTAATTACAGAAATTTAAAAATTGTAGAAAATAAAATCCTAGACTCTACTCTCTCTCACAACTCGACTCGATCTTAAATTAATTGCGGCTTTTCGGGATTCGGTGAAGATGTTCTTGAAAAATCGTTCCATGTAAGCCGGGTACCTCGCAAGAAATAAGAGAGAGAATGTAAGAGAGTGACTAAAAAAATAAAAAAATGCTGAAAATAAAAAAAATAAATGCAATGAAGAAAAATAAATAAAATGCAATTTACAGAGAAAAATTCGGGGATCAGACTACCCGAATGCGGAAAACCGAACAAAAATTTTCAGATAAAAAAAAACTAAGTTGTTTGCCTCCCCTGCAACGACGCCATCGGAGGAGTCTGAAATTGCGCTATTTAAGAATGATGCCATGCGATTTATTATTTGCTAAAAATAATGTATGTCGTTTTGTTGTAAGGGGCAATCGAAATCGGTTAAGAAAATAACCACAATTTTTTAGTCAATTTTCAATCGTGCGGTTTTATGTTTATTTTACTTGAGAAAGTTCTAAGGTCGAACACAAGGAGGCAAAGGAGCAACCTAGAATTATGCCTATCAAAGATCATGCGCGGTTTTCGAGGAGATCTTTTTTCTAAGCTTTTAATGCAACATGGGATGCAAAATTCAATTTCGGCCTATTCTAGGGACTAAAATGTAAAAGTTGATCAAACAATGTCCGGAAATTATGAAACTTGGCCATGATGAATGTTATGATGAAATGAATGCACTGTAATTTTTTGGAATTTTTGGATGCAAGATGATTTTTTTATGAATTTTTAAATGCAAATAAAGTAAATTTTAATATTTAATTTTAATAAATATTAAATCTTATTATTTTCAAGGGTTAAAATTTTCTCAGATCTATCACTAGGTAATGGATCTCAGAAAAATCCTAAACCTTGAAAATGTGAGTTTTAATACCTATTAAAAATCAAACATCGAAATATTCAAAATGATTTTTATAAGGCAAACTATGCAGAAAATACAATTCATTTTAGGCACAATGTTAAGCATAATTAATTCTACAATATGTGATTTTTCGGAAATTTTTTGAGCAATGGTTAATTAATTACAAATTTCAGAGCATGAAATGGGTAAAATATGCAATTTTTCGTAAAACAATTAATTATTAATTAACCATTGATCACAAAAATGTCCACAATATATCAAGATGTAGAAAATTCAGTGAGGAACAAAATCCTAATTTTTGATGAAGAAAATATGAAATGTAGAAGTTTGAAATCACAGGGAGAACACAGGGGTATTTATGTAAAGTATAATAATTTAAAAATAAAATAAAATGCATAGGGGGGCCTATGTGTAATTACCAATATGACTAGGGGTGAATCTGCAATTTTGCCACAGGGGTACATGTGTGGCACGTGCCCTCTAGTCGTTGGGTTGTTCTGTAACTAGAAGGACCTCCGGGGTATGCCTTGTAATTTTCCCAGAAGGTCACGTGTAGAGAACGTGACCCTGGGGCTTCTGGACGAATTGGAGGGATGTCGGGGGCCACTTGCAAATTCACCAGCGGGTCACGTGCGCAGCACGTGACCCCTGGAAGCTGGCATCTACTGACGTTCCCCCACCCCATGTGCGCGGCACGTGGCGGGGGCCTCACGCTCGAAGCCCGACGCTGCCAGTGAAGTGGAGGCAGAGGTCGCTCCAGGAGATGAAACCTGGCGTTGGTTCCATAATCGTCCACCGGTGGCGAAGCGGAGCGAAGACGGAGGGGTCATTGGCGGTGCTCCGATGGGAGGCTCCGTACGGTGGCTGAAGCCGATAGAGTCGGTGGTGCTTGCGGTGACGTACGGCGAAGACATCGGTGAAGTAGTCGGTGAAGTCAGGCGAAGCCACGACAGCGGCGAACCTCTAGGGGGTTGAACACCGACCGCGAGGATGTAGTAGATGTTGTCGAAGACAGTCGACGGTATTGATCAAAGTCAGAGTCATTCGCTCTACAGAGTTGCCCGGAGCACGGCAGCAAGTGTGGCGGAGAGCAACTTCTGCAACGAGGGCCGGGGGGCCCTCGGATCTTGCTGGAGAAGGGGGCTCGTTGCGCTGTTACTGCTGCGGGGCAGACCTAGGTGCAATCGACGGATGGGAAAACATGGATGGCGACGGAGTTCTTAAATAGGGTCGAGGGTTCGTCGGGGAAGGAAGGTCAGCCGAGGATCTGTGATTGGATTCGATCGGATTCGAATGAGGATGGGCTTTGGTCGTCTATGGAAGGAGATCACCTGGTGATTCGAGGAGTCGAGGATGAGATTGGAATCAATGATGGTAGCGCGAGAATCGCGAAGGATCAGAGATCTGGATCGATCGGGGATGGTGAAATCGCAGGACGACGGAGGCGAGATCGGCGGAGATTTCAGGGGTGCAATTTGGGAAAGGAGGGAGGAAGACGAAGGTCCCTCGCTGTCCGATCGGTCGAGATCGGACGACCCAGGGGGTGACGCGTGGCGGTCGGATGGGTCGAGTGAAGGAGCACGTGTGTGGCACGTGCCTGGGAGGCACGTGCTGCGCACGTGCGGAGACTTTTAATTAATTTTTTTTATAAAAACTAATTAATAAAAACCCAAAAAATGGCCGAAATGTGGCAGCTCTAGGAGCCGCCACGTGTCAGCACCACAAAATTCAGAGAATAAATAGAAAAAAATAGAAAAGAAATAGTAAACGACTCGGTTCGAAAATGTTTCTTCACGAAAATTGCTCATCTCGAAGAGATCTACAACTTTTATGAAGACAGCAAAACCAAAATCGATCAATTGCACAAAGTGATACTTTGGGGTATCCCATGTACATAGAATACCTTAAATTTTGGGTTTTATAATTTTTTGTTACTTTTAAATTAGATAAAAATCCGAAAAAAATGTGATAAAATCAAAGATAAATATAGACACATTAATATATTTTTTTTTGATTTTTATTAATAAAGGAAAAGAAGAAATAAAATAAAACACGAAAAAGACCGATTTTGTAAAGACAGTTATTTGTTTCTTTGATCCAAAGCTTAGTTTGGATTTATATTTCTGCGCATTTTAATAAAACTTTTATCAAAGAGGACAAATGAAAAAGAAATAAAATAAAATAGGTTACTTATATACATAAAATAATAGGTCAAAATCAGCTAAAATACAAAATGTACAAAAGAGGCCCAAAACCAAACTTTCACAAACAAGCTCTGATTCACATGAACTTCATCTTTTTTTGAAGGTAATTGAATGTGCATTAGTTCAAAAGTAACTAGGATAAAAACATACACTGGATAAGGGAGACATGAGGTTCTTAATCCGGGAATGCTAAAACTAAGGTTTGGGTTTTTGGTCCACTTATTTGGGTTAGTGATTTTTTTTGTATTTTTCATTTATTCTTGTTAGTGATATATATACAGTGGAAGTGGTTTTGGGTCATTCGGAGTTAGCATGAATTAGTTAAAAATCTGGGAAGCTAGGCTATTTACATATCAATTTTGGCTGGGATTTTTGGCTTCTTATTTTGTGCAGAAATGAGTGCTAAAATGCAATTCTTATTAAGACATGCATGAATGCTAATTATGCTGAATAAATGAAGAAATGCCAATGATTTTGAGGGATTTGAGCTTAATTAATGAGATTTAGAGTGATGAATCTAAGATTCATCAATCTCCTTGTCTTCTAGAGCAATTGCAACTTTATTATAACCAGATTATCCATCCAAGAAGAAGAAGTACTCCTTCGCATTCAGTCTTTTGACTATTTTGTTGATGAAGGGGAGAAGAAAAAAATCCGTCTTGGTCGCTAGGTTCTGGCATTTGTAATCTACAGAGATATGCCAAGAAGTTGGAACTCTGGTTGTGATCTCCTCTCCTTTATCATTATTCACAATGGTGAAACTTGATTTCTTTGGCACAACATGCAAGGGACTCACCCGATTCGAGTCAGAGATGGGATATGTGAATCGCGCATCAAACAATTTTGTAATTTCATTCATCACAACCTCCCAGAGATTTGGACTCAATCTTCCTTGAAACTCATAGGACGACATGATATCTTCTTCAAGGTAGATGTGATGGGAACACAATGAAGGATTTATTTCATGGAGATATAAATTTTTCCAACCAATGCCTTGTAGTTTCTTTCTAGAACCTCGAGCAGAAGAGAATAATGTTCCTTTGTCAGCTATGAATTGATGATTATCGGGAATCATTTCTGTAGTGAATTCAGCTACTCTGGAGGGTGGTGGTGTCGGATCATTCAATTGTAATGTGTCCACCATAGGCAATTCACGTTATGAATTTAGTCCTGCACAGAGGTGTCGGATCATTCAATTGTAATGTGTCCACCATAGGTAATTCACGTTATGAATTTAGTCCTGCACAGAAATCTTCAATGATAGAATCTTGTTCACAAAAAAAATCAATGATATCCTCTTGCTCTGCCAAGGACATGTGGCCAACAATGATTTATTCAGGAAAATCAAGAAATATCTCATCTTCAAAGACATCTGGTAACTCGATTGTGGTGTCCACTACTTCCTCTGCAGAGAGGAATTTGGGGGTCTCAGTGTCATCCATAAAGAGGTTAGTATCTATGATCTCTGCTAGAAAGTTACAATCTTTTGTTCTTTGCTATGTTTGTTCATTCATGTCTGATGTAGAATCTGACGGCTTAGGCACATGGATCAACTGAGTGAGCACCATATCGATGTTAGAACAAAAGGTGATCTCCCCGGTGCCATAGTCCACCACTACTTCTATTGTTTCCAGGAACAATCATCCAAGTATAATCGGAGTATGAAGGAGAGGCATTGACGTGTCCATGTCCCAAAATGATGAAGTCCACATGGAATTGCATCCCTTGAATGATGATAATGACATCCTCCCGAATGTCTTGGGGACGCTTGATGGATGTATCCACAAGCTGCATAATTATTTTGGTAGACTTGAGCAGCCCCTAAACAAACTCTTTTAGTAATGAATAGGCAATAGATTGATTGGCGATCCACTACTAAGAAGTGTTCGATCGAACTCTTGGTTGAACATCTGACATTTAACATGAGGAGCTCCCATATCTTTCTTTTTACTTGGAGATTGCTGATTACATTCATAGTAGACGCAGTTAAAATATGCTTCACATTACTTTCTCTGGCTCGACGCGGCTTTCTCTTTGAAGTACATGCCTCCTTTAGTCCTTTCTTGATATTTGGCATGTACATGATGGCTTTGAGCATAGGCATCTCTAAAACAAAATTTTGAATAATTTTGACCACATTAGGGTCAGACAACGGAATTTTTAAATTTTTTTAAGATTTTCTCATTGCATCAAGAAATGGAATATTTACATAATCAAAAGCTGAAATAGCATTCTTATTTACATTAAAACCAATGTCTACATCTTGGTGTACACATGATTGACTCAAAGTAATATAATCATCCAAAAGAGGTGGGCATCCCAAAAATGTAGGCGGAGCTCCATTTGCTTGCACTAGGGTGGATGTTGGTGCGGTCTCCTCCACTACTGGCACAACGTAGCTTTGATTGTTGCAATATTTTTGGTATTTTTGATATTTCTTATTTTTTTTTTGATTTTTATTTCTGGTGCTTCTCCATCGTCTTTTTCCACACTCAGCCTGGCCACTGGATCGGTTGATGCAGAAGATGATGATTCGCCAGGGGAAGCTTCATTCTTACCCTTCATGGTAGTAGAAGACTGCAAGGTCCTATCGCTCCTGAGAGTTATAGTATTAGATAAAAACATATCAAGTACATCTGACTCTATGAGATTGGATAGGACTTCATAGCTCCCTACTCTCTCTTTCAGAAATTGGTTGGGTTGGCATCCACCTATGTCGAAATTAATGTTTTGGCAGCAGTGAGGTCATCGGGCTTCTGGCTTATTTCCGCAAGGCTCTTCACCAACTGAGCCAAGCAGTCCAAGGCATGGTTTATGGGAGCAGCCTCATATGGTTCGGTATGTTGTTCACACTGAGACAAAGAATGGTGTGGAGGTTTCTAGTAGGAATACTTATTATTGTATGAGGAGAAGGGAGGTACCAATGATGTTGAGGAGAGGTTTGTTGGTATGGAACAACAGAGTACTTCTGATAAAGCTAGTGTTGACGGTATTGCGTCTACTGGTACTAATTCTGTCTCCAATTTTGTTTTTATGGTGGAGACTGTCACTGATGAGGTTGTTGGTTTTGGACATATCTCCTTCCTTATTGTGGAGGAAATGTGTGGTTACATGTAGATTGATCATGCTAATGTCCGCCTGGACATGCCAGATGTGCATCATTGGACCATATGCCATTCTCCTCTTGAATGAGAGGTGGAGGTGGAGAACATGGATCGGGAAGGATCTATAGCTCGGGTTGTTAGAGAAGCAGTTATGGTTGCTGAGGGGATGTCAGCTCGGAGGCTTGAACGTAGTACACGTGCTAGACTTTGTTGAGGAGTTTGAGGCAATGAAGGCTCCTTCATCTCGACAGGAGTCAATGGTGATGCAGAAACTGATTGTACTCACTGCAGCTCCGGTTGCTTGGTGATCTGATCGAATTTATCCAAATTTTGTGTCCTCTATTATATTGTAGCTAGTTTCTTGAGGTGCAGTAATCATTTCTTGATGATGTTCACCTTGTATAGGTGGCTCCGGATAATGCTCAGGTTAGATCTCTCATCCATGTCTGGATTATGTGATCCTACCAAATGATTTGGCTTTTGTGGATTATATCGTTGTCGCTGATAGGGGACGACGACAAGGTAGCCTCTCCTTCGGCAATTTCCTCTAAGATCTACCAGACAACATCCTCGTCGTTATTTAAATCCGACCTGCCACATGTGGCATCTACAAATCATTGGCTCTCAAGAGTTAGTCCCCCAAAGAAGTGTTAGACCAGGCTGGTGGGAGGAATGTCATGGAGGGGACATCTCTCTTTCAGATCTTTGAATCGCTCCCAAGCCTCATGAATAGATTTGTGGGTGGATTAAGAGAAGTTGTCAATGTAGGCTCGCATCTGATTGAGCTGACTGAGATGATAGAATTTGTGAAGGAATGTTGACTTGAGCTCTTCCCAAGTCGTGGTGACTTTCCCAGGATGATTGATCAAGTATAGCACCTTATCTTGAAGGTTGGATGTAAATTCCATTATCTTGAGTACACTTAACGATATGTTAGGGTAGTGAGTTATACCATCGATGCGAGTGGATTGTTGCATATGGATATATGGTTCTTCATTCGTGTTCCTATGGAATGTGGGGAGAAGAGCCAAGAGTTTAGGATTAAACTCAAAATGTGCATGGACTGGTGGGATTTGAATCCACTCGGTCATCTAGCCCGCTCCAGGGTCGTAGGTCTCATTGAGTGTGAGCTTGGGCCTCTCTACTCTGGCTTCATATGTTGGGACTCCACGGGCTCCATATTCTCTTTCTTCCTCTTCTCCTCCTCCTCCTTCTCCTCTTGGATTGTCCCTCTTTCTCCTCAGATCATTGAGCATATCTTGGAAGGTGTCCTAGGTCAATGCCTGGTCGGTAAGCTACTGTTGTATTGCCTTGATAGAGGTAAGGAGTTGATCACTCAAGACATTCTGGTCTGGCTATTGGCTCTATTCTAGATGTGGTCGGTGTTGCGGTCCCTTCCCTTTTCCTATGGGAGCCATCTCTGAATCAGAATCCGACAAAATCTCTGTCTCCAGATCAGGCTCTTGATCTGCACATGGAATGATGCCCCAGTTAGTCTAAATATAAGAACTATATGTAGAGAATCATTCTATGTTAATGTCAACATAGAATTTCATTAAGGATGGAGATGTATACATAGTGAAATCAATTTCCATCCAAAATGGGCAGTGTTCGAGACAAGATTGATCCCCGATTATTGAAGAAGGTAGGGAATCTGGAGAGCGATTCGTAATGTCTGAACCTGGCTCTTGGGAATCGCCATGAATAATTGGAGAAGTCAGTTACACGGAATCGATGTTGGTCTCTGCGGAGTCCCAACTAAGCCATCCATGAGTGACCATCTCAAGGGTTAGGAAGAAGATCGAGAATGGATGAACGATATGATGATAAACAAGCAATAAAAGGAGTGCAAAATAGTAGAAGGCACAAAATGGGTGGGTGTCAAATGAGAATAAAAAAAGAAAATTAAAGGCAAAATGGCACAAATGTGTGGGACTGATCTCTTAGTTTAATCTAAGTAAAACAAACACCAAACAAGAATGGGTCCACCAACTCAACAAAAGTGAAGCTGTAAGAGTTCAGCTATTTTTACCTTTTTGATTTTTTGTTGTTTTGCAGAAAAATCTTTTAACAAGTCCTTACGAGGGCTATCCCTATATGAGTGTATATATTGACAAGAGGTCCTTGATCTACACACCTTATTGTTGTTGTCCACCTCCTTTGTAACGTATGAGCTACACACTTAGAAGTCCTTGATCTTGTGCTAGGGGCTACTCAGCCAAAGAAATAGAGTGAGGAAGATGATAGGAGGAATTAATACTTCCCTCGCAAGCGAGGTACACAGATGTAGGACAATGAGACAGACACCCCAGTGAGTGCGTCTCCTATGATCAATACTTCAAAACAAGTAGGATTTCCACATAATCCAGGAACATTGTCATCGACAAGGCCCTACTCACCTATGTACAATAGAAATGCCAATGCTTTACCATCCCAGGTGATAATCAAGGCTGCCACGTATCAGGTTTTAGGCTATAATCCTTATATATCATGCCTCACTCAGTCTGAACGGTACCTGAAAACAATGAGGGCTTTATGAACCCAAAACAATGATGTCCATTAAGAATTTTAATTAAGGTCAAAATTTTATTGCCATCCCCTTATTTTATTTTTTTAGGTTTACACTTTTTGGAATATTTCAATAAGAATGCACCTAACAAATTTTTTTGTATTGGTTTTTTAACTTAAGTGATATGAAAATAGAGGGAGAGAGCATGCAAAGTAAAAGGACTTACAGTGCTTCCCAACTCTCTCCATGTGGGATGCAAAATAGGAATATAAATATTTACACTACATGAGCAGTATGCAATGCGAGGAAGCACCCTAAATAAGAATTGTTATCAACGAGAAGAACCAAATGCTAAGTACTCAAAATGGATACTAGCCGATATTGGAGATTCCTCGTGCCAGCTACAATGTGTCCTGAAAGCACTGTATCGAGTCTCTCACAGAGCGTGGTTCCAAATCTTAGTAATTAGCAATTAATTTTTGACTAGATCCAACCGTAGAGGATTATAAGCACATGATTCCATTTAAGCTTTGGACATAATTTACAGAGTCAAGCAATCCTAGATCTAGGTTCTCAATCACATAAAATAAATAAAAAGAAAAGCAGAAAACTCAAAACGCTTAAACAAAATAAAATAATGGTAAAGAAAACACGAAAAATTCGACGAGGCCCCAAGTGGACAGATGCCCAGGCATTGGATCACGTAAAGTAGAAGTGTCCAATTTGTCCAAATTAATACAAATTATTTTACAAAAATAAAATAAAAACCTCTCCTCAAAAAAAACTTCTAGAAAGAGATGCTCCTCTCCTTCTCTCTCTATCACTCTCTTTCTCTCTCCAATTGGCATATGCAGAAAAGGCCAATCTCCTTGGTGTTCGGGTACATCCACCTCCTAAGGAGTAGTCATTGCCACACGGTCCCTTGCAAGAAAATCAACAAAGAAATATGGTTAGAGGTAGTTAACCAATTATCAAAAATAAATGAGAAATAAAGATAGAATAATGTACAAATAATATACAAAATTCTAAACTACGCATTGCTCCCCGGCAACGGCGCCATTTGAAAAGTCAATCGATTGGAGGTGATCGAGAAAATGGTCCACACAAGGTCGGATCTACAATGTCACTGAGGTGGTCGCTCTCGATCGATCAAAAAAATTGACAATCAACTCACAATAAATAAATAAAGCAACAAACTCAAGTGTGGATCGGAATTTATTATAACCCTACATATAAATGTCTATAGTGGACAAGTAGATGCATGGTGTTGAAGCCAAGGAACAAACTTGGTGTAGAGGGGATCATTATTTTTAAATAAATATTAATGTATGTATGTATATACTCAGCAGCACAATATTCTCTCTTAATGTTTTTGTGAGATTTTAATTACTTGATTAATTTATTTTTATTATATCTTTTGATATATATATAAATATTAATTTGAATTTTACAATTTTTATTTTTATATTTCTCTAACATCAAATTTCGTTTCCCCTTAAATATAATAAGTGTGTATATATATATATATATCAATGTATAAGAAATAAGTATAATGTATGTGATATATATAATATAATATATATAATTCAAAAAAATATAAATAAGAACAGTTTTTTATTTTTTTCAAGTATTTAAAATATATATAGTAGTTATAATAATTGAAAATAATATAAATTGTATATAACTATATTTATGTATATAATACAATACAGGGTAATATATTTATAAATATACTTATATAGTCAAACTTTTTTAAATGAAACATTTTTTAGTTTTTTTATCTTTTTTCTTCTATTTGTCTATTTTTTGGATATTTTTGGAAATTTTTAGGTATTTAAAAGTTAAAAATTTCTAAAATCAGGGATTAATTGGAAAGGCTGAATTATTTAGAGATTAAAAAATATTAAATAGGTCCAAAATTTCTCAAAATTAATTTTTATATGTAGTAAATAATATATATAAATATAGGATAGAAAACTATTTGGGGGGGTTTGAAAATATTTTATATTTTTTAGGGATAGGAAGGGTTTTTTATTTTTACATTTTTCATTTGTTATTTTCTTATTTTTGATCTATACGTGATAAAATATGGTAATAAATAGTATGTAATTTTTTTTGAAATTTTAAATTAAGGTTTTATAAAAAAAATCATTTTCAAGTCAAACAAGGAATAAAAAGTGCTCTTTTGTTTTTTTAATAAATTGAAAATATGCATGAAATGCTAAATAAATTGTGTAGCTTAAATAAGCATGTCATTAGGCACCTCCATTTGATTTTTCATGATTTTTTGAGAATGGGATGTATTTCTGAAAAATAGAAATACAAAAAAAATCCAATCAAGCTGGCTAGGGTATTTATGCAATATAAATTAAAGGCAGGGGTTACACGCAAAAACACCAGATTTTTTTAACGTCAGCTTGATTTTTTTATACTATTTCCCTGTTACAAAAGCTAGGAGGTTATACATGCAATTTTCCAAATCAAGTGGGGGCCACATGTGCTAAGCTGACCGAGGATTAAAGTGCAATATAGAATAGTTATAGGGGCTCCTTTGTTATTTTTCCTAAAAACTTTGAATGTATTGAAATATTTACAATGCTTTTTTTATAAAATACTAAATGATGGAGGGGTTTTGTGCAAATTTTCCCACTTATGCCGGTATGATCTAGTTGTTGTACGTGTGCCACGCGTTAGATCAGAGAGTTAACACCACATACCATTTCAATATGAACGAACAACCTAGATTAGATCTTGGTCGCATTCTTGATCTGATGGCTGGTAGGTGGTTGGCAAGTACACAAGAACTCCGTGCCTCCTTGGATTCGATCGTCGACTGCTCCATCCTCCGTAGGCCTCCCTTCGATCCGACGGTGACAAAATGTTCCTAGGTGGCCTCCGCGCATGCCGGTCCACTCTGATTAGGCCTAGATGGCCTTGGTCATGATCTGGGATCGCTTCATGCTTCGTGTGACCTGGATGATCTCCAAGGATGATTCTTTCCTCCAGATGGGCTCTTGCAAACCAGGACCTGCACCAAAAGACGTTGTGGCTCACAGCGAGTCGCCACGACCAAATACTCAAGCCTATCATAGCGTGGATACGTCAGGTGATGAAGCTTGATGCGGAGATGACAGATGAGCTCCGGGAGCTTTGATTCTTTCAGAATTCAAGGGGAAAATGGAGGTTTCATAAGGAGAATATGATTAGGGCAACGAGTGGGGGTGAAATGAGTCATAATAAGACGGATTCATGTGAATTAGATCTGGAGCATGAGCTCTAGATCAACATAAAATTTGGAATCTAAACTAATATAACCAGTAATTGACAGGAATCTAAACTAATATAACCAGTAATTGACAGACTTAAAGTTTGAAATTTAAAGCTATGAAGAAAAATAATTGGATTATGCTAAGAAATGACCTCGATTCGGCCAAGAACCGAAGATGCAGGACCTTTGACGAACTTGGCTAGAAATGGCTGGATTGACCCTCGAAAAGACCCCTCCTCATTGTAAATTGCAGATTTCGACTCTTGTCACAAGCCTAAAGCTTTAGGTCTAGGTCTGAGGGGCTAAGGGCACTCCAAGAGAGATCAAAAATCAAAACTATGGAGAAGGTGAAGCTTTATAGAATGGGAAATGGTTGACTTCAAGGCACGGTGGTGTGCCAAGTAGGAGGGGTTGGTGAGTAGGGCGAGGTCAGCATAGAATATGGTCGTGTGAGTATCAGGAAGGTGGATGGCTCAAGGTGAAAGAGGTGTGGGAGATGATGTGATAAATCGGCAAAAATAGGAACCCTTGAGGTTTCTAACAAGTCGGCTGGAGGTCAGTACAGTTGGTCGTTGATCAACATTTGAAGGGCCACGGTTGGTCCACGTGGACCAACCGGGAAAAAGTGAATAAAAAATGCGAGTAAATTTATTTAAAAATATAAAATGAATTAGGTATTTTTGTTGTCAAATAAAAATGCTCTCAATGTTATTTATTATTTAATTTATTATTTATTTATTTATTTTTAAGGTTATTAATTATAAATTACTTTTACATGTAAAAGTATTGATAAATATACTTGTATTTTGATACTTTTTTTAATTTTTAATTTATATTTTATTATTATATACATGTACTTTATATATTTTTGAATTTATTTAATTACATATTTATTTATTTATATTTTATTTTTATGAGTTTATTTATCTACTTAAATAATTGTATACCTATTCTTTATAGGTTTGTATAGGTATATTTCATCTATGTATTGAAATACTTTATTTATTTTATTAAATTTTGGATGGGTTTATTTAATATAATCATGGATATTTGTTTCAAATAATATTTGTAATTTTATAAAAATATAAGAAATTGAAAATATAATATAAAATATTTTATTCAGGTATACTGCACAATGGGGGCCCAAAAGATAACTTTTGCATATAACTCCAAATTGTATGAAACCATCTTCATTAACCATCTTCATTAAATATCCTATTAAATTTCATATATTAAAGTGTTTTGGTCAATTTAGATAAAGTTTGGAGAAGATACATGTCTGTAAAATTTTCTTTGTGGCTTTTTTATTTTGTGTGTTCCGAGCATACTATGCATTATTTTTTACTGAAATCAATTTTTTATTTTTCTTTATATTTTTATGTACAATATTCATAGAGGACTTTATCTTTTGAGTTGTAAAAATAATTACATAAAACATGTCCCTAAATTCAATTATTGGGCAAATTATATTAGGGTTTAATCATATTTTCTGTATAGCTCTTCTACCCTCTCTCCCCTACTTTATTCCTTATCGACCTAATCATCACAATGACTGGGTCTTAGGGTCTAGGGCCACTCAGTGTCTATAATACTTCATTCTTTTTCTTTTCTTTCCTTTATTCTTTTTATTTTGGAATTAAATACATTAATTAAATAGTATTTTATATATTATTTTGTTCAAGTTATTGAGTATTTACTCAAATTAATGATATATGCATGAATTTAGCTGAGGATTTAGGCCTGAGAGAATAAAGATGATGAAATGGGGATTCATTACACCTATACTTGCCTTTGCTAGTCCCTAACAAACACTTATGCCTATAAGTGTAGATAAAGAAGATAAAGAAAAGAAAAATAAAAAATTGGAATAATTTTTGACTCTTAAGCTTGTCTTATTAGACCCAAAGGTTGGAGCTTAGTTAAGACCTTTTGGTTATTGGTTTGTTCGGAATCGCATTAGGGTTAGGAAATGAGACACAATAACCCTTAGGTTCCATAATCCTAATTTCCCGTTCTCGTCACATTCATGTCAGAACCATCCTCTCAGCCGCATAATCTTGCAACCTTGAAATGATAGAACCATGTGTGTCGATTTTTCAGCTCATTTCCAAACAAACCACTAAATTATAAAAGAGGCTTCTCTCTTAGCAACTCATCCTTGTGGAGACAGATATTCCCTTCTTAGGTCAGGTGTTTCCAGTCTTTACAACTGAAAGGGGGAGGACTTACAAGAAATGGGAAAAGAAGTTGGAATAGACCAGTTTGGTCTCCATTCCCATGTAAAGCACAGTTGGCGTAACGAGTCTTCACCAAGAAGTAGGACTTTTTGGAAGCTCAAAATTTTGTGGAATTTTCGGTATAGGATTTTTTTTTGCATTTCTATGGATTTGCATTGCTCAGCATTCTTGCTTGTTCCCTGAAGGATATATAGTCTTTTGGTCTACATATATTTTGGAGACATCGAAAAAGTTACACCAGCAGATCATTCCTCATCCGAAGCATTGTGTCTATCCAGTCTCCAGTTTTCAGATATAATGGATACCTGAAAAGTGGGCTAGAGTACCGATTTCTGCAATACCCAAGAATGGTTCATGAGCCACCCTTGACGAAGCGGCCTAGCATCATTGGGACTTAGAATCCTAGATTTTTCAACAATCCATCTAGGTTGAGCTAAGTGTTAAGTTAAAGGTTTCTAGTCAAGCCATCATCTTAAGAGTCTTTCGGATGATATGAAGGGTTCTAGTTAGACACAATGAATTAACTCATGAACATAATCTTATGGAACCAAAAGAATTAAGTCAAGCTGGCCTGAATCATCCCAATTCTAGTCCTTTATGATATCCTCTGAAATTAAAAGGATTAAATTCTCTACCAGGCTCTAATCTTCAGACTTTATTTCAGACTTGTTCAATTATCTTTATCATTCCCAAAAATGTGAATGCTATGTACAATGCAAAAAAATAGTTGTGAAGCCATTTTCTATTTTGAACTTTTTATGGATTTTTGGAACAAAAATTGCAAGTTTTTTTGCATATTTTTAAAAAAATGTTGCAATTTTTTAGGGATTTTAACTTTTACAAATTTTTAGGGATTTTTGAATAAAAGTTGGTGAAATAAGACGTGTAGAGATATTTACACGAGAGTACTTCCGTATTTACAAGAGCGAGGGTATATTTTACATAGGGAATTTTTACAAGTTGAATGTTAGTGATTATTTACAAGTTTTATATAAGGTTTTATATAATTCCTATAGGGATCTTTATTTGAACTATTATTTACACAAGGTCCTCAAAATATTTGAAATTTTTTTGCAAACATTTTGAGAACTTCTTTTTGTAAATAATTTTAACAAATCATTTTAGAAATATTTTAAAATTTTGAAAATCCTTTTTGCAAAGATTTTTCAAACATTATGTATAGATTTTTCAAAGTAATTTTTTCAACAATTTCTCATATCATTTGCAAATAAATTTTCAAAAATTTATTTACATAAATAAAAGAAATTTCTATAAACAAAAAGTTTTTATAAAGGTTTGAGATCATTTTTCAAACAGTTTTCCAAACAATTTTAAAAGATTTTCAAATATTTGCCAACCATTTTTCAAATCATTTTGCAAAACATTTATAACCTGATTTATTAATAAGTTTATACAAATAATTTTTATACATATTTATTCCAATTTATTCTTTACAATTGATTTTATAATTATATAGTATGTTATCCATGTTATTGAAAAATATGAAAGTGTGAGTTATGGCTAAGTATATACAATTTATATATGATCCCCTATACTTAGCTTGAGATATGTCCTCATAAATCATAGAGAAAAAAAAGACATAACTCATATTGAGTATAGAAAAGCCTACAATCGATGAAAGAATGAAGGAATGAGAAGAATACCGCTCCCCTATACATAGGATTAGTTAATACTAAGTATAGCAAACTGTATACAACATGCATGGAGGTTCGGGTGTGGGAATGAATAGATCAACAACTCGGAGTGTCTCCCCCTATACTTAGGGTAAGAGATCGCTAAGTATAGACATGGACATCAACAAGAGAGAATTGCTATGGGACCAATAAATCGATAAAAAGGAAAAAAATACATTGGGGGAATGAACACATCACTCCCTCTATACTTAGGGTAAAAGATCCCTATGTAAAGACAAGAACAAGTCTGACAAAATTGAATGAAGAAAGAAAAAAATGGTCTACACCTCCTATATACTTAGGACAAAGTACATCCTAAGTATAGAAACATATATCAGACAGTAGATTGGGGTGTAGGACAAATGAAAGAAAGAAGGAACGAAAGACGAAACACGTATATACAAGAGGTGTGGATTGTTGAGGTGCATGTCAATGAGCGCTAAGTTTATGCCCTTAACCGGAAGTAAAGGTTAGGATAATGTTGTATCAAGGTTTAATATGGCATCAGTAAGACGAATGGTGTACTCTTGCCATTGTCTCATAATGAGAATGATGACAAATCCAAAAAGAACAACCATATATGCAATCAAGTGGGTGTATGACACCAGGAGAAAATCGACAACTAAGCCAAGGTCCAGCGATTCAGAAAAATCATTGACTTGTAAGAAAGGAGTGAGTGATCAAGGCCGACAAAATCAAATGTGGGGAAGGGTGGAGTAGTGATGGAATTCTCCATGTCAATCACAGTCTCAGAAGGATATGAAGAGTAAATATCAGGATACTCTCTAAGAAATTGGGCATTTGATGGAAATATGGTCAAAAGATCAGAGAAATCATCGAATGCCACAAAGGATGGCTCATCCTCATGAAGGCCATCGAGGAGAGCGGACTCGAAGGAGTCGCAGAAATCAGACAACTCGATCTTCTTAGTCGATAGACTGGCTGCATAGTCAGTGGGTGAGGCCGAGTACCTAGAAAGTGTCACATCCACTCATAGAGAACCGTCGGGGCGTAATGCAACGTGATTGTTTGATGGCGAGGTCATGCAAGCATCTAAACTCTCATCCTCGAAAAAATTATCACACTCATCTATTGGGAGGATGTAAGGATTATGGGATGGGCTAACAATATGTGGCATATGAAAATGTAGGTCCTCACCAAACAACATCAACTTGAATCACTCAAGGTAATTATCAAAATCTGTTACGCGCTCTATGGGAATCTGGACATCAAGGGGAAGACAATATATTGGATTATAGGATGGATGACACAATGTGGGTTCCCACTCCGTCTCCTAAAGTACCAACAAAGGTGGCACAACAAGCTCCTGAAATAAGACGTGCAGAACCGACTCAAGGGTCGATATAGGGAAATGGAAACACATAACATCGGTAGCATAATTCTTATTTTGTATTACCTCATGGCTTACATCATTAACCAGGTGTGTAACTAAAGAAACCACAACAATAGAAGCACATAAATCAGATTCAAAATTTGTTGATGGAAGCGCACTTATTCCAGCCTCAAATCTGCCCAGCATAATAATATCAACAGTGCCCTCAATACGGGACTCATCATATACCATAACATGCCTAGGGGTAGAAGAAGGCAACACATAGGGAATGAAGAGGGTGGGCGGGACATATGAGACAAAATTCTGGATAGGACTTAAATGGATTGAGATCGAACCAGGTGAGGCAAAGTTGTGGCTCAAGAAGAGAGTCATCAGAGCCGGACCATGGATGCTGACACTACGGTGATATAGTGAAAATACACTACAAGATCTAGTTGGAGATAAGAGTAACCCTTGATGACAATGCAGATGATACTGAACAAGGAAAATAACTCGAGAAATTAAAAAAAAAAGGAAGAAAAAGACTCGAAGATTAATAACATGAAGTAAAGGCAAAGTCTCTCGGTTTCAAAGTCTGCAATTCAAACACAAAGCGAACTCCAATTCATCAACTTGACACAATGAAAATTGTAAGAAACCGGTCAATTACCGTTTCAAATTTAGAGTTAGATGAATTTCCAGAAGTTATACAAACTCACAGGTATAGTATCCAAGAGTGGTTGTGTTCCAGGTGGCGTAGCATACCCACTAGATCACTGTGACCACTTCGTCTATGGTCAGAGGCAAGTGCTTGCAAAAAGTAACAGAGCCTGAGAGATGATCCAAGCTCTTAGGGCACATGACCACAAATGGGGGCTCTAGTTCTTAAGTGTATGTTCCTCGCTCGGTATGAATACAATATGTACACAATGAGGGAGTTGCTCTTCCTAAAACAATGAATCCAATTGCATTTGATGTTATGGTTAAATGCAATTAGCAATCCTGATTTTTTTTGGGTTGTCACTTTTTTTGATATTTTTCATGCACGATACCTCAAGAGGTTTTGATTCCTTTCATATCCTAAGTGATCAAAATCAGAAGAAGAAATTGGAAAAGCAACTCAAGCAAGAAATTAATGATGTATGCTGAGTCAGAAGTGCTTACCCTGCTTCCCAGCTCTCTTCGTGTAGGATTCTAAACAAGAATCGAAACCTACACTATATGCAAATGCAAAGTCGATGAAAATTCCCTAGCACAAGAATTGCTATTATCTTGAAGAACATATGCCCATTACAGAAAATGGAGCCCAAATGTCCGGTCTTGGAAACTCTATGGTTCCCGCCACAACGGGTCCTGTTAGTATTGTATAGATCCTCTCTCGACGCTCGATTCCAAATCTAAGTAATCAATAATTAATTTGTCTAAGTCAAAGCGTAAGATCTATAGGTACATACAATAATTAGGGTTGTAGAAATTAGACTATCGAGCAAGCAATTCCTAAGATAAGGTTCAATCACACAAATTAAAATAAATATAAAAGGTGAAAAACAAAAAATGTGGGAAATAAAGACAAAGAAAAGGAGACTAAGTCATGAAAAAGTTGACGAGGCCCCCAAGTGAATAATCACTTGGGCAATGGACCATAAATTGTTGAAGTGTTCGAAGCATTCGAATTATTAAATATTCTAAGTGTCCATGTCTCATTAAAAGGTAAAATTAATGTACAAAATGACATTGTTCTCAAAATATCTCTCGCTCCTCTCCTACTGCTCTCTCCTGTCCCTTGTGCTGAAAACTCGACTCCGCTTCACGTTGGTGTATAGGACTCCTAAGAGCACCTCTCTCGCTTGGTGGTTCTTCCCAATAAGATCAAACAAAGAGATGGTCAGAACAATATTAGACAAAGTTAAAAATAGAGAAATAAATAAATGATAGTAAAATATACAAAAAGGAAGAAAAGAAAACTATATGGTGTTGCTCCCAGGAACGGTGCCATTTGTTGGCATGCTCTAGGTTGGTCTACTAATCAAACATAATTAGCAGTCGTTGTTGTGATCTGACACAAGAGGTGAATCAGGCAATAATTAACCCATAATTGAATAATAATGCAATGCAATGTGAATGTGGAGTTCAAGTTTATTATAACTCTACAAAAGATGTGTATAGATGCAAGTATGCAGAGTGTCGAACTCAAGGAGCAAACATGATAGATTGTGAAAGTAATCCAGAACGTTCCTTCTTCTTGTCTTTTAATTTATTTCTGTGGATTTTTAACTATATTTCATTTTTATGGGATTTATATTTGATATACTTATTATTTTTTTGTATTTATTTTCTTTTATTTTCTGATTTTTACTTTCTTCTTTAATATATATATATATATGTAATAACAAGTATAATATAGACACTATATATAATATATGTATAACATATATATAATGAGGAAAATATCGTAAAGTACAATCCTTTTTATGTTTAAGGGCTTTTCAATATTTAGGTATTTTTAATATAATTATTTTTATTATTAACAATAAAAGTATATATAGCTATATATGATGTAGGATTTTATATTTATGGATATAGTTATAAATACTCAAAATTGATAAAATAAAATGTTTTATCTTTTTAATATTTTTCTCTTTTTATGGAATTTTTAATGTAATTTATACCATTTTTTTGTATTTTTAATTGAATAAAAATAAAACATTGACGAACAATAATAGGTTAGATTATTTTGGAATTTAAAAATAGGTAAAAATCTCAAAATGTTCCAAAATTATTTTAATATATAATATATATTATAGCAAAATTTAGAAACAAATAGCCATATTTTGTAATTTTTAGATAAATTTAAATTATCTTTAAAGTTTTTGGGTTCTTTTAATTTCTAATGTTCTTATTTCGTAATTCTTAGTTATTTTTGGTATGCAATTTCTAAATATAGTAATACATAATATAATATTTTTTGGAATTTTAAGAAATTATTGTATAGTTTTTATACTTTAAATGTAAATAGGGAATAAATGCTCTATTTTTGAAGTTTAATTAACAAAAAAATAAAGAAAAGCATCTCAAGAAAATTATACGTGATAGAACTATATTCTAGGCAATTATCCTATTTTTTCTTGAATTTTCAAACAAAAAACATTTAATAATAATAAATAACAACAAAAGAAAATACAATGTTGATAGGGATATTTCTGTAATATGAAAGAATGTCAAGGTCCCGGATGCAATTTTCACAAATCATAACACTTGAATATAAAATTACAAGACCAAAGTTGAATACCCAAACCTAGAGGGGGTCCCATAAAATGCCCCTACCTCACGTGTACGCATACGTGACGTGACATGGTGGGGGACCTAACTGAAAATATTAGAAACCTGCGGTTCCAAGTATAAATTTACAAAAATTTTATAAATGTAGATGAATTTTTTATACTAAAAAGAAATTGGAAAAATACTAGTTGTATGTTTGCAAAATTTCCCCACGTGCTCGATCTGATGGTGGTGGTTATTTCATGTAACGCGTGGCATAGCCTCGTCGCTTAATACTGGTTCACTAATGAGTGGTTGTATTAGATCTCTATTGGATATCCGACGGTGGTGGCGCGACTCGATCCTACGATTCTTGTGCGAGTTGGATAAGGCTCTTGATCCGACAGTGGAGGCGAATGCTAGAAGAATAGGGAATAAGCTCCGCCTGGGAAAGCTTCCTTCGACGAGATCTCCATCTTCCAATCGACTCTGACTCTGCCAAGGGGTGCAAAAGGTGCCTAGGGGCGCTCTATAATTGTAGGGTGCTCAAGAGGGGTCTAGAGCTCAGCATTTTATCCTTGGAGGTCGGTGAAGTAATAGAGCACCTAGAGCCTTTCCCAAGTCCAACTCCATACCAGATGAGTTCTGAAATCTCTAACCTGCACATAACAAAAGACGGGTCGATGGAAAACTGCCTCGACCCATTATCAGACGAAATGGCAACATGATGAAGTAGGGTGGTGAAGTACATGGAAGGTGGTTGAGTAGGACTTCGATTTCTTGATCTAGGTTGATCAAGTTGAATGGAGTAGTTAGCGAGATGGAGAAACGAAGGAGAAAGGAGGTGGAGGCGAAATGATGGTTAGAATAGGGCTAAGGATGGCTGAAAAAGTTTTGCTCCAGTGTACTATGAAATCAAATCCTACGCTACTGTAGCTGATTATAACTTAAACAAAAAAATTGAAAATAAAATCTACACCTAAAATATACTTAAAAATGTGTGTAAACTATGAATCAACCTTGCAGGTCTGAAAGTTGAGGTGGAGCTCCGCTATGAGATCACCGATGATGCCTGGATCACGTTCCTCCCTCTATACGCTAGCTGCAAATCACACGAGAACCTACTATCACCTTTCTCAACTCAGATGTGGATTGATCTGAGGGGTTCAGTAATATAGAACAGATAAAATTCAGATTGGAGGTGGAGGATTTATTTGTACAGGGGATGCTTTGACTGAAGTGGCAGCTCGATTTAATGATCCTCAAATCGAGGCGAGGTGCTGGCGTGAAAGATCGATGATCAAGGAAGAAAAGATATGAATGAATCGAGCCAAAAGAATGAAAGAATAGAGTAGGAAAAATCAAGGAAAATGGGGGTGTAAGTTCTGACAAATGCAGACCTATGAGGGGCGGGGAGTTGACCAAGGTCAAGTCTAACCCCCACCTCATCGATCTACATCAGATCAGAAAGAAACAAAAACATGAAAAATCCTTTATTAAATAGATTTAAAATATCAAAATATTTTATTATTTTTTATCAAAACTTGAAAAATATTTATTATTTTACGTAGTATTTTATGGGGATTTTTATTTATTTTTACAAGTTAATCTATTAGGTGTTACTTTTTACTTGTATACTTATAGGTATATTTACTTAAATATAGTGTCTTTAATTTATATTTTGTATTTAGATTTTATTATTTTTTGCACTTATTTTTTTATATTTATAATTTATTTTGATACAGATTTAGGTATTTTTATTGTATTTTCTGAGTTTATTTATTTTCTTAATAATTGTATGTATTTATTACATATGTAGTTTTAAGTATAATTCATCTTTGTATTAAAGTATACTTATATATTTAATGTATTTTAATTATTTTATTCTAATTTTATTATTCGCATGTTTTTAAAATAGTATCTACAAATTTATTAAAATATAATAAAGTGAAAAATATGAGGAATGAATATCATGAATATTATATACATGTATATTGCACAATAAAGGCCCAAAACCTAACTTTTGCATCTTAACTCCAAATTGAATGAAACCTAAATTAAATAGATAATTTAATTGTATAAATTGGAAAGGTTAGTTTGGTAAATTTTGAGCTTGTCTGGAGAAGATACAAGTTTAAAAAGTTTTCTTTACGGCATTTTGTTCTGAGTGTCTAGGGCACATTGTGCATTATTTTTATATGAAATAAATTTTGTTTTTTTCTTTTTATTTTTATGTACAACTTTCTTGTTTAAAAATTATTGATTTGAGATGTAGAAATAATAATATAAAAAGGTCCTAAAATGAATTTATCGGAGAATAAAAATTAGGGTTTCGTGTGTGATTTTTGGCCCTTATCTCCCCTACTTTATTCCTTGTCAACCCAGTCATCATGGTGCTTAGGTCTCAAGGTTTAGGGTCATTCAATATCTTTGGTATTTCAGTTTTCTATTCTTTTCTTTATTATTTAATTTTGGCATTAAACATAGTATTGTATACATTATTTATAGTATAAATAATGAGTGTGATTTTATACATATTAAAGTTATTTACATACATTTAACTAGGGATTTGAGGCCAAAATGAAAGAATAAAGATGATGAAATGGAGATCCATCACATGTATGATTTTTAATAGACATTTCAATGGTGCACACATGTATAATTTTATGAGAATGGAAATTTCGTGATGGTTATGTACTCATGTATACTACATAAATAAATGAATGGAAAAAGAAAACTTTAAATACAATCCTTTTGTACTATTTTCTCTTGATTTTGTGCATTCTGAATGTGGGACTTACACCTGTGGAAATGGGTTGTTAAGTATCTGATGAATATCCATTTCATCACCTTTATTATTTCATTTGGTCATAAATCCCTAGCTAAATACATGTATATAACATTAATTTGTACAAAATAACACTCAATAATTGACATATAAATGTTGTATAAATATTGGTATTTAATTCCAAAATAAAAGACTAAAGGAAAAGAAAAGAAAATGAAATAAAGTGTCAAAGATACTAAATGACACTAGACCCTGAGATCAAGTCATCATGATGATGTGGTTGACAAGAAATAAAGTAGGGGGATATAAGGCAGAGAAATTATATAGGATACAACTCATAAACCCTTATTCTATAAACCAATAAATAGTCATTTGGTCCCTATTTTATTTTCCACTTTTTATATCGCAATTAATAAACTGCTCAACATGAACTTGTACATAGAAATGCAAAGAAAAATATAAAATTGATTTCATATTAAAACAACACACCGTGCACTCGGAACTCGCAGAATAAAAAATTGCAAAGAAAAATTCCCAGACTTGTATCTCCTCCATACATACTCAAAATTGACTACACTCACCTTTATTGTTCATGAATTTTAATTATCTATTTAATTAAGGTAGTTCAGTTTAAAATAAGTTAAGATGCAAATGTTGGCTTTTGGGTCCCTATTGTGCTCTAAACCTGTATATTTTATTCAATATATCCATTCTTTAATTTTTAGCTTTTTTATATTTTTATATACTTATAAATATTATTCAAAACACATTTAAACAAAAACATACAATAAAATAATAAAAAATACATTAAATAAATAAAGTAATACAATATATAGGTAAACTATAGTTATATTATACATATATAAATTTTATAAGTAAATAAATAAAAATTAGTTATATATTATAAATTGTGTATATAACAATAAAATATAAAATATAAAATAAAAATAGAAATAAAATATTGTAAATATAGATAATATACCTATATATACATGTAAATATTAACAACTAATAAATAACTTTGTAAAAATAAATAAGAATCATAAAAAATAGTACATAAAATAATAAACCTTTTTTATGTTGTAACATAAATCTAATAGAATTGTTCGCTATTTATAATCTATTTAATAAGGGATTTTTACCTCCACTTTTCTGGTTCGTCCACATGGACCAACCAGAATCATTCTTTTGTGACCCAATGGGTCAACTGCATGTCCTTGCATCCGCCTCGTCCCTGTCGGAGATCACGAGACTGCTAACTTCTTCATTTTCTCCATGCCATCTCCATGCTCCACATCCCTCGAGCTCCTCCCATTCTACTCCTCCATCTACCCTACACCACATCGGACCTCTAAAGTCGACCAACCACCTTCCTCCCTCACATAATCCCCTTCGATTTTTTTTCCAAAATCTATGTCTGTAAATATTATCCACCTTTTTCCTTTTAGATTTTGATCCCCATTTCTCCTCTGTAACCCCAATAGGATTAGTTAGGTTGAGTTGCCTGATGAAAGCGAGCAATTCCCTGCCCTAGTCAGCGTGGATAAAGTTGAGATTCAGGTGATCCAAGGTATGTTGGAGCTCATTCGACGAGCCTCTTCTACTCCAGGTAAACCACCTTTTTTGATCTACTTTCGGTAGGTTTTCACCTCGCATTTTAATTCCTTATGTTAGTGTAGCTTTTAACTTATGCAATTATATCATAACTAAGGTTTAATTCGAAGATCTTCGATTGTTGGATCATCGTGCTCCAACTCTAATTCACATGTATTCCAACAATCATCTGACCCATTTCTACTCATCTTCGTTCCCATTCATCTTTTCCATCATTCACTCCACATTTCCCTTATGATTTGGCCCAAGTCAGAGATAATAGAAGCTCATCCGCCATAGCTATTCTGAGCTTTGCCGCCACCCACATCTACATGCTTCCCAACTTCAAATCTAGGCTGAGGACACTCGCCTCGAGCCCCTCTATCTTTTTGTGAAGTAGTAAAGCGTGAATCGAAGAAACAACATTTATCCTAGGTCGGTGAAGAACCCTTGACCTCCAGGCATCCACTGATGAGGATCGGAGTTGTTCGAGATGTCATGTTGTTGCGTGATGCTCCTAATAAATCGATGAATGCATATGTTAATTCGTACTCATTGTAGCACGACATTTGCGAATCATGCAAAATCGAGATAAGGATCTCAATGAGGAGTATCTCGGCTTCAATTTGTATCCTGGGTAAGTACGGAGTCGAACACATGGACACAATGGTTTAGCAGTTTGTATGAATGTTCAATTTTGATGATCAAACTACTAAGATGGGCTATCTAGTCTAAGCCAGGTCACAATGCACAAAATTTTTATGAATAATATTTTGTTGATTTTTTATGCAATTTAAAGAAATTCCACAAAATGCAAGTGAAAACAAGGACTCTAAATGGACCTATGTGACTAAAGGATTTAATTCAATTAAGCTCATGAAATCCTCGATCAACTAATTCTATACAGGCCTTAATCCAAGTTTTATAACAATACAAAATCTATGGTTAGACAAGATCAATTATGCATCACAATTCTCAGCATGTTCAATTAGTAATCAATTTAGCTCCATGAGACACATAAATCATGAAAAGAAATGTCAATAAAATTAAAACTTCATTTCATCGATACTTAGTTAATGATGAATTATTAGGTATCAAAGTGATGCATTTAATCCATATAATAAGCTAATTAAGAAGATTAATTAAGCATAATTAATAAACTATGTTCTATATATTTTTTCAATCATGCACAATAGGTTGCAAATAGAATCTAATTACCATATATAAAGAGCATCAAGAGTTAGAACAAGACCAATTTCATGCAATTTGGATATTGGGTGCTCAAGTTATTCACAATTCAATACAGGGGCCTAAATGAAAAGAAAACATAGATTTCCTTCAAAAAGGTCTAAATATGGTCTAAAATACAATATACAAAATCTACAAGGGACTACATGCAATTTTCACAATACGCGAAAGGACTAAAATGTAATGAAAATAAACGTGGGTCTTGTCTTGCAATTTTTACACTATGCATGGGTTGTGCATGCGTACGGAGGACCAAAATGTAAATCTGAGAAGTTACAGGGGCCCAATGCAAAATTTCTTCAGTCATGTAGCCCGCATCATGTGAGACAATGACAGCTTAGGGAGAGGCTCGATGCTACGTGGCATCTCCTTGTTGGCTCAGGTTAGGTCAAGCGCCCGAGGCTCAGGATCAAATCGGTGCATCGGTTGGAGGCTCGGGGCTAATTATAGCTGTTGGATCTGATCGAGATGATCAGATTCGATGGTTGATATATATGTCGAGTTCTTCCCCCTCCTCTGGTGGAGCTCCGACGATGGAGTTGTAGCTCCTCCCGGCGTGTCTAGAAGAGGTAGTTGAAGATCTAGCAAAGGTGTTGTGAAGGTATAGGAGCTCAGAGGTGGTCTGAACGATCGTGTTGATGAAGGCTCATCGAAGTGGATGCTCGAGGTCGGAGGGGGCTCCAAATTCTGGCCAATCAAACGAATCTAGTGCCTTCTAATGTTAGAGAATAACTGAGGCTGAGGGGGTTCGAATGGGATGGTCATGAGGTGGAGCGGGGGCTCATCGGAGGTGGATGAGTTGAGCACGGAGATGGTTCCAGCCTTCGTAAAGCAGAGGTGGAGCAGGTCGTAGGAGGTGACGGAGAAGCAGTGAGGAGGTGATGAAGACGACACGAAGGTGTCGGGAGAGAGGGTTAACTCGTGCGATGATCAGAAGGGAGTGGCGGTGGACGTGCATCTTAAGATAAATAGAAGAACAAGATAAAAACAAAGAAATGAATAGTGGATCACCTGAGGAAGAAGATGGTAGACTGGGGTGAAGTGGAGAGGCGGAGAACGGGATGGAAGGTGGAGTTGGAAACTCTTATCATCGTTGGAAAGTTCGGAGGCTGAAGGACCTTAGCCCGAGCAGCTGGTCTAGCTGCAATAAGGTGGCGCCGACGAGAATGCTAGTTTATCGCTCACTATCTCGCTCTCTTCATGTCACGAAGTTGGAGTTGGTGGCTCGAAGCACTCACACGTACAAGCAGATGCGTGCGATATGGGACCACATAGGAGTATTTGAAGGCAGAGGAGATAAGGTGCAGGTAGTGGTGGATGTTGTTTCAAGGAGTGAGGGCTAACCAAGGAATAGGGGAGAGAGGTGGTACGTGTCAAAAGAAGGAGAGGGAATTTAGGTCATGGACTTAGCAGGGACAGGGGGGTGAGGAAATCATTGGAGGTGTGGGGAAAATGGGAAGGGATGAGCAGTTGGCACTGGAATCGTAGGAGTGAGAGAGGCAAGCTTGAGGAGGAAGTCGCATCGATGACGATCTAAATGAGAGTGGGGATGGAACACCAGGATGGCTCTGATCAATAAGATAAGAGGGATGAAGCAACACTGGTAATGAGTTGCTAAGATGAGGCCTGGGCAGATGGATCAAATGGCTGAGAGGAAGGCAGGTGGCATGTGGCTGCTCCAGGGAGCACCACGTGGCCCAAAGAGAAAAAAGAAAAACAAATAAAACAAAGGAAAATACAAAACAAATATATACAAGTGAATTAAGAAAAACTCAAAACACTAAAGTTGTAGATATCGATGAGTATACAAGTTTCATGTTGACAAAAAACATAAAATAAGTCAAATAAAGGGATAAATATTTTTGGAAGCATTTTTAAGAAATAAAAACACTTGATTTTTATTTGTTTTAAATTTCTTTTATTTTGTTCTATTTTTAATTTATTTTTAAACTCAAAACACACAATAATAAAATAAAAAGGGAAATAAAATATATACAAATATACATTCGATTAGGGTTATTTAATCACACAGAATTAGAAGTTAACTTGAGTTCATTAATCATAGATTTTATTGAATAGTTTAAAAGAGGAGGATAATAAACTATAAATAATATGATGAATCACATATTCATCATCACCCTATACATAAATTGCACTCGTCCTCGAGCAAAGAATAAAGAATGAGTTGGACAGGCCCCCGACTATGCAAGTGAATAACAAGAGTTGATTCATTCAAGGACTCTCGGTTTCTATTAGCCTAAAATTCTAAGTTGAACCCATCCTTAGTCAAAAAGTATCAAATTTCCTCAACTCAAAATTCTCTGGTATACAATAATAGTAAGGATATGATATTAAAGTATGGACAACAGTTACAAGAGCAGAGTCAAAGTGTCACCCTAGGTTCCAGTCCAAGATACTCTCCTAAGGATCCAACCCTCAATACTAGGGATAAACCAGTTCGGGCAATCAACCCTCCATCTCTTTTGTTTGTCAGACTTAAAAGTTAATATGAACGACCGATAGATGGAAGGGCATAGGTTTATGTTAATTCATCTCTCCCTCTCATTGGAACAAGGAATCGCTCGGGTGCCTTATTTACCTAATGCTTATTTGTTTTTGGTATTGTTCAGTACGTCCGTCAAGAGAAGTTTGAGTCGTCTGCACTTATTTTCCTAGGACTACACCGGGATGTGCCTTTTTTGACTATCTAGAATACTTTCTACACCTAGACTTGTAGCATTTATGATACAGAACCATTTTTGGGTGCTAGCCCGACTCCTGGTCGTAATAGTGGTGGTCTAAGTGGACACTTTGGAATGGTTGGGAGTGCTCGTCTTTGGTGGAAGCTCTTTGATATTGGACTTCGTATGGTAAGAGCTTCTCTTTAAACATTTATTTTTTTTGTCTTTGTATTTGTCTAGCTCCACTGTTTTTACCAAAGTCAGTGCACACTGATCAACAAAATTTTAATTTCATCACACCATGGTACTTAGGTATATCATGAGATTAGTAAAAGAAACCTTTTTCTTATATCGGCAAATGGTTGCTGACACTCTGGTTTCATGAAGGATTCATCGATTTTTTCCTGTCCTCGAGCATCATAAAATCAGATCCAGACTCAAATCCCCCATCCCAGTCCCTTAGGTGAAACCTCGACTCCTCTCATCATAACTGTAGTCATGCATGTGAAGTGCGGCTCATATTCTTAAGAAAGAGACTAAGTACGCAATATGGCATACAAATCTTCTAGACCAAGGAAGTATGAATAATTAAGTCCAAGACACTAGTGACTAAGGTTGGTTAACTCAGAATCTTAAGGCCTCAAAAACCAACTGTGCTTGAACATCACAAGTTTTGTGTGAAAGTGTAAGTGTCACAGACCAAACCAACTTAGCTTATTAGTTAGTATGTTGTTTTTCTTTAATGGTTAAATGTATTTACAAACAAAAGATAATATCATTTTATCCCAATTTTTGAAAAGATTTTCAAAAATATTTTTCAAACCATGTCACATAATATACGGATTTTCAAAACATTTGTCAAACATTTCTCAAAACAAGTAAAATCCCCATTTTTCAAACCACTTTCAAACATTTTTCAAAATAGTGTAACATAATTGGAAATAATTTTCAAAACATTTGTATGCAAATTATTTAAATACTTATACGTGAAAATTTTCAAAATATGAGCTACGGTTAAAATATATATAGAATATATATGGTATACCCCCCTATACTTAGCTTTTCCCCCTATACTTAGGCATGAATTAACCTAAGTGTAGGCAGAAAATAGGAGGGATCAAATGAGTGAAGAATAGGAATGGAAAAAGACAATATCAAGAAGGAAATGACTCGGAATATGGACAAGAATATACAAGCAAGATCAAGGGTTCCCCCTATACTTAGGCTTTAAATGGCCTAAGTATGTAGTTAGTATCTACAAAAGAAGGAACCTGAGCTCTAAAAGAATGAATAAATCATGTGTACAAGAGTGAGTAAATCTTCTAAGCTGCTGAATGTAGATATTGCATCTTCATGAAGAGTAATCTGATATATCTGCTATGTGCTCGCTCTGCATGAAGTTGATGACCTCGACTTGGACTAACTGTTTGTTAGGATCTACAAAGTGCTTCAACATTTGTCCATTTACCACGTAGGATTGTGCACCATCTGTGAGATCAGTTATCTCTACGCTTCCATTACTGTGCACTTCCTTTACAACATAGGGACCCATCCACATAGATTTAAGCTTCTTGTGGAACATCTTTAACATGGCATTAAACAACCATACCTTTTGCCCAGAGACAAAGTCTGCTAATGTACCGATCATGTCATCTCTTCACTCTGTCCTTATAAATCAAACTATTGTAATATGCCCGATTTTGGATTTCCACGAGCCCGTTCAAGTTCAAGTCATGAGAAAGATTCCCTAGGTGACAACTCCAATTAATCTTCTTAATAACCCCATCGAAGTTGTGAATCATATCTGTTGTCAAATGGCATGGCTTGCCTTAGATCTATCTAAATGGTGAAGTACCCAATGGTGTCATGTAGGTTGTCCTATAGGCCCACAGAACTTGGTCCAAAATCTTGGACCAGTTCTTCCTATCGAGACGAATCAACTTCTGCAAAATACTCTTCACCTCTCTGTTTGAATCCTCTACCATACCATTTGACTATGGGTGGTAAGGACTAGTAACTCTATGCTCAATTTTCGTAGTCCTTAGCAAAATATCTCTCATCTCAGTTCACAACATGGATACTCCCATCAGATATCAGAACTTTTAGTACTCCGAACCGGACAATAATGTGGTCTCTCACAAACTTGCAGACAGTCTTGATGTCTGCGGTTCAGGTTGCGATAGCCTCCACCCACCAAGAAAAATAATCAACCGCCAACAAGATGTACTCGTATCCTAGATTTTTGGTAAAGGGGCCCATAAAATATATGCTATTTCATAAAAAATATCACAAATAATTATAGGATGCATGGCATCTCATCTCTCTGTCCACCTGTCCCTCCCATTCTCCGACAAATCAGGCATGATCGTACAAAATCTATAGCATCATAGAACATGATCGGCTAATACAATTCGCATTTGAGCACCTTGTGAGTGGTCCTCTTCCCCGAATGATGCCATGCACCCTCAAGAGAATGACAGTACATGAGGATACTCTGGTATTCCTCCTAAGGAATACACCTTCTCCAAACACAATCTAATCCATCAAAGAAAATGAACGGATCGTCCCAACGGTACCACATCAAATCCGACATCAGTTGGTCAATGCTGCTCCTAGTCGAACCATGGGGAGCGTGCTTGAAGATAAGAAGTTCACTATGTTGGCATACCATGAGAGTAAGTCATTATCACAAATTGACTCGTCTGGGAAGGTCTCTCTAATATCCTCATAATAAGGAGATTCCTTAAACTTAATATGGGAAAGGTGATCAGCAACAACATTCTTCACTCCAGGTTTATCTTTTATCTCCAAATCAAACTCCTGGAGGATCAAAAATCCACCTAAGAAGACACACGTTCATGCCCTTCTTTTCCATTAGATACCGAATAGTTGTGTGATCAGTGTAGATTGTTACATTAGAGCCCAAATAATAAGACTGAACTCGAGGGCCCATACCACAATGAGATTTTTATTTTCAATCATGGTGTAGTTCTTTTGTGTAGGGTCTAATACTTTGCTTGTGTAGTGGATCGCAAACATGATACCCTCTCGTCATTTTCCTAACACATCCCCCATAGAAAAATTGGAAGCTTTAGTCATGATCTCAAAGGGAGAGGACAGTCATGAGCTTGTGGGATAGACGAGACACAAATATTAATCTTCAAGATCTCAAAGGACTCTAGACATCTGTGATATACAACTAACTCTGTGTCTTTCCCTAAGAGCTTAGTCAGTGGGCGGGCAATCTTTGAAAAGTCCTGAATGAATATCCTGTAAAATCCATCATTCCCTAGAAACAACCAAATTGACTTCACGTTGCTAGGTGGATCGAGTTTCCTAATGGTAGGTGGCGTCGTTGTCGGGTGGCGCATGATGGGGCAGGCCGCGTGGCGACTCTAGGGAGTGCCATGTGACCCAATGAGAAAAAGAAAAACAAATAAAACAAAGAAAAATACAAAATAGATATATATAAGCTAAATTAAGAAAAAAGTTTAAAACATGAAAGTTGCATATCTCGATGAGATCTACAAGTTTCATGTTGATAAAAACACAAAATAAGTCAAATAAAGGGATAAATATTATTGTAAGCATTTTTAAAGAATAAAAACACTTGATTTTTAATTGTTTTAATTGTTTTATTTTTCGTATTTTTATTTCCTTTTTAAACCCAAAACACACAATAATAAAATAAAAATGGAAATAAAATATATACAAATGTACACTAAATTAGGGTTAGTTAACTACACATAATTAGAATTTAATTTGAGTTAATTAAGCATAGATTTTATTGAATAGTTTAAATAAGGAGGGTAATGAACGATAAATAATATGATAAATCACAGATTCATCAGCTCCCAAGAGGGTGGGGGCCGATAAGAACCAATGGAGACTGCCAAAGTTGCTAGATTTCATGGATTGAAGTTCATGGAAGACATGTTCTACTATGTTCTTCCTCATTCCCTCGCAACCGTTGGATGGACCCCTCCTGCCAGATCTAAGGCCCACCGTTCAGATCTGATGAAACGTTACACCACGGTGACCATCAGTTCGACCTAAGTAAAACATCATGGACCACTTGATCGTATACGTGGAGGGTAAATAACATATGTACCCCATTGTTTTTGTATTTATAATTTTATCATATAAATAGTGAAGAACATTTAAATATTTTTATAATGTTTTCAAGGGACTCCCTCCACTTATTAACTATTGCACTTGAGTCATATGCCAGCTCACCTCGCGTATGTCCACATGTAAGATGGGCCATTTTGCATGTAATCCCTTACAGCATTAGTTATTTGTATTTAATCCAAAAATATGTGTAATTAGAGTTATATTTTTATAAAAATTGCACGCAACCCATAACTTTTTATGTTATTGCATTTATACCCCTACCAGGTGGTTTTAAAATATGAAATTAATTGGTAAATTTGCTCGGATGCCTGAGAATCTCCATTTCATCACCTTTATTCTTTCATTTTAGCCTTAAACCCCTAGCAAAATGCATGTATATATCATTAATTTACCAAAATAAGCATTCTTAAGTGTGTAAAAAATACTGTATAAAATATTATATGTTTATTTTATTTAAGTCCAAAATTAAAGAATAAAGGAAGAAAAGAAAAATAAATGAGACACCATAGGTGCTGAGTGACCCTAGCCCCAAGACTCAGTCATCATGATGACTTAGTCGACAAGGAATAAAGTAGGGGGAGATAGGGCGGCCAATTGTACATATTACACAGTCTAAAAATCCTAAATATATAGGCCAATAATTACCTTTTGGGACCTATTTTATTCTTTATTAATTACACATCAAATCAATAAACTTTGTACATGAAAGTTGTAGATAAAAGTACGTCAAAAAATAAAAAAATTATTTTAGGGTACAATTTACAATCATAATAAAAGTCCAAACTTCCCATGCATGTATGTCCTCCATATGAACTGAAAATGCATCAAAATCACCTTTAATTGTATATAACTTTTTATTAGCTATTTAATGAAGGTGGTCTCACTTAATTTGGAGCTAAGATGTGAAAGTTAAGGTTTGAACCCCTATTTTACAATATACTAGAATAAATAGTCATTTTATTCATTCTTTATATTTTTCAATATTTTATATTTTTATAATTTTGTAAAGATTCTTTATAGAGAATGTACTTATTTAAAATACAATAAAACCATAAAGAAAACACTAAAATAAAATAATAAATAAATACATATATGAGTATACAATACTTATACCTATGTAATAAGTATACATATTTATTTAAGTGTACAAAATATATCAGAAAAATACAATAAAAATATATTTATGTGAATCTAAATAAGTTATAAATATGCAAATTAAGTGTATAAAAAGAAAACATAAAATACAAAATAAAAATAAAATACCTCATATATAGGTCAATATACCTATAAATGAACCCCAAAAAAGTAACTCATAATAAATAAACCCATAAAAATAAACAAAATAGAATTAAAATACTATAGAAAGTAATAAACATATTTATTTATTATATAAAATTAATAAATTCATTTATTATTATTTATTAATTTTACAAAAAAATTATGGTTATCTTTTTCCTGGTTGGTCCACGTGGACAAACAAGGGACCTTCGTTCATTGACTGGGGGTCAACTGCACCCCATCCCTCTCTGACTCGTGTTAGAGTCACAAGCAGCCCAACTTTGCCAAAGTTCCTACGCCACCTTCTTCCTCATCATACCTCAAGCCTTCCACCCCACTATAGCATGTTCGTCCCCCACTTGCACCCATCCTCGAATCCACACAATCCCTCATTCTAGTCCACACAATCTCCCCTTGAAAACCACAAAAAATCACCTATAAATATGCCCCAAATATTCTTTTGAAGTTCTGATCCCTCTTCTTCCACTTTTATCCCTTTAGTTTTGGCCCTAAGGCCTCATGTTGGTGGCAGGAACATTTGGGTGCTGTTTATAATTAGGAGATGTGAAGGAGTACGTGATCCAGCACCTCCAATGAGCCGTTGTGAGGTCTAGCCTCTTGCGCTTCCAAGCGTGGTCGAGGTCCTTTTTGTTGTTCATAGGTACGAATTTTAGTATAGATTATATTTCAATAATCAGTTTTAACTTTTAACTACTAGTTTAGAGCAAAATCCAAATTTTGCATGGATTTGAAGCTCGAGATCAAGGCCGATTTCACCATGGTTTGCTCCACATCAACCCTCGATTTCATGCACATTTCGATCCTGATCATGTTCTCTGGCTAATACCCCCATTTCCCCCTTTGATTCGACCTAGATCGATTCGATTCAAAGCTCCTCCACTTCCCCCCACCTGAGCTTCACCCACTTCGCCATCCACGAAGTTTCAGACCTCCTTTTTAGGCTGAGGCATCCGCCTCGAGCCACCTAATCTTTTTTTGTGCAGAATACAAGCTTTACGGAGCTGTTTGGAGCAAGTGTGATCACCTGGGACACCTTTAGGTTGCCTTTAAAGAAGATACCCTCCAGATTCGCTATTGTCGCACCTCCAGCTTGTTGGAGCCTACCTGCATGCGCGGAGTGGAACCAACTAGCTATTTAACCCCTGTGTGAGTCGAATTGCAGATGGACCTGTGAGGAATCAAGGATTCAAAATCAGTGGAGCTTAGTTCTTACCCAATTCATCTAAAGCTTTGCGAGCCATCTGATCATTCCCATCTCTAGGTATAATTTAGACCGTCAGATCCGAAGTGAAAGGATGCATCCTTCAGTCGCACGATCGTCCACGTGGCGACGCAAGAATGGTCTAATCCAATGCTTAAGTGGGTAAATTTCTTTGGCCCCCTCTACATTTTTGTAATATCGATAAAGTCTTGTAAATATTTTGTGATGTTTAAAAAGTAGTGGGTAAATTGCATGTAAGCCCTTAGATATTTTAAAATTACATTTTAGTCCTAACCACATCACCTCACATGGCGACCCACGAGCGTGGGCAAATTCCATTTACACCCCCTCTGATTTTCTAATTAAGTTTTAATATAAAAAGTTTTAATATTAGTTCAAAAGTTTTGGGTATCTTGCACTTCATCCCTTGACTTTATTTTTAATTGAAAACATACCTCTAATAGTTCAAATATTTGTGTGCATGTTTCCTTATTTTTTTATAAATATCATATGTGCTCAAAAATTGTAAAAAATAGGACAATGTGTCTGATGTAGTGTCCTTTCACGTTATTATTTTTATTTTGCATTTCACGCATGTTTCCTATTTATTAAAAATCAAATAACGCATAGCTATTCCATGTTTGATTTAAAAAATCCAAAAAAAATTATAAAATCAGGTTTAAAATTTTAGAAAAATATTATGTGATTATGATAGTATCTAATACCCGTTGACAAAAACCCCCTAAAAATAGAAAAGGAAAATAAGAAAAGTTAAAATGATCCAAAATCATGTAAAAATAAAAAAATCATCAAAAAACCCAAAAATATTTATCTTTGTTCTGTATTTTTATTTATATATTAGTATATATTAAAATTGATTTGGAAAAATTTTGAGGCTTTTTGTTATTTTTAAAACTCAAATCAATTGGGCCTATTTATTTAATCCATGTGTTAGGATATTTTGGACTTAAAAACACCAAAAAATTAGCAAAAATATTTGAAAATCATAAAAAAGAAGGAAAATATTAAAAAATACAAAAAACATTTTATTTGGTTATTTTTGACTATTTGTACCTATATTTATAATTATATTGCCCTAGAGTGTATTATATATCTATATAGTTGTATATAAATTATAATATTCACTATTATAAATACGTAAATTATTTAAAAATAAAAATATAGATATATATGATCTAAAAATAAAGAATTAATTAATTAAAAAATAAAAGCCCACAAAAACCTAGGTAAATAGTGTGCATACCTATATACACATATACTTATATTATATATATATATATTCATAATTAATATATCTATAATACACATTTTTCCATGAGTTCGACCCCTTCCTGCTTGTCTACTATATACACTTATTGTGGGGTATACTAAATTTTGATCTACATCCCTTGCTTTTATTGCTTCATTATTATTTGTGGGTTGATTGTTGTTTCAATCGCTTGATCTCTATGAGAGGTCACCACATCGACTGCGCCCCCGCCTTGTGTGGAGTGCAAGTCCCTCCTTACCTAATAAAGTTTCGGTTAAACAATCCCCCTGGAGTTCTTCAAAGTGTTATTAAATGCATGAAAAGTTCTTACTATTTACTAATAGGTCCTTTATAGTTGTTTCAATCGCACGACAATTTTATTTTGTGTATATTTACTATTATAAATAACATTTATATCTAAAAATTGTAGAAAAATTGCTTAATTTGCCTACTATATAGGATTATCACAAATATTTTTTGCTAGGCATTTTAGATATTTTCCCTATTTATAAATAAACAAGCTATTTATTCCCTTTCTAGTTATAAAAATACGAAAAATATAAACTTATCTTTAAAAATTTTAGCAAAATTTGATAGTATATATTACTATGTATTATAACTTTAGACCAAAAATCACAAAAAAATTAAAAAAAGAAAACACTAAAATTATAAAACCCTAAAAACTTATAAAAATAATAAAAAATCCTCAAAATTCCAAAAAACAGTTTTATGTTTCATCTTTTTATTACATTATATGGAATATAATAAAAATAGTTTTGGAAAATTTTAGGAATATTATCTAGTTTTAAAATTCAAAAAAAACGGCCTATTTATATTACTCAACGTTTTGAAGTATTAAATATTTTAGAAATACATAAAAATTACCAAAATTCATATAAAAATAAAAAACAAAAATATTAAAACACAAAAGTATTTTATATTCTGAATTTTAACAATATATATGTATAATTACAAAATCGTATATATTATATATACTTATAACTTATTCACTAATTATTATTACTTATAGATATATATTATATATTTAAAACCTTTAAAAATAAAAAGGAAAGTTTGTTATATATATTTATATCCTTATATATGTTGTTTATAACATATATATTATTATTACTATATATATACATATTATATCTTTAAAAACAAAAGGAAATAAAGATTTACAAATTTAAAAAAATATAAAAAAATTTAAAATAAAATTACAAAGCAATTATAAATATATAAAAAATAAATATAATGATAAACGGACAAAAAATAAAAAATGGAAAAAGTACAAAAATAATTATTATTGATTTTTATTAATATATAATAATTATACATATCTCAGTTTGCTTCCAATAGTTCGACGATATTACTTTATCACTATACACTTTTTGTAGGGTACAATAAATTTCACCCCGCATTTATTCATTGACGTATCTATATTGTGTGTTGATTGTTTTTCTGAGAGGATTGGTTGAGTTCCAAGTACCATGAGAGTGGCTGATACAACAATTGCCGGATCCGACTTGTCGGACACTGTAGGCCCTCCAAAACCGGATGTTAGGAACCTCATGCTCAAAAGTATCCAAGTCCTAAGGTTCGAGGGTCATTACACTTTTACAGCCATACCTTTAAATGGGTTGGATATCTTAGGGCGCTGAATTGTAGATTTTTTGTATCAACAACACTATTTCAAAGAAAATTGGACTAATTGACTCAAAGTTTATTATAGAAAATTAAGGAATAAAGAAAAGACATATATTATAAGTAGCAAGTAATGTAATTCTATTTGCACTTGTGCTTATTATTTTTCAAATTTTCCCACTAAATTGCAAGAATTATACCTTCAACCCTATCCAGAACAAACGATACGGACGGATCTTTATATTTAAAAGGATCCCAATAAGAAAATTAGCCTATGACAACTCAAAATACAAATAGTCATTATGATAACTTCTAATGCTAAATTTATAACAAACATTTCAAAGTTACTTTTTTATTATCAGTATTTCGTAATGAACTTCATATTTGTTGCTAGCAATTCATATATTGGTGAAATATTTGTTGACTCTTTTGTTGAAATTTGTACTACTTGCTTTACTGCTCATTTGTTATAATTAGAAAACTCTTGAAAAACAGCAACAAATAATTATCATTATGTGATTAATTATCAATAATATAGTTAAGATTCAAATTTTAAGAATCAAATATAACAAATATTTGTTATATTGTTATTATAAATTTAACATTAGAAGATATAACAAATAATAATTTATTTGTCAAAATAGATTAATTTTATAATATCGATAATTAATGTTGTCATTATAAGAGATAATTTTTCTGATAATATATGTTGGATCAAATGCACGCAATACAAAAATTAATTAAAGTAGGAGCATAGCTCAACTGATTTAAAGACCAAACGACGATAGAAACACTCGCACACGAGTCTAGCAAATTGCATTACTTAGGGCTCGTTTCAGATCATGTGTAATCTTTTTTATAATGTTTGGGTGTTCGTGTGGAGGGTTTGTTGTTGGGTCAGTTTCCAATGATGTGATATAGGAGCACAGGATAATAATTTGATGAAATGAAAATATGACATTATAACACACATTTTTGTTTGATTATTGGACTATTATATTTAGACCAGATGGAGTTGATTTTTCTAATTTAACGCAATGATGTTACCAAATGGAGGTAACGATAGAGTGTTCCAATTTTTTTATTAACTTTGCCAAGGATCACTAGTGGCGAAAGATGAGAACTTTTTTGGTCAATAAATTTTCCAATAGGTTTCAAATAAAGTAAGAAAGTGTACAAAATGGGCTAGTCTAACCCTGAGACTATAATATAAGATTATGTTAGAGAAAGTTTAGAGGAGTAATAGGACACGAGAAAAGCAAAAATCCATTCCCAACCTCAACCCCTCAGTATATGAACCCTGTCAACAAATTCAAGGTTGAGCAAGAGCAACTTGGAGACCAACATGTATTCCTTCCATGCGATATTTCCCACACAACAATGGCTGCAACATAGCACAAACATCTGCGAAAAGAAGCATCAGGACAGGCATTGATCCAAGCCCCAGTATCTAGGAGCAACAGAGTTCATGGCCAAGGCAATGACAGGGCCAAGCTGACACCTGACCAAACAACGAGATAAGGGGCAGTTGATAAGTATGTGGGCATGTGTCTCTTGCTTTCTAGAGTAAAGGTAACATATAGACGGAGCATAGACCCCCTCAATGGCAAGTTGATTAGTGGTAGGGAGGAGAACCAAGAGCATGTTGTAGAGAGTGGAACAGAAATTAGGGGTCGTCCCTTGGCTTAGACATCAACAGCACATGAAACTACCTCTCCCTTAGGACGACCAAGTTTACAAGCATCGGAGAAGTAGAAGCCATTGGGCAAGAGTGTCAAAGAATAAATGGGAATGACTCCAGAAATAGCCCCTTATAGAGCAACTCTTCCCGTTAGATCACTTTCCAAATGATGGGGACGAAACAGGAAGGCTAGACATCCCAGTAGGTGTGGGAATGCAATTATTTACACCGCATGTAGAGAGCATAAAAGGGAGGAGTTCGAAGAAATCAACCTCCAAGATCAAAAAGCAACCATAGCGCCATGGATGGTGGCAAAAGACCTTAGACCATGCCCACCCTCCTTTTTAAGGAGGCAAACAGTAGACCATGCAATGCCATGCCTTCAGTGGCCAAACAAAAAATCCGCACAAAGCATGTCAACCTTATACAAAGTGTATAGGAGAATGAGAGTGCCTGCTACCCAAAAAAGGATAACGTTAGCAATGTTGCAAATGCCTGACCCTGGTGTGGGCATTTCGAAGTAAAACCCTCACCCTATCTTCCAATGCCCGAGCATCATTACGTCTCCCTTAGGTCGAGGCAAGAGGGAGTTCCAAATATGTTTAAGATAACTTTGATCGCATGAAGAGAGTTAGAGGTGTTTTTCCAAAAGAAAAACAAGTCATTAGCATAAATGAGCTGGGTGGGGGCAACAAATCAACCTCTACTTAGCAACTTAAGATGACACCTTGCGACAGTGTCATAGACAATGCTCCAGAGGGATTTCAATCCTGCTGCAGAAAGAACAGGAGAGATTTCATTACAAATTAAGAGCTTATCTCACTGAAAAAGACCGTCAAAGAAAATGATCCTGGGGACGATTTGATTGTCAAATAGTGTATCCAGAGAATCAAAGAACATATAAACTCCAAAATGGATATTAGATTCCGTAAGCAGCGTAGAAGCATAGCGTAGCCATGATTGCAAATTTTATTGTATTGTATTCAAAGACGTCACGTTATGTTGACTTAGGTATACCAACACGTGAATATCCGTGTCCTCTTGCTAATTGTCTCATCTCATTTCCATTCATTAAACAGAAAAAAGACGTGTTCCCTCATTTACTTTTGAAAAACAAAAGATCATGTCTCCCAAGCACAGATGAAAACAGATAAATCCGTGTTTAATTGGCCGTTATATATGTTATATATATATATATATATAATATTCGTATCCGTTTTAAAATAGATGCAAGTACGACTGTAAATATTTGTATTTGTATATTGATTTACATATATAAATATATTTCAAGATTTATTTTTAACCATATATAGCATCATTTTATACATTCTTTCATCATATTTGCTATAATTATTATGATATAAGCATGTTTAGTATATTTATATAACATGCATCTATTCCATACATGTATGTTTAAGCTAATACATACAACATTTCTAATATTATTCGCAATCAATGTCCATTTTACATTCCTATCTATTGTTTAACGATATGGTAATATAGTTTTCATATCTATCAGTATCTATATCTACATCGGTACCGTACTTAGAAACATATAAGGAATGGTAACACATAAATTTGTATTTGTATCCGTAGGGATGAAATTGGATATGGATATATTCGAATATCCGCTTTACCATATTCGAAAAAAATACCAAATATGGATATTTTTATTCGGATATTAGTCATCTATGGATATCAGTTGTAAAAAATTTCCTAATATGGATATGGTTACAAAAAAAGCTCCGGATTCAAGTACGAATATCTGAATACAGAATAATATATGTGTATACATATACATATACCAATATAAATTGCATATACTTATACATACACATACATATATACATATAAGATTATGTTTAGTAAACAACTAAGCTAAATCTTTGTCTCGACAACTTCGTATGAATCGTAGGAGAAGCTTCAAGTAGGCTTCAATCCCTCGACGACTATATTTATAGTGTAGCCCCTCTGTAACTAAAACTTTCATTGTTGGTTAAAAAGTTTCGTTACGGTATTTTTGTATTGTAATGGTATCTTTTTAAATCACTTTATAGTTGGTACTTACTTGATTTAAATTCGTAATTTATCTTTATATAATCACATTTGTATCCTATCTTAGGTTGATTAGTACTCATATATGCTCTTTATTGGATACAAAATCGTGTTTGATAAATATTTGATCCAAATTTGTATTAGATTATGTTAGGATCAAGGTTTCAAAAACCGGATCAGACATTGAACCGGTCAGTCTTTGGTTTGGTCCAACCGGGTCGAACCGTCGGTCCAAACCGGTCGGACCGGTGATGACATCAGCATGACGTCAACATTTCTATCGAATCGGAAAAAACCGGATCGGGCTTAATTTACTGGTCGGACCTGTCGAGCCGGCTTTTTGAACAAATAAAACTGGATACATATATGTAAGTATGTATTTATATATCAATTAATTAAGCGTTAGAAATTTCAAATCTTTAAATAGAATAACATGATTCCCCATTTCGAGTCAAACTCAACAAAGTTAGTCACATTTTCTAGATATATATATATATATATATGAATATAATATTGTTATCGTTTATTTATAGTTGTTTCTAGAGAATTACTCTAAGAAAGTATTTGCACAACATATATTCCAAAAGAGAGAGAGACATACCTTGTATCACAAAAGTTAAGAAGGGTATACGTGACAAAAACCCCATTATTTCATTATTTAAACCTTTATTTTTCGAAATTACCAAACCATCAAAAATGGGTCAATCCGGGTCAACCCGTTCCGACCACTGGTCGGATCCGATTTTTTATTTTTATTTTTTTTGAAATTAATTATGAAAAAACCGGCTGAACCGACCGAGTCGAGGCCGATTCTCGGTCCAACTGGTCCGATGGATCGATCCGATCCGATTTTTTAAACCCTAGTTAGGATAGATTCCCTAAATTCATATCTGATTCAATTCATATTCTTATTCATATTTCTATTCGATATAGATGAAGAGAATATTAATATGGAAATTACCATATGTATCCCATCCGTTTTCTTCTTACCTTCTTCTTCGGCGGTTACTATGCTGTAGGGTATTGTTTGCTTTAAAAAAAGGAGATATCCTTCAGATGCCTTTGGCTTCCTCCTGCCAACCTGTGGAATTCCCACGAATGTGTCCATTCGTCTGTTAAGGAAAGGACCCATTTATGTGCTACACTCTAAAGCAAAATTATTGAGAAGAAAAGTTAGGACGAAGTTGGTCTCACAAGGTCTCCAACGATGGCCATATAATTGTGTCCAATTGAATGCTCGGTCAATGATGCTTCCCATTCGCGGTCCCTTTGGATCTAAACTTAGATTTGAAATCTTTACATTCCCATTGACAATCGTTTTTCGACAAGAACTAATTCTTGTTATTCTCGGCTACCACGCGTAGCGTAATGGTGAGGAATCATGGCAATGAAGAATTTTAGCTATTTGATTGTCATAAAGTACAAGAAAATTTTGCTATAGTTTCCTTAGGCATTACGTGCAACAAATTTTCTATTGCTAGATCAGGGGCAATGAACACACTCTTGCTACAATTATTCGGTTGCTTTGCTTTTGACAATGGATTTTGTACGATGGTTAAACTGTAGCTAGTCAAAGTTTTTATTGCCATGATAATTATAATCGAATGATACAAATCCTTGCTATTAATATATTATTTTGAAGTATTTGTATAATTTAATATTTAATCCTGCTATAATTTTCTTTATTAACTGGGTGGAAATATTATCTAGATGAAAGTATATATAACCTGTATTTTTTAGATAGTTTAATCTATATGAAACTTATTTAAAAAAAATTGTTTCCATGATGCTTCTCCAAATTGTGGTTAAGAAACTTCCATTATTTGGAAGATAGAAATTTCGTAGCTACAAGAAATTAATTTGTAGTGGGGGCATGGTTACAAAGACCTGCAAATTGATTTTCAGCCAATCTTTACTCATATTAGTTTAAAGCACACTAATTACTAATAAAAAAATAGGTAGCACTTCACTACAAGAATAAACCTCTTGTGACTACGGAGTTTATAGCTTTTGAAAACTGAATTTCCATTGCTACAGGCAGGACAAGCACTAATTTAACGAAAACATTATTTATATATAATAAGTTAAATATAAGTTGAATTGGCTAAAATTGTAAAGTAAATATTTTTCTTAATATAATATTGTTAACCAATACATAGCGAAAAACATGATAAATTAAATATGTAATTATATAAATATTTAAAAAAATGATAAAGGTACTCTCTTCACAATTTCTATAATTATGATTGCAAAAACTTTGATTTATGCATCTCATTATATGAGGCAATCAAAAGTTTATTGCAAAAGACCGGATCACTAGCTAAAATTTTTCGTTGCCACAATTCATCGTCTCTATCATAATTTATTGCAATGTCTCTATCCCTTGGTACTACACAATTTGTGGCAATGAAAATTTAATACTTATTACCACATATCTCATTGGTTAAATCTATACCAACGAATATCAATTATTTGTCACTTCATTGTAATTCACAACGAGTTGACCATATCTTTCATTTCTTAAATTTTATTTGTTGTTACATTATTTGCTGTTTTATTCATATCTTTCATTTCTAACATTATTTATTGTTTCCTTGTTTAAATTTGCGATGAGTTATAAATTTGTTCAGCAAATCATATAACATTTACTCACTAACTTTTTCGTGTAATTGTAGCTAACTTTTAACAACTAATTTCAACAAAAAAAGTCAATGGTTGATCATTGTAATATAAATTTTTAACAATGAATGTCATATTTGTTATGATTAAAAAAACAAAACATAATTTTACAATATATATTGTATAATGTTTTATTACTAATTTAATATAGAAATGTTTGGCAGTAAATAACGAATTATCTATTTCAATAAGCCATTTTTTGATTGCCTATCACTTAAACACCCAATTCACTATCTACTTAACATTGATTTTGTGGGTGCCAAATATATAGCTCATTAGTAACCAACAAAAAAAGATTTGACTTTAAAGTCATCAAAGCTTTGCAGATCATATTCATCATACCAAAATATGTATAAATTTCTAAAGTATCTTATGATATTAGATAGATAAATTAGATAAGACGTTCCCTGTTTAGAATTATAATTTTATATCATAAAAAATCCTGATTATATTGTTATATACATTTTCTAGTAAATATAATAATGTTAACTACATTTTATTTTTCTATTAAATAATAAAAATATGTTATGGATATAATCTACTTAATCTAAGGTTATGGTAAGTAGTGGATGATTTGTTGAGTCACATTTTGCTTAATGATATATTAGGTTTGGCATATCTCTATAAAACTTTGGTATCTATTATTAACTACTGATTATAATTACTTTCTTTTGTACGTGTTATTATAGCTGCCGAGCTTGAGATGGTAATGGAAATTTTTTCTCAATTATTATACGGCATTAAAACTGCCGACGATGGGATAATAGTGGAAAATTCTGCTCAATAATCCAAGAGATGTGATAAATGATATGGCCAAGTGCAATCCGCAAGATTTATTAGGAAGAAGCAAAGGCAGATGGAATCTCTTCTCCTATGTAGACAGATTTTTAAGAATCGAAAGCGAATTGCAGGACCCCAACTCTTTCACATTAGGGGGCTGGGATGGGATGGGCACAGCAACAAGGAGAGGCACATGCTGAGATCCATTCATTTGTCCTTCTCAATTTATTTCTTGGCATTCACATTAAATAGCATGTCTATTCTTGATAATATTATGCCGGCATCTATACTTTGTGGAGCACATAGGACTTGTGAGCATAAAGAAACAAGGAACTAGTTTGGAGCATGGTGCATTGTTAATAATTGATAGTACAAGAAGTTCGAAAAGACTGCTTTAGTAGAATATTCAACAACTTCCTTTATCCCCTCTCATCTCCTTATTCCTTTGATGTAACTATTTTCAATTACTTTTACAAGTTTTGCAAGCTCGAAAAAAGGAGGCACTTTAAAAGATAGAACAACAACAAAATGAATATGTATTGATGATTGTTTTTGACAATGTTGTTAAAAAGTTATGCTAGTATAACGTCGGTGGCAAGAAGTGGATACTGTCACTCTATTTTTCAGCCGTTAGATAACGGGTGGTAGATGGAAAATAGTCCTTGCGATTCTCAGAAAGAGGAGCTTTGGTGCATTGAGTTTCATTTGGATTTTGAGGTAAGTTAACATCTCTTATCCCATTTTGAAAAATGTAACACATTGAGGAAAGCACAAAATAGAAAAATAGATGTAATCGAACTATGTTCGCTTAACTCCACTTCCACATTCATGTGTTTGTTAGTAGGATGCAAGGAAGATCCTCAACCATCTTCTTCCTCCCATCCCTTAGTCCTTGATTGAAAGGAGCTCGAGTAGAATGTAGGATGAGGTAAAATGTGCAACAATGAGGTCTCGTGGAGGAGCTTTGGACAAGGTTTTTCCGTTGTTGGTAAAATTTCTCAATCTCCCTATCCTACCTTGGTTTGTTGCGATTGTTTGGTTGATGTTCCTATTAGAAGCATTGAGCTATGTATATCCTTGTGCCTGGTCATATTGCCTTTGCGGTTTTTTGTCCTATCATTTTAGGAATTTCCATGTTAAAAATTATTGCACGCTACTATTGTTGTGATTGATTAATATTTTTCTTGCGCATTTATTCTTCCGACATATTCATATTTTTTTATCTATCTAGATCTTGTGGCATACTACTATGGTAGATGGGATTCACCCTACATTGTTATCCAACATAGTATGACTGAGTAAAGATGATAGTTTTAAAGACTAAATTTGGCTCTAACAGAATAAATAAAATGAAGACGTTAAACCTTGAATCCCATAGTCCTTGCTTTATTAATGACATATATATAGGGACCCTCTCAAATGAAGAGGGGTCTCATCACGTTTGTGGTGAGCCCTCAATAGGATCCGTTGGATCTCAATCTGACGGTTGCATCAAAAATCTTATCAAAAAAGTATTTTTGTCATCCAATTTCATTTAATGATAATACTATTACTATTGTATTATCATGATTTGACATTCTCTTTAATATATTCATTTATTTATGACCATTAACCTTCTTAATGAATATGACTTTTCGCATATATTTGTAAATTTCAACGTGATAATGTATAATTTATACTTCATTTTGCAGATTGATTATTTATTTACATTATTTACAAAGGTATCGTTTCCTTTGTAAATTTCCCATTTCCATTGTAAAAAATGAACATGTGATTATAAGATATCATTTACTTTAAATGATATTTACCCCTTTTGTAAAAATTAATTGTGTAATTGTAACATGTGTAGGTCTTTGTAATTTTTCCTCGAGCGTCTTTTGTAGATCTTTGTATGTAAATATCATAAATGCAATTTTTGTTTGGTGTTCTGCACCAAAAATTATTCTTTCATATGGATCTTTCTAACTGTTCCACAATCTATTGTAATTTTTAGACGTCCCATAGTAAAAGTTTCTAATCACTTTGTAATATGTGTGGAGTTCTGCAACAATAAGTACTGTAAGATTGGCATGTAAAAATTGACATGAGATTGTAAAAAAATGAGATTTATATAAGCCATTATAAGATTTGTAAAAAAACTGAGATTTATAAAAAATCAAAGTCATCCCTCCTCTATCATGTCCCTCCTGTACGTCTTCCTTTTTTATGCTCCCTCATCCGCGATCGAGGGCAATGTGTGGAGATGGATGCTGGCGTTGCAGACTACACCTCCACATCTTCCTCCTTTGTGCCATCTCCTCTGAACCTGCAAGTTAAAGCAAGTTTGAAAAGTAATGATGAATCTATGATTTATGGCCTTTAGTCTTTCATTTTGGCAGAAATCCTTGGTAAAAATACATGTAAATAATTACTAATTCCAATTAATTATCATTATTACCACAAATATTAATATTAGATATTTAATACTTATTTTACCAAAAATAAAAGAATAAAGAAAAAAAGGAAAAATAAAAGAAAAGAAGGTTGTAGATATAAAATATATATGGATTGATCTTAACCCCGAGATCAGGTCAGTATTGACTTGGTCGACAAAAAATAAGTAGATGATATAAGGATCCTAAGTTATAAAAATATCCAGAAAATCAAGACCAAAAATATATTTAAATGCATTTTCCACCTCGTAAATAGTTCACCTATTTTATTTATCTCTTATATCATTCAAAATCAAAATACTTATTTTGTAAAAGTGGTTCATAAAAATATATATTATTTTATAAAAATATCAGAAAAATAATTCATCACAAAAATAAAATATTACAATGAACCGAAAAGCTGCAAAAGCTGAGTTCCAAGGTTCGTAACTATTTATAGAAAACTCCAAATAGACCAAACTCACTTTTAAATTTAATTTTAAACTTAATACTATTTATTAAAAATATCAAAAAATATTAGAATAAAACGAGTGAGTTTTGACATTTGGGCCATGTTGTATATATAACTATATGTAGAAACTTCCCGGGAATTAAATTAATGGACCGTAAACCTGACTAACTTAATTTGTTTTCCAAAAATCTTCTATATATATAAATACAAAAGTATAATTAAGTCAAAATACCAATAAAACCTGAAGCCACGAAGCCGCTACCTAATTTTTTCGGACCTCATAACTCAATCATACAGACTTCGAATTAGGCAAACCCAGCTTAAAATTCATATTATTCAATTATCTATAAAATGACACCGATTCGCTAAAATCAAAGTTAATATGAAAAATGTGGATTTCGGGACCATATTAGTATAATGTACAATGTACCATAACTAATATTAGTATTTAATATCTTAATACTCTATTCTTAAATCAAAATAAATACTAATTAATTATTAATTTAATAATTTCTTAATTATTATTTAATTATTATATTAAGTAATTAACTAATTATACACTTAATTGTTTTTTTAGTTATTTAATTACTGAATGACCTATTTAATTTCTTAATTACTCATTTAATTATATAATTATATATTTTATTATAAAGTAATTAATTAATTTAATTTAATTCAATTAATTATTTAATTTATTTTTTATCTTCTTTTCTCTCTCCTCCAATTTCTTCCTCTTCCATGTTTCCCCTTCTTCCTCACGCTCTTCTACACCCGACGCTGCCGCCCTCTTCCCGCTTCCTTCCAGCCTCCGTCCAACCACCAACGACCGGCCGTTGGCCGACCGTTCGTCAACAACCTTTATTCCATCCCGTCCTCCACTGGTGACATGACTCGACCTCCATCTCCTTCCCTACCCCCTACCCCTTGACGGCTCCAAGATCCGCCATTCCTCACTTTTTCTTCCCAAAGTTTCGACCTAGATAGAGCGCGTGATAGCAGCGTTCCTCGGCGTCGTTGAGAGAGGACGAGGAAGAGAGGAGGAGGGTGCACGATCGTCTGCTCCGCCACATATAGAAGGCGAGAGCCCAGCCTCCATTACTTCGCTGGAGCGTTGAGGCGAGAAGCACGAAGTTCCTGGAGCTTCGTCCCCTTGGCGAGAACTTATATCCACTATTTCCAGGTTTGTTTTCCAATTCCCTTTTCTATTCCTCATTTCCTCCCTCGTTTCTCTTCTCAATCTCTCCTTTCTCCTTGATTGCTGCTTTGAATCGATACTGAAATCATCGTCCATTATCGAATCCTCTCTGATCCTCTCCATATAGAGCCTCTCCAGTTTTCCATTTTCTCCCACAACATACTCTTATTACTTTCGGTGATCGGAGTTTGGGCTCCAAATCTCCCACCTTTACAGGAGTCCATCATTCCCCTATTTACTCTGATAATAAGCCAAGGTGTTGTCTTCGAGTGATAGAATTCTATTGCAGGTGTTCGTCGTGGAATCGAAGTATCACTGAGGAATATCTGAAGTTGTGCCTACAGAATACATTTTTTTTGCATATCCAAAGTTCCGCCGACCTCCGCGATTAGATTAACTCGGAACTGTCTCATCTCTACCTCGTCTGGATCTGCTTCGCCATCGGAAGAACACCTGCATCTAAGCCATCGTTCGACATGAGAAAATGCATTGTCGTCCTTTATCTCCACGAGCAACGGATCACCTTGACTACAAGGAAATCAAATAGCACTGCCTATATCTAAAAAGTGCATCAGCCGCCTGGAAGCCTCATCGCTTGGAGCTTGACGAACCGCCGCCCTTGAAGCCGCTCCGCTGTGAGATCAAGCGTCGCAATCTTACAAAATTGTGGGAGAACTGTGAAAAATCCAGATCTAAAGAGGATCATTGTAGCTATCTGGCGCTTCCAAACGCGTACTGTAAACCATTTTTGCACCTCACATGCCTAGTATGTGAGGAGAGATATTTCTGGGACATTTTGCAACATTTGCCTCGTAATTTTTAATAATCACAAACTAGACCAGTCCAAGCGGTGCTCACATGAGCCGCGTGTGCAATCTGGGCATTTTGCATTGATGCCCCACAATTTCTCTTCATTTGTATATAGATCGGTGAGTAAGCACATGCACACACACATGTCTCCTGAATAATTTGCGCGAGAGCCCTCCATTTCTGATATTTACGCATCGCCCCATATTTTCCAGGAATTTGCGTACCTACCCCTATAAACTATATCTAACAATATATACATCCTATTCTATATTATAAAACATAATAAATAAAACCCAAAATAAAAATACAATAAAATATGTATAAATTCCGTATATCATATTATATACAGTATTAAATAGTTTTGAAAATAAAAATACTTTTAAGCATTAAATAAATCATTAAATCACCAAAAATATATAACACACTTTAAAAATCAGAAAAAAACTACCAAAAAATTTTAAAAATCACCTTCAGTATATTTTACTGAATTTTACATAATAAACCAAAAAGAAAATAAAAATTAAATAATAAAACTAATAAAAAATACAAAATTCATTAAAACTATAAAAATAATAACTAAATAAATAAAAATCACCCAAACGGACAACACATCATTTTAAAGATAATTTCACGTACATTATAATAAAAAATAAAATAAAAATATTTTCCTCCAGTTTTCAATCTTAAAAATAAAAAATTCCTTATAGTTTTCAATAAAAACCTAATATTCAACTTTAAAATAAAAAATCATAAAAATCCTAAAAACCTTCTAAAAATACATAAAAATAGGAAAAACGAAATAAACATAAAAATAAAAAAATAACCAAATAAAAATCATAAAACATTTTTTAAAATAAAAAAAAATCACAAAATACTTAAAAAGCACAAAAACAATATAAAATTCATAAAAAAAAATACAAAAAAATCTTTAAAAATAATTAAAAATTAAAAATCCCATTAAACCTTAATTGTCTATTATTAACCCTAGTTTACAACAGTTTGCCTCCTTGAGTTTGATACTCCCGTATTTATCGATATGCATCAAAGTTTAGGAGTATAAATAACAAAAATAAAAAGATTAACTAAAATTTAATATTTTCTGCAAAATTTCACATGTTTAACTCAAGGACACTGTTATTCTTTTAGAACAGTAGTACAGGTGGTTTTTTAGATGGCGCCGTTTCCAGGGAGGTAGCACTAGGGTAAACCATAAACTTAGGTTTAGGGTTTCTCTCTTTGCCATTTTATTTCCTAACCTCACCATTTTTATTTCTGATTTGTGCAGCACAGATTGAGCAGTGCGAGATAGAACCGTAAAGCTGATTATTAGTTGTAATTTGTTTTAAAAAAATATAAACATTGCTCATAGGAAGGGGCCCCTTCAGGGCATCCCGACTCTTCCTCCCTTCTTCTCGAGGTCTGTTTCACCAAGTGTCGTGCACTTGGGGGAGCAGGGCGCCCACCATAGTTTTCTCCCTTTGTGTTTTTCTCGAGGGTTTTCCATAGCTTTTTCGAGGATAGGTGCTTGTTAGGATTTCTCAATTTTCCCCCTTTCTGCGCAACCATAGCTAGGTGCTTACTTAGGTCGAATCACCTAGTTGCTTCTGATCTAGGATAAAAACCAAAAAGAGAAAACACTACAAAAAGGCGGGATTGGCGTGCACAGCTCTACGTGCACTAGGCGAGCACATGTGCTCGCTCAACCCAAGGCGAGCACACGAGGAGCACATGTGCTCGCCCATGGGGGTCGTCGGTTTGAATTATGTGGAGCGGCTCGATTACCAATTTGGACGGGCACATGTGCTCGCTCACATGTGCTCGCCCACTTGAATTTCTTTGCGCGGATAACTTTAGCGCTTGGTAAATTTTGGGCGAGCACATGGCGACTGCTTGGCGGGCACGTAAGTCTGCTCGCCTAGGTCCGTAAACAGAACCTCGAGTGCCCCTTTCTTCCTCATTCTCACGCATGCCTCCCCCAAAATCTCCCCTCCGGCGACCCGCCACCCCTCCGCCCCAACACCGGCACCCGCCGTTTTCGTGTTTCGAGTAGATATACATCTACCATTCAGTATAATCCTTCTTCCTCTCTCTTTTTTTTTAAGATTTCATTAGAAATTTGTATTAATTTGTTAGTTTAGGGTTTCAATTTTTTGATTTTTTGTTGGATATAGTGTATTGTTTTGATAGTTTAAATGTTTTTTACATGTTTAGGATAACAGTGGATCACTATAATGTTGTTATTTCGATTGTGGTTGTTTCAATAATATGTACAATTTATACCATTTAGGTGTTCGATAAAAAGCCTCAACCAAAATTATGTTTAGACTTTGTAAAGTATACATGATAAAATGTCCATTACAACATCTATACTAGTTTGTATTGTTAATTTTATTAAAATGACTAAAATTATGATATAGGAATATATTGCAATGATGTTGTATATGTGTGCTTAAATAATTAACATTGTATAACTTTTGATTAACATTACGTGTAACTTGTGAATAACATTAGTTAGCCAACTTCAATAGTGTAGATATTAGATATGATGAACATCATTAATATTAGTTCGACAATTTCATATCGTGTTGATATGAGATATGATATACACCAATGTTTCTTTTGTGATAATTTATTATCACATTAAATTCTAGTTAATGTGACCAAGTATATCACATTAACTTACGGTTAGGTTAATTATAAGGCTAAAATGCTAACCACTAATTAGAATATTAAATCGCACAAAATCCTTCACACGCAGTGCGTCCCTCCACACCGGGTGGTGTGTGGCCCTGCACAACGGGAGGTGTGTGCAACACATTGGAGGATTTGATCACCTCTAACTGTGTTATATTTTTTTTTTCACAGCACTATTAGACTCACTTTGGGATGTTTATCCCGGACCAATGGTCGTGGATTTTGATGTTTGCAGGTTTGATTTTTTTTTGCAGGTACCCATCAACTATTAGTGACCCAAGCACTGTATTAGGCACTAAATAAGGGTCACACTTATCCCTATCCCCATCATTATCTAGCCAAATTTACGTAATTACCTGGCTAATATAAATGTTTTAAGATTATTTTATAGTCTCATTTGTAACACGTACAAATGTATGACGTAAAGTGATCTTAAAGTATTACATTTATGTTAGCTTTCCTTAGTTCGGAGATCCTGGACTAAGGGGGTCCGTAAGGATTCAAAGTTACTAAAAGGTGATCGTTGTCACAAGCTCTTTATTTCTTATGAAAATTCGGTTCATAACCCCTTCCTATTCGGTATACCAAATCAATCATAGTTTACTATCGAAATAATCACTAATATGATTATTTTGAAAGTTAATTACGATTGATTTATGAGGTATACGGGAGAGGTGCAGGGTTATGCTGCCGAATTTCGTTAGAAATAAAGATGCTTGTGACAACGATCATCTTTTAGTAAGTTTGAATCCTTATGGACGGGCTTAAGTGATAACATAATTAATACACTTCTCTTCTCATTTTTTATCTCAATAATGGGATACGTTTAGATATCCTCACATATTTTCCTAGATTTGATATTATAAATTGTTTAATTCAGGTTTATCAATATGACAAATAGAGAGTGGATGTACAACCGTGTAGTAGATGGACGTATAGCAGATACCTTTCAAAGAGGTGTTCAGGATTTTATACAATTTGCTTACGCATAAGGTTCCCGTATCGTGGATTCAGATGGAACTATCTTGTGTCCGTGTAAGAATTGTCTTCTAATGAGGAAGAGATCAAAAGATGAAACTCAGTTACATCTTTATAGAATGGGTTTCATGGAAGGATATCAGATTTGGTGGAGGCATGGTTGATGAAACCCAATTTCATCATCTTAATTCCGCATTATTAACCCCCTTGCTTAAAAATATGTCAATAAAATCCAGAAAATGTCCTGTAATTATCAGAGTCCTTAATAAATTAAAAACCACAAAAAATCACAAAACTAAAATCTGTGGCATTTTTAGCCTTAAAAATACCCTTAAAAATATTTCGAGTCTTTGTTTAATCTCATCTCTAGTTTTTATCAATATGAAACTTGTAGATCTCCTCGAGATCTACAACTTTCATGTTTTGAGTTTTCTCAAATTCGGCTATTTAGACCCTCAAAAATAAACTTTTCATTTGGAATAATCTAATTGGGCCACGTGGCCCGTTCTAGATGAGCCACGTGGCCCGCCTCCCATGCTTCAACCGCCCGCGCCTCTGGCCGTTGGATTTCGCTTTGAATCCAACGGCCCGGCTCTTTCCACATTTGATGATCCCCGAAATCAGCCCTTTAATAGTGTTGTTTTAACACTTGATGTTGTCATCGCAGTCGTGCCGAATTGGGCTCATCAAAGGACCATCTGATTGATATGTCAAATAAGAATAAGATGGTCGTGTATTTATTTTACTTGGCAACAAACCAAGATCGAACTCAGGGACACGAGCCTCTCTCGTATTATCCGGATTTTTATCTATCTAATTAAGCGTTGAATTAAAGAACATATAGGTCAAAGTATGCAAAAAGACACAACAATGCATTAAATTGAAACATGCATTTTTTAAATTTTATTTTTATCGTGCAAGTAAATGCCATGAAATACATCATAAATACTATGCCCTAGTGCAAAATGATGAGCAAAAGTCGATTTCAGGTTCAATTAAGCAATCAAGCTTGATGGACAAATTAAACTAGGCACACGTTAAAGCTTTAAGAGACACATGGCGAATGAAATAATACATCAAAATTAATGTATCCAAAAATGAGAAATGATCATGCATTAGAAAGTGCATAAAACAAGCTTTAAAATGAAACTGAAATCAACAGAAATGGAAATACGATGCTCAAGATATACAATAAAGAAGACAGGGGCATAACTAAAGGAAAACATGAAATAAAATTGCAAACAGGTCCCTGAGAGGGACTAAAATGCAAATACGTAAAATATCGAGACCTTCCCTGTAAAATGCCCACATGCACAGGGGCAATTTTGCAATTTTGAAAACCCGTGAGGGTATCAATGCAAAATTCCCACTGCGCATGTGTCTGCACGTGCTATCAGGATCTGAATGCAAAATGGAGAAGACGGTAGGACCTCAGTAAAAATAACCCAGATAGCACGTGCTAGGCACGTGCTTTCTAGGCTCGGGTCGACTCTGAGGTTCGGAGGAGGCTCGGGGTGCTTCGGCTAGGCTCGGACGGCTCGAAGCTCCAAGAAGGCTCGACGTAGGCTCGAGAGCTCCGAGACTGATGGTCTGGTGCCAAGGCTCGATTAGGCTCGGACATTGACACGTGGCTGCTCGATCACTGTTGGTTCTCGAAGATCCAACGGTATCTGGAATTGTTGGCGTGGCCTCATCGGGTCCGTCAGATGGTCATCGGGGTGCGACCATCCGACGGTGACTGTGCTCTCTCCTCCATCTTCAGCAGGCAACGGATTCAGAGCTCCAGCGAAGGTGCTCCAACTCCGCCACTCCAACTCTGTCACGGCAGACCTCACCGGAGCTCCTTGGATGGACGTCGAGGAAGATGGGAGCTCGGGAAAGGTCCAGGAGCCTATGGAGCCGTGCATCGGAGCTCGGATGAGTGCTACGAGGTTGATGAGGTCAGCTCCGGTGAAGGTCCGGCTATTGCGAGCTTCGAGGACCTGCATAGTTAGTAACATAGACGAAGCGTACATAGATGTGTGCATGAGTGAAATGGGAGCTCGGAGGGCGAAGAAGGTGGGAGCTCGGAGCTCCTCTGCCGCGAGGGCGGAGGAGATGGTCGGAGGTGATCTGGGGTTTCGAAGGGAGAGATTGGTGATCGGAGAAGCGCGTAAAGAAGGGTGATGTGAAGCGAAGCTACTGGAATGGTTAATGAGTGGCGATAGTGGAAAGTGGGTCCAAATTAATTACGAGAAATTAGGAAAGAAATGCAAGGGAGATTACAAGGAACTTTACGTGGTCGGAGATGGAGAGGAGGCTTGGGCTGGGGCTCGATTCGAGCCCCGGGTCGTCGCTGGACACCTGCAGCCAGTCGGTGCAACTCGAGCGGGCTTGGAGCTCCGCAACTCCGCCATGAACGGCGGAGGGTCGTCACCAGAAGGGCAGGTCGTCATCGCTCGATCCTTCTGCCTCCCCCTGTCACAGGGAGGCGGAGGAGGGTTGGGCCTTCCTCTGTATAAAGGTGGACATCTGGGCTCGACGGAGGAGGCGGTGTATTTAAGCTTGAAGGTAGTGGTTAGGCTGGAGGTATCGTGGATTTCAAGGAGAAAGTGGAGCGAGTGGAGGGGCTTTCGTGGATTGAGGGACGACTGGCGAAGATGGTGGGTGAGTGGAGAAGGACGTGGGGCAGTTGGCGAGGGGCGAGGTGGTCGGAGAGGGTGGCGAAAATAGGAAGGGCGGAAGGGTTCTGCAAGGTGGAGATCGTGGGGAGTGAGGGTTGACAGAGGTAGACGACGGCCTTTGGCCGTTGGATCTGGAGATCCAACGGCGTGTGTTTGAGCACTGAAGAACTGTCTAGATTAGATCGAGGGTGGCACTATCGGAGGGCCCAAGATTCGGCCACGTGTTACGCTGCGGAGTGAGCACTGGCAGACGGCTTAGATGAGAAGAGGCGTTTGATCTAAGGGTTGAGAATCAATATGGAGACAGCGGCTGTGATGGAAAATTGAAGGCGCGATCGAATGGTGCAACAGGCGGCACGTGGCGCGCTATGCGTGAGGCGCAAACGAGTGGTGAGGATCAGAGGTGGGGAAGATCCGATGGCTGGGAAGAAGAGGAGGACGTGGAAAGAGCTGGGCCATTGGATTCAAAGCGAAATCCAACGGCCAGAGGCGCGGGCGGCTGAAGCAAGGGAGGCGGGCCACGTTGTTCACCCAGAACGGACCACGAGGCCCAATCCGATTATTCCAATAGAAAAGTTTATTTTTTAGGGTCTAAATGGCCGAATTTGAGAAAACTCAAAACATGAAAGTTGTAGATCTCGATGAGATCTACAAGTTTCATGTTGACAAAACTGGAGATGAGATCAAACAAAGACTCGAAATATTTTTAAGGGTATTTTTAAGGCTAAAAATACCACAGATTTTAGTTTTGTGATTTTTTTGTGGTTTTTAATTTATTAAGGACTCTGATAATTACATGACATTATCTAGATTTTATTGACACATTTTTAAGCAAGGGGGTTAATAATGCAGAATTAAGATGATGAAATTGGGTTTCATCAATGGTGAGGATTTTGAGGACAGTATGAATGATGCAGAAGAAGCTGACAATAGAAATCCTTTTGCATATATGGTTATGGACGTTGCGGGTCCAGAATTTAATGCTACTTTTTTAGATGATGAGGAACCATATGGAGAGTCTGCAAAATTTTACGAGCTGTTGAAAAAAGCAGAAGAGCCATTGTGGTTGGGTTGCAAGACATATTCAAAACTTTCTGCAGTTTCAGATCTTCTATCGATGAAGATGGAGTATAATATGACCGATCGTAATTTTGATACAATGCTGAGGATTATCAAGAAAATGTTACCAGAAGATGCAGAATTACCTAATAATTATTACAAAACAAAAAAATGATGCGGAAGATGGGTTTAGCGGAATTTAAAAAAGACTCATGCATAAATCACCATATTTATATAACGGTAAACACCATATGTTCAGTAAGTATTTGTATTACTTTCTGTATATATTCAAGTTCAAGTAATTCTTATGTTTCTCTTACTAATTTTAGGGAATTTAGGAAGTAAATTATCGAGGAAAATCCTATGTATTCAGATGACGAAGTTCTGAGCGCCTATAGGAATCAATTTCCAACTTGGTTTAAAGATCGCTCAAAACAGTTGGACGGTGGTGATTTCTATTCTCATATTTTAAAATATTTTGCAGAAGGACCTGTTTATAAGGTCCGATCTTATAACTCTTGCTACAGCAATGGTTATCGTTTTCATACCTTAAATTCCAGTAAATATTTAACAACTCAAAATCATGGAGTGATGGTTCGCGGATCTTGTTATGAGGAAGATTATATGAATTATTACAGAATTTGAAAAGAGTTACTAGAAGTGGAATATAGCATACCAAGCTTGAATAAAGTAGTTCTTTTCTTGTGGTATTGGTATGAACCTAATGGAGGTGTAATACTCGATAGAAGAAATAACATTGTCGACATGGTACAAAGAAAATTTATACGCAGATTTGAACCATTCATCTTAGCTTCTCAAGCAGATCAAGTATGTTATCTCCCACAAATATCAAAGAGGAGCAAGAGCGTTGAAACTGTAACTGTTGTGAAGATAAATTCTCGAGGTTATATTTCTAATGATTACACTCATCATGAAGATGATATAAATGAAGCATTCACACCGTCACATGAATGAATAGACTTAACAGAAGAAGTCCCAATCATCGAATCGATTCGATTAGCTGGTAATAAAGTTTTTTGTGTTGACTTACAAGATGATACTGACTCCAGAAATGATGACTCAGAAAACTCAGAAAATGAAGAAACATCCTTTAATCCCACCGAAATAAATGATGAAGATTAGTTGTATGTTTTATTACATAATTATAATTGAATTAACTAAAATCTTAAGTAATAAATATGTAATTAACTATTACATCATCATTACAGTCATGGCAGGTTTTGGACGTGGCGGGGTGCATGGATCACATAAATCCAATCGTCCATCCTCTTCAGACACACCTTCGTCCAGTAGGCAGCCCACCCCGGATGTTGTTCTTGATTCACAGTCCGACGAGGTCCGACGGGTGATAGCCTACTACGAGTCTCTTGGTTATCCTCCGCCACCCTTCTATGTAGGCGGCTATGGAGAGCCATCTACCTCAGCAACCCCTACTGGATTCCCAGTCCAGGTCCCCATACCAGCACGGACATCGATGGGTTTTGACTCTCCTTCTTCTGGACGTCCGAGCACCTCCGTGCCTTTACCTACTGCAGTTGGATAGACTTCGGTGTCCCACCCTTTGTTGGAGGTTACGTCGGATGGGAGGTAAAATTTTAATAAATTTAGTCATTAAAAATTTTCCAAATATTTATAAATTGTATTATATTTAAAATTTTTAGCAAATGCATGGATTTTTTGTATAGCAACAGGGTGGCAAAGGAAATAACCAACATAATAAAGACACACTTGACTTCCATGCAATTTCGATGGTGTTGCATACCTGCTGCAGAACAGGAGAGACTTTTTGACATGTTTCTGGTAAGAAAAATTTCTAAGAAGTGATACTGAAATTTTTTGTCAAGTTTTTGTATCTGATAATTTGTTGTAATTTTCAGAGTAGGTTTCGCATTGGTTCCGGTCTGGGGAAGGAGGCTTATCGTAGAGCCTTCATTTGTTTGGCAGAAAAGAGAATGAGCGATACATTTTTCAAGGCAAGGAGAGACTCACATGCGAAGATGGGATGCGAGGAGCTGAATTTTGAGGAGATAAAGAGGTTCCCGCCAACATGGTGTACGAAGGATAGGTATTGTATTTATCAAATAATTTACAATAAACTTTTTAAAATAATCAATAACCATAACATAATCCTTGCAGATGGGCGGATTTCTGTGATGCATTCGTTGCGGATGCAGAGTTTGGAAGAAGATCTACGACGGGAAGGACAAACCGCCAAAAACAAAGGATTAAATCGACAAGTGGCTCTAAAAGCCACAATCAGATTAGAGCGGAGATGGTATTACGAATTAAAATTTATTTTTGGAGATCTACTTTAATATAATGCAATGTTGTTATTACATCTTAAAATTTTTTTCAGGCAGCTATGTTGGAAAGGGAACCCTCTTTTCAGGAGTGGTGGTCGAGGTCCCACATGAGTGGGAGAGAAGGAGAGTCGCAATGGTCCACTCCTCAGGAGAATTGTTGGTAAGTCTATCAATTTATTTGCAATTAAATGATATATTATAACTCATTTATATATATTTCACTTTGTATTTCAGGATCGTTATTTGGCACTATCTGCAGAAAAATGGGGTGTCGATCCAACTGGAGAGCAACCACCATTTGATAAAATGATCTGGAAGCAGGTATAGATAAATATTATCTTACTATACTCATTTCTAATATATAATTTTATATTAAACAATGAAAATCTTATAAGGTCTTGGAGGAGAGGGACGTTGTGGCGAACAGGAAGCAGACGCTTGGTGGTCTTCCTCCATATTATGTGGAGGAACATCGTCAATCCTATTCTGCATACTCTCAGCCGTCGTACACACAACCACATCCGTCCCAATCATCAATTCCAATGGAGTCGTAGATGGCGATGATGGTGGATCAGGTGACGAAGCTCCGAGAAGAGTTCACGGCGTACATGTAAGTATTCTACTTATAGAATGAGTAATAATTTTATATTTCTATATATACAAAATGCAAGAAACAGATATATATCTTCCATATATAATATAGGTCGCAAGGGCATGCATCTCAACCTGAAGAGATTGAATCCTATGACGAAGAGGAGGAGGAGAACGACCCTGAAGAAGAGGCACGCATGTATGCTAGGTTCAAAGAAAAGGAGAAGTAAAAAAAGAAATCATAGCAGGGTTTAATGTCTAAATTTTTTAGAACAAAGAAGAAGTAAATTATTGTTGGTATTGACTTGTATTGTTGTTAAACTTTTAGCACGTCTTTTAATTTATATGAACTTTTATAATATAATTTGTTGTAATTTACTTGTCGTTGTTGCTTAAAACATATATTTGTAGTATTTAGATGTTAAATTTGAATGTTTATTTCTAAGTTCATGTATATTGCGTGACTTTCGCTTGTCAGTGCTAGTTATCTTAGTTAACGAACTGCTATAATATATACACGCTTAGGGAGCTCTTATAAGTACCTACAGTGGTTTATTGGCAGGCTATACAGGTTCGACAAAGCGTCAAAACCCCGTCGAACATGTATAATTTTTTTCTGGAAATCAGTTTGGGTGAGCACATGTGCTCGCTCGGTGCTCTGTGATTGATCGCCCTATTTAATTGGGGCGGTCACATCGGCGAGCACATCTGTGCACGTCCGACAGGTGGGCGAGCACATAGCGTCCCGATGTGCTCGCCCACCAGCCGGAGCGACTCTCATAAAAGCGAGCACGCCCTAAACTAGCACATGTGCTCGCCCACCACTCGAGCGTACACATGGCGGGCACTAGGCGTGCACATAACGAGAATTTATGTGCACGCCAATCCCACCTTTTTGTAGTGAAAACATCGTAAAATGATTGTTTGAAAATACTCAAAAAAAGTGATAACCGAAAATATAATAGGGACTGCTAATTTTATCTGAACCAAAATAAAATGTAAGGACTCTACTTGATTTGGGCGAGCAATCCCCCGCAAATGAATTGCAAGTACTCTCTCTAGATTAGTGAGTGAGAGATGACCATTAAGGTAGAGCCAGAGTCTAGGCTTCTTTCGAAGTACTACTAGTTCATGCATTTAATCACTTACTCTTTAGTGGGGACTCTTGAGTAGCCAGAAATGGTCTGAGTTTCCTTAGCAGAGTGGGAGATTTGGAGGATACCACAGTAGCACGATCCTCAAGTAACACGGGTAGCTGGAAATGATCCATACTAACTCCCATACTGATGAATACTCATTCATCACTCTTTATTCTTATATTTTAGCTACAAAAACCTTTGCAAATGCATGTATATATTTGTAAATATAAATAATTACCAAAAGCATGCATGGTGTAAAAAGCAATAATTAGCATGTTTTTGTGCAAAAATAAAAGAATAATGATTAAAAAGAAAAGGAGGAAATATTTAGAATAAATATTTAGCAACCTAACCCAAGGGAGGGCTCAGCATGGGCCTGACCGCATAAAAGCCAAAGTAGAGGGAGATAGGGGCTCATGTGTGTAAATATACCTATAAATAAAATAAAAATATTTTCTCTAAAAAATAGAATAAAATGACTTGTATATATTGTGTATATATTTATTATAAAAATCAAAACAAAAATAGAAAAATTAAAAAGGAAATAAAAAGAGTCACTTGTGTATATATCCACCATGTACATACAACCACACTTATATTTATTTCACCTTATACATAAATAAAATTAATTTTTATAAAATTTGTATATATTCTAATTTTTATGTTGTAAATAAATAAAATAAAAACCATTAAAACAAAAACAAAATAAAAAGCACAAAATTAAAAACCAAAAATTACATTGTACATATACCATGTATATAGATGTATATACTTATTTATTTCATCCTTGTTTATAAATAATAAAAATAAAATAAAAATACCTTTTTATTCCTTATTTTATACTATAAATAAATAAAATATAAAATAGGAATAAAAATGCACAAAAATAACAAATTAAAAATCAAAAATTAAAAAGACGTATTGTATATATACCTATATATAGCAATATAGTATAAATACCTTATTTTATTTTGAAAAAATAATTAAAAATAACCAAAAAATAGAAAAAATTAAAACAAAAATATTTCATGTTTTAAGTTTTTAATAATTCGGCCATTTGCTATTTTTAAATTAATTTCTAAATCTTTTCTAGGTGGCCCCCTCTCATTGGTCCACGGGGTTGTTGACCGCCCGGTCAACTCCCCCCTGTGGACCACTTCACACGGGTTATGGATGCCCGACCCGAGTTCTCAGAATTTTTGCGTCCAAACCTGATCCTCTCACACCCATACCCAGGGTCCGTTTCACTCACGACACATCCGACACCCTCGCTAGCATGCCCGCCTCGGGGTCCGCGCTCCACGCTGCCCTACCCGATCGAATCTTGCCGGACCCTTGGCAGTATAAAGCCCGAGCTCCGCCCGCCATTTTTGCATCTTTGGATCATTTGCTTTCCACCCAGTGACCTCCATCGTCTTGGCGAGAGTGACAACTCGCCTCAGAGGGTATTACAGCGAAGAGGGAGCAAGGAGCCCATCAATTCGGCGAGCTTGCGCCGCCGTGCGCCGCCTGGAGGTAGCACCAGAGCCTTGGACACCGACGGTCCTCGAGGCAAGGACCAGGAGCAAGCCCAGCTCCTCCACAGTCGACTCATCCGCCCAGGTAGCCATAGTTTCCTTTCTATTTCTCGAATTTTCATTTAGCCCCAAGTCGACCCATCGCTGTTCTGCACCGATTCCGACCACCGTACCCATCATCCCGACCATCGGAATCTTCCATCACGTTCGTTTTCCTCCCGCGCACCTTCTCCGCCCCTCCGTTCAACCCAGCTCGCACAGGAGCTGGGGTTCGAACTCCTTCGCCGTCGCATCGCCGGAGTTCGCCCGCACCACCGCACCGTCCCCCTTCACCACCGCTAACGGGGTCGAGGCAGTTTGCCCTCGACCCAGGAGCTCTTTGGTTACGCTTTGCAGGTCAATCGAGGGCTGTCTGAGGCCCTCCTACTTGAGTACCAGAGCTTCTCCTCCTCCGGAGTCGACAGAGCTCTCCGGAGCTCCGTTGATTCATCGGAGGTGTTCTACAGACGCGGGGAGCCAAGCCGAAGCTTCTCCGATCATCAGCATCCCCCGCAAAGGCCCGGAGAACGCATACTGGGCCGGCGAAGTTCGCCGGCCACCTGTTCCTCCAGGACCTTCAGGCACCGTTAGATCAGCCTCGAAGCTCCAGTTTCGATCCGAGTTGTTCATCTGAGGAGCCTCTTTCACCGCACGATCTAGGAGGATCTGATCCGAGCCGTTCGATCCTGACGAAGAAGCGCCCTCTACCCTCCACCGTTGGATCTACACGTGGCAGCTTCTCTACCGTCGGATCGCGCCAAGGGTTACAGGAGCGAGGCTCCCCCTCTCCTCCACCGTTGGATCTACACGTGGCGCGCGCTCCGCCCTTGGATCTTAAATAAGGGGTAATTGTTCTTAGCCCCCCCTGTTTATTTTATTTCATGTTTAGTCCTGTAAATACCATAGTCAGTTGTTTTATTTTTGGTTTATTTGCACTTTGGACCTGAGGTTTATTTTATTTGCATGTGTGCCCCTGCCTATAGTGTGTCACGTGCATTGACACGTGTTTTGTTGGGTTAATTGCATGATTGTCCTTGTAGTTCTGGGTTGTTCATAAATGAATGAAAACTTTTAGAGAATTGCATTTATACCCCTGTGCGTGATTTATTTGTGCATGTGCGTATATTAGTGGGTAAATTACACTAATGTTCCTGGGCTTTTAATACTTGTTATTATTTAGCCCAGAAACTTTATTTCTTTGCAATTAGGTCCCTGTGTGCCCCAGACACGCGCCTCGCGCGTGACTTCTTGGGATTTTTGCATCGGACCCCCCAGAACATTCATTATTTGCGTACAGGTCCCTTCGCACTGTAACTAGGTTTTCATTTTTAATAAAATAGCAAACTTACTCCGAATTCAATGAAAATTGGACACTTGGCTCCTGCCATGTTGTAAAATTTTCTAGAATTTTTATGGACATTTTTGGTTTTATTTGATCTTTTAAAAAATTCAAAAACAGCCTTTTTCTTTATTGTTTGATTTCAAAATTCACAAAAAATATTAAAACTCATCTAAAAATTACAAAAAAATTAGCTATTGTTTAGTTTGTCTTCCTTGATTTTCTGACCAATTTTGGTCATTTTTCATTACATAAAACTCATAAAAATTACAAAACACTAAAAACCTCATACAAATTCCAATAATTAATTTAAAAATCCAAAAATAATAATTATGGTGCCTCAATTTTCCTTAGACTTTCTAGTTTATAGGAAAATTACCTCCAGAAGCTGAATAGGCCATTTTGCAATTTAAATTTGCCTTTTACTCATGACTGGACAACACCTTCAGTTTCTTGCCTTGTTTGATTTTTAGAAAATTAAATAAAAATAAAAAAAATACCAAAAATTGGCCAAAAATAGTAAAAATCATAAAACGCATAAAAACATTTTTATTTGAATTTTTAGTTGATTTTTGAGTGCTTTAATAATTGTTCATAGTTGGTTGTTTCATTGGTTTCCTTATTTTCTTAATTAACTAAAAATCCAAAAAAAAATATAAAAATTAAAAATCCACCAAAAATACATTTCTTTTATTTTTAATTCTTTTTGAGACTACTTCGTAGGCCGCGAGGCCATCACGTGCTCCCTGAGTCCGACCCTGGTCGCTATACCAGGCTAATCTAATTGCCAGGACCGCTATCGCTTTTATTTGATTTTTCTCTGATTTCGGTGGTCTGATCTTCATTTTCTTGATTGAGCTGAGATTCTTACCGATCCGGGTCGCAACGACCCAAGTGATATTTTGACCTGATCTGGATTAATGGGTTTTTGGGCCCATTAGAATGGCGTCGTTGCCGGGGAGCACGGCTTAGTAGTTTTTCTTTTTCTTTTTCTTTTTCTTTTTGTTTTCTTTTTCGCGGCTTTCCGCGGCTCTTTCTGAGTCCGCGACTTTTCGCGGCTTTTTGTTTTTCTTTTATTTTTGCTTTATTTTGTTTTATTTTATTTTCTTTTATTTTTATCTTTGTTTGATTTTTGTTTGATTGATTTTATTTGCCATTTTGCACATATACCCATGTTTTTATTTCTTGTTTATATTTGATTATTTTATCAGTTTGACACTTTGTTTCTTTCTTTCAAGGGCCCAAGGACCGAGACGGCAGCTTTCGAGAAGCCGGTGCAACCGCGTGACTTGGAGGCGGCTCCCTTCTGCACGGAGCCGCAGGAGAGAGCGAGAGAGGAGCTGAGTGAGAGAGAGTAGCTTAGGTTTCTTTCAGCACATTTTATTTCTATTGTAATAACATAGGGACAAACACTTTGGACTTGGATTTTGTAGCGGGTCTTTTTCGTCGAGAACCGGTGTGCTCGGGGGACCCTTAGGATTTTTCGCGGCTTTTCGTGGTTTTGGTTTTTTTCTTCGCTGCCTTTTACGGTTTTACACGGTTTTTCCTCGAGCCCCTAGATTTAGGATTTTCTACTTGACTGTGCCGTAATTAGTAGGATCCACACACTTAATTGATTGCTTGTTCCTATAGAGCGTTAATTGGATCTACTAATAAATCATTAATAAAAATAATTGACTCACTCCCTTCGTAGCCTACGTGCCGTAGCCTGCCCTGCCAAGCGCTGCTCCTGAACCCGATGTGTGAAGGATATGGTTAGATCCTCAAGCGCATCACGGAAGCGTGAACGTCGTATCGAATACGACGAGGAGCGACTAGTCGCACTAGTTGCTCGATGCAGCGGAATTTAAAAAATTTTATACGACGAAACCACATGATCCAAGAACACTTCTCGGATCGTTTCGTCTAAACCACAAACAAGTAACTAGAATTACCTCTTGAAGCGTGGTTGCGACCAAGTCTCTAAACGAAGAGACCTCCTGTCTCGAGTCCGATCCGACGGAGGAGATGCTTGCGAGCGCGGGGATGAACCGCGTGCTTCTCGCAATCCATGTTGATGATCCAAGCGGTGGATCTCCTGATCTCGACACACGAGATCCAACGTCTTCTTCACGAGCGAGGCGCATCGAAGAATACGGAGATCCACGAGCAGAAGAACGGGCAGCATAACAACGATGCCGCGGTGATGGAGAACCTCTCCATGGCATCCATGGTGGACGGCCATGAGAGGGAGAGAGAGGGCTGACCTCTAGAGAGAAAGAGAGAGAGAGAGAGAGATGCTTCTCAAGCATTGTGTGTCAAGAGAGAGCATGGGTATGCCTCTCTATTTATAGGGTTTTGGGATCCATGGATCTCAATCCATGGGACATATAAAATCAATGGATGAGATTGATTTATGTCAATCCAATGGTCAAGATTGTTGTTGGTAAAAGCCAACAACTTGTGATTTAATTTTGATTAAATATATTTGATAAATCAAATATATATTAATACCAAATTAAACCAACTAAATAAGGAGTGGAAAAACAAATGAGAGCCTCCTTCCCTATTGGGAGGAGTGGACGGCCACCAATTCCATAAAGGAATTGGTGCCGCCCCCCTCTTCCCATATGGGGAGGGCAATCCCATGGATTCCCATGGGATTGCATATCTCCTTGTTTTTCTCTCAACTTATTTTCCAACAATTATTCACCAAAACATAATTCTCAATTAATTTTGGGAATATTGCAATCTTGACAATGGAATATTGTGAATCACATTCACAACCCAAAACAAAATGTAATTTACATTTTCAATTAATTAAACAATGTGTATCCAATACACATTAATAATTAATCTACTAATATAAATTATATTTAACTCTCTCTAATACATTATAAATCACATTTATAATATATTATGAATAATTGGATATTACTATCCACATTATTCTTATCCTTGATAATTAAATCATATTTAATCATCTTGGATCTCTTTATCTCATGTGTTCAAACAATATGAATCACATTCACATTATTCACATCTTTGATAATCAAATCACATTTAATTATCTAAGATAACTCTCCTTATAATATGAATCAAATTCATATTATTCATGATAATTAAATCACATTTAATTATCCATTTTCTCAATGCTCGGATACATATATCAACAATAGAATTATCCACGAACTCTTTCAAGGATAATGGCTTTCTCCGCGAATACTTGGAGATAAGGACAGGGCGATTGTATTGTTCCACGTATAGTGACATGGATATTGAGATCACATCTCAAATCCAGATCTCGGGCCTCCCATAGATGCTTGATTAAATCAAGACCGCAAATCTAATCTTCTCATTGAATCTGAATCACATTCAGATTAATGTCCAACATTTGGACTAAGATCATATTACTTCTCTACTAAGAGGAGTCACTAAAATCCAGACCCGTTTCATCACTCCCTAGGAATGGAAGCGTCATGGTTATACAACCGTTTATGATCACATCACCCTCAGGCATTCCCAACACCTGTACATCCTGCATACTGGAAGACTCAGAATAAACCAGAAGTATTAGATCAACTTTACACTGTCTACTTTAGGGTTTTATCAGTAAGTTTCTCATTCGATCATTGGGAGTCGGTATTGATCATATACTTTCCAAAAGCATATATCATACCTAGGTCTTGATCATATACTTTCCAAAAGTATATATCAAACCAACAAATTTAGTCAAGCTTCCAAAGCGAGACGACCGTGCGCACGGAATTTGATTCTTCCCAATATCTCATGAGTGAGCTCATGTCTTCCGGTTCAGTAGTGAACCTGTATGATCCCTTTGAGAGATCGTATTACTCATATGCCCTTATATGCACACCAGCGCGCCGGTGTATAGACCTTGATTAGGCCATCAACCTATTGGTCTGCCAAATGTACATACTCAGACATATAGTAACACATCTGTCTCCGGTCAGAGGATATGTGCCTATATCATGACAGCATATGATATAGGACTTTGGTTATCTCGATCTCGTTAAGTCAACTCTTTGACCTAACTAATCTGACACCTCCGAATCTCTATTCCTATGTAGAGGACCTACATCAAGAAGTCGGTCATAGATCAGCCTAACTGAGAAAGGATTGCCATCTCCTACTCAGGCTGGAGATCATCTCTTAATAATCATTTGACGGTGCTTGATGAGTCCTCAATCTAACTCATTAGATATTCATCTAAGCACCAGCCTCTATGATTCAATAATTGAATCAACAGCTGTATGATCATTAAGATGGCCATGGTACATAACCCTAATTGCACTAAGGGACCTATTATGCAAATTATGTATTCTTCATTTCAGATCAAGGAGTGAATTGCAACAACATTTATTGCATAATGGCTCGCCGTGGGCTCGCATTTCCGACAATGTATCGGGAGGAGGAGGGGTAGACCGAGACCGGACCCTTGGGCTTGAAGGATCGGTGACCAGTTAGACGGTTCTTCGAGTGGAAATTGCCTGTTTAGGACTCGGTTTTCACCGCTGCACCATATAGGTAGTTTCTTTCAGTCTTTACATTTCTGCGCGGATCACTTTGCATGTAGAGTGCTGGAGACAGGTACGCATTTCTATCTTTGCCTACATCATTGATTTCTTCGCGCATCGGTTTTTTCGTCTTCTCCCTTTGTTTTTGACTTAATAATCAGGAGAACCGAAAAAATCGTTAGGCCTTTTGTTTTTATTGAAAAATATTAAAAAGAAAAACCATAAAATTGGGACTGTTTAAGCTATTGACCCTAAAAGACACCTGATCTAAAAATTTGTCTTTGGGAGAGCAACCCCCTCATTGGTTGGTTTGATTGTGCGAGAGAGTGACCCGTACACTAGGTAGAGCCCTCCGGTGCTATTCCCGACTGATTACCGACTCTTTCGTGCGGGACAGTCGGTTGGGGTAGCATCGGGTATCCCAGTAGGTCACGTAATCGCTCTGATAGATTGCTTGTTCACCAAAATAATATTTGACAAGATAATTTGATCGAACTTTCACGGTCTTCAGCTCGCGTTGCGTTGGTGAATTGAGGGGTTTGTTTGCTGATCATAGTTTCTCCAGATCCCATCCGCCTTACTCGCTACATCACGATGATGGGTAGACGGTCTCTTAGGCAGCCTCTGGCTGCACCGCTTTCGGGCGTGTTTACCCGTTCATCTAGGTTGGCTCTCGAGAGCTGAGACCAGCTCTCTGAGCCCGAGTATGATTCCGCCCTGTTCCCCCTCGACCCCCTTTCTTTCGGTTCCGAGAGACATGAGCCAGAGGAGAGATTAGCAGATTTATCGGCACCTGAGTTTGGCTCATTTGGTTTTGCAGACACCATGGCCGGCAGTTCAGAGGATCGCTCCTGAGGTCCACAGCCTGAGCACTTTGTGTTGGACAAGGGCGCGATCAACTCCACCTTGATCGCCTCCCTCGAGACAGTTCAGCAGCAGTTGAGGGATCAGGGAGCGTTTATGCTAGACATGAGGAGAGAGATGGAGCAGATGAGAGCAGAGCGCGAGCAGAGGAGAGAGGGACCGAGGATACCAGATGATGCAGCCGCAGCAGTCGCAGCAGCCGCAGCAGCCGCAGCCGCAGCGGCAGCCGCCGCGGCAGGAGCAGGAGAGCCACCGAGACCGATGCGGGAGTTGCACAACCCCGGATCGACACTGATGCATCATTGGGTAGTGCTTCCAGCGATCGTGGGGGACTTCAAGTTCCCCCCGAACACCTTGCAGTTACTCCCCCGTTTCCACGGGCTCGCTACCGAGGAGCCCCATCTCCACCTCGAGGAGTTCCTTATGATCTGCAGTACTGTCCACGATCGTCAGGTGGACCAGGACACGATTCAGATGATTGCCTTCCCCTTTTCCTTGGCAGATAGAGCAGCCACCTGGCTGAAGCATTTGGGGAAGTTTGTCTACACTTGGGAGCAGCTCCGCACCGAGTACTTACACAAGTACTACCCACTCGGGCGGACCAATGCCGCGAGAGCCCTTATCAACAACTTCTCCATGCTCCCCAACGAGCAGTTCCATGAGGCATGGGAGAGGTCCGAGAGCTGACTGATCGATGCCCGTACCATGACATTTCCAAGCCCAACCTTGTGCAGAGCTTCTTTAGCGGGCTGACACCAGAGCTCCAGGGCTTGGTGAACGCTTCATGTGGCGGGTCTTACTTCGCCATGGATCACGACCAGGTCTGGGCCATCTATGAGGAGATGGTCGAGAACTACATGGTGATGTCTCAGACCAGGTTGCATACTCAGGGCAGACCCCAGCAACAGCCAGGACCCGTGCAGTACCAGAGGATAGCACGGGTCGATGCCGGTCCTTCCAGTTCGTCCGCAGTAGCAGCAGCACAGGAAGATTCGTCAGCTGCGGACATGGGCATCATGAATGAGAAGTTGGATCGGATGGAGCTGATAGAGAAGAAGCGGTGCCAGGGCAACACTCAGATGGAGCAGATGGCACAGACTCTGAGCGACATGAAGACCCAGCTCATGTGTCTCCAGGAGGCACAGACGGCTTCCCAGCCCCATCTTCAGTCGCAAGGCGATCACGGCAGCAGCAGCAGCTCGTTCCAGCGCTCCAGCTCACACCAGCAGCCTAGACAGGTTCACCTTGTATAGGCGGAGCCGACCCAGCAGTGGCATCCCACCTACCAGTCACCACTATCTCCAGACTTGCAGATGGTGGTATACCAGCCTGATCAGCCTCTGGCAGTACTCCCGCCAGCCCAGTACAATGCAGAGCCGTTGATGGATGTCAACGGGATTTGGTATGACTGCCCTCAGCCTGGAATCCGACGAGACCATCCCGGATTCAGGTGGGGGAACGGAGGTACCCAGCCCCAGCAGCAACCATCTGGTCAGGGAGGCCAGTACAGTCAGCAGAGAGAGCACCAGCCGCAGCAGCAGCCCCCAGTGTACCCTCCACCATAGCAGCAGCAGTCGTCCTATGGTCCTCGTACCTATCAGCAGGGACAGTCTTGGAGGCACGAGCAGCCTCACCAGCAGCAGCATCCACCACACACATACCCCTCTCAGCAGCAGCAACACCAGTTCCTGTAGCCTCATTACCAGAGAGGCTACCCATCGGGATCCCACGAGAGCCCCACCTTAGATGATATAGCCCGCCTCCTCACGGACCAGCAGGCCACTTTTCGACGGGAGATGGACGAGTTCCGCCAGGAGATGCGGGACATAGTGAGAGGGAAGGTCGCCTTCCCTGCCCAGATCGAGCCGAACCCCAACAGCCTGAAGCGGAAGTCTGAGCAGGTAGCTTACACTGAGCATGCCACTCCTAGTGATCCATTTGATGATATGTCTGCAGATCTTTTTGATGCTGATTTTGTCACACTTAGGAGCGGTAGGATGCCAGCAGGCGGCGCCTCGTCTGAGCGACGTCATGAGGATACACCTAGAGCGCCAGATGAGTAGGAGGAGAGCGGTACTGAGGCCGCTCGAGATGATGACGATGGTACTGATGCCACCAAGGATGCTGACTCCACAGGCAGTGCTGAGGCCGCCAATTCACCAGTTCGAGGAGGTGGTACTGAGGCCACTCCTGATGCCGAGCCAGAGCGCGGTACTGAGGCCGCGAGACGTCCAGTTGATCCAGCCACTAGTGGTACTGAGGCCACCAGAGTTCATGTAGAGAGATCTGTTGTTTTTCCTTCACCTGATGTATCTCGGAACCATGTTGTGAATAAAGGAAAAGGTTTGGTTTTTTCTGGTCCCACTGTGGTGCGTGATGTATGTGCGGATCCGGCCGTCGAGCTGTCTAGACCTTTTCCTAGTCCTTCATCTGAGAAGGACCCAGCGATCCCCTTCCCTAGAGCCCTTCAGATGGGGAAGGGGAAGAAAACAGAAAATCCCAAAAAGAGAGATCAGGAGGAGTTCAGCCAGCAGATGATAGATCGATTTCACATACAGCTGACTCTTCAGGAGGCTTTGTAGCACATTCCCCTTCTTCAGCGTTCGTTGAGAGACAGGACTACAGTCAGGAGGAAGAAGAGGAACCACCACTCAGAGATCCATGTGCTGACGAAAGCCACGTGCTTCGTGATTCAGAACCGTCTGCCGGCCAAGAGGCCAGATTCAGGAGACCCTTATGTCAGATGTCACATTAGAGAGCAGAGGTTCGATCGGACTCTATTAGACAGCGGATCGTCTATCAACCTCCTTCCGGCAGCCCTTCTCGACCGCTTCGAGTTGGGCTCTCTTAGACAGAGCAGGACAGTCCTTCAGTTTGCTGATCGATCTGTCAAGAGGCCGAAGGGGTTGTTACGAGACGTTGTCGTCACTATTCAGGGCCTGCAATTCCCCGTGGACTTCGTAGTGTTGGACATGGAGATCCCTGATTTAGTTACCGATACCCCCATCATTCTCGGTCGTTCGTTCTTGGCCACAGCCAAGGCGGTGACTGACTATGATAGCGGGAAGGTATACTTTTGCGTCGAGGGCAAAAGTGTACAAATAGAGACGGTCGAGGACAGCCGAGCCAGAGAGAGATCATGCTCAGAGACGACTTCAGACACAGAGCAGCTGATAGATGCCGGGCTAGAAATCCACCAGGACTGTGACTTTGTGATCACAGACGATGAGGCAATTTGGGCAGACCCAGCAACACAGGCCATCCTCTCATTTCCAGACACCGCTGATGCAGAGATGACAGCAGAGGAGAGCTTGGAGAGCACATTCCTGGTTCAGGATACTTTAGAGGCAGCAGAGCAGGTTCTTGACCGTGACACAGATTTTTGTGATGATGGTGGTGCTGATGCCACCTTGTTTGATGCAGATCCCTCGGATTCAGAGTCTGATTGGGCATATTGCGAGGATTATATGCCAGACCTGAGTCCTACTGAGCCTACAGTTGCGGAGGAGGTAGATGCTGAGCAGATCAGAGATAGTTCAGTTGAGCAGCCTTCTTCAGATCCTGTTTGCGAGAGTACGTTCTCATTCTCCCAGGCAGATTTGGCAGCATACACGCGGATTCTTTCGAAGCCAGATTTGCCAGCACCCAGCTGTCCAGAGTTGAAGCCGCTCCTTACTTCGCTGAAGTATCGATTCCTTGCGGGTGAGCCTGAGATGTACCCAGTCATCATCTCCGCCAATCTGACTGGAGAGCAAGAATCCCATTTGATGGGGGTTCTTGAAAAGAACCGCAAGGCGATCGGATGGAGCGCAGCAGATCTCCAGGGGATTAGTCCGGCCCTGTGCTCCCACCATATCTATCTCGAGGATGGGGCAAAGCCGTCGTGTGAGTTCCAGCGGCGGCTGAACCCCAATTTGAGAGAGGTTGTCATGAAGGAAATCTCGAAATGGTGGAGCGCCGATTTTATCTATCCCATCTCCGACTCCAAGTGGGTCAGCCCCTTGCATGTGGTGCCCAAGAAGACGGGCATCACGACTGTGATCAGTGAGTCGGGAGAGGAGATTGCTACACGAGTACCCACTTCTTGGCGGGTCTGCGTTGACTACAGGAGACTCAACCAGGCCACCAAGAAGGATCATTTCCCCCTGTCTTTTATTGACCAGATCATTGAGAGACTGGCAGGGAAGAGCCATTATTGTTTTTTGGATGGGTACTCGGGCTACAACCAGGTGGCCATCGCTCCTGAGGACCAGGAGAAGACCACCTTTACCTGTCCCTTCGGCACATACGCCTTCCGATGCATGCCATTTGGGCTATGCAATGCCCCTGCGACTTTTCAATGATGCATGCTGTCGATCTTTTCGGACATGGTAGGGGAGAGTTTGGAGGTCTTCATGGATGATTTCTCGGTTTACGACGACGGATTCGACTCCTGTCTTGACTGCCTAGACCGAGTACTCCAGCGATGTATAGAGGTTCACTTGGTGCTATCTTGGGAGAAGAGTCATTTCATGGTGACTCAAGGGACGGTGCTTGGCCACATCATCTCCAACAGGGGCACGGAGGTTGATCCGGCCAAGGTAGATGTCATTAGAAAACTCGCATCGCCATCCAATCTGAGGCAGTTATGGTCATTATTGGGGCACGTCGGCTTCTACCGACGATTCATTCATGATTTCAGCAGGATTGCCCGGCCGTTGACTAACCTACTGACGAAAGACACCGAGTTCCTTGTCGATGACAAGTGTCTTTCGTCCTTTGAGACTCTCAAGCAGAGTGTTATTGAGGCTCCTGTCCTCCAGCCGCCTGATTGGTCTCTCCCATTCGAGATCATGACGGATGCCTCCGATTTTGCCGTGGGGGCCGTGCTGGGACAGAGGAGGGATGGAGTCCCCTTTGCTATTTACTACGCTAGCCGCACATTGGATTCCGCGCAGCGGAATTATACAGTCACATAGAAGGAGATGCTAGCCGTAGTGTTTGCCCTAGATTAGTTCAGATCTTACATCATTGGATCTAGAGTGACCCTGTATACTGATCACACCGCCATCCGATACCTCACTGCAAATAAGGATGCCAAGGCCAGACTGACTAGATGGATCCTTCTACTCCAGGAGTTCGACATTGAGATAAAGGATAAGCCTGGAGTCAAGAATGTGGTGGTGGATCATCTCTCCCGTTTAGAGCAGCCTGAGGAGTCTGAGCATATTGATCCCATTTGTGAGACCTTCCCATATGAGGCGATCCTTGCTATCGCCTCACTCCCGTGGTATGCCGATATTGTGAACTTTCTCATTGTTGGGAAAGTCCCACAAGATTGGACCAGGCAGAGGCTTGAGACCTTCCTCGCGAAGGCCAAGTCCTACCACTGGGAGGATCCCATCCTTTACCACGAAGGAGGGGATAGCGTCTGGCGTAGGTGCATTCCTCAAGAGGAGCACCATAGCGTCCTCACTTACTACCACAAGCTTGAGGCAGGAGGACATCATTCTGGGAGGAGAACGGCACAGAAAGTGCTCCAATCCGGCTTGTGGTGGCCTACCCTCTTCAAGGACTCTGATGAGTTCGTGAAGAGGTGTACTGACTGTCAGAGAATGGTCACTTGTGGACAACGTGACATGATGCCGATGCAGCCCATTCACTTCTGTGAGGTTTTTGACGCATGGGGCATCGATTTCATGGGTCCATTCCCTAAGAGTCAGGGATTTGAGTACATTCTGTTGGTTGTTGACTATATTAGTCGTTGGGTTGAGGCTATCCCCGCCCGAGCCGCTGATGCGAGGACAGTTTGCAGATTTTTGAGGAAGCACATCATCACGCGGTTCGGGGTACCTCGAGTATTGATTTCAGATGGGGGGTCTCATTTCATCAACGACCAGGTGAAGGCCCTTGCTAGCGAGTTCGGTATAGACCATTGTGTTGCTACACCTTACCATCCACAGACGAATGGTCTAGCCGAGGTGTCGAACAGGGAGATCAAGACTATATTGCAGAAAGTCGTCCGCCCTGACCGAAAGGATTGGTCACAGCTTTTGGACTCGGTCTTGTGGGCATATAGGACGTTTTCAAGACACCATTGGGCACATCTCCCTTTCGCCTCGTATATGGAAAGCCGTGCCATTTGCCTGTTGAGATGAGACACAGGTCACTTTGGGCACTAACTGAGATACTTATGGATCTAGATGGTGTAGGAGACCAGAGGAGGGCAGAGTTAGCAGCCCTGGAAGAGTTGAGAGATACCGCCTTCTCAAACAGCCTACATTATAAGGAGAGAGTGAAGGAGTGGCATGATTCTCACATCAGCCACAAGCATTTTGAGCCTGGACAGAGAGTATGGTTGTTTGATGCGAGGCTTCATTTATTTCCAGGGAAGCTACAGAGCAAGTGGAAGGGACCCTACTTGGTGAGAAAGGTACACGACAATGGTAGCATTGATATATCCGAGTTGTCTTCTGAGAGTACCTTTCGAGTGAACGGTCAGCGGCTCAAGCCATTTCTAGATCATGAGCCGCAGGTCGTTGATGTTGCCCCAATTCATTTTGCGTGAGATGTGGTCTTTTGACTCACATCTATTGCATCTCACGCCTGATTTTCACTGATCTTCCGACTTGTATAGATCCAGATGTCCATATCATCACATTCTTTAGTCTCACATCCCTTTATTCATCCTTTGATTATGCTATACTTAGGGTGTACTTTACCCTAAGTATAGGGGGGATGTAGGACCTTTGGGTATTTCTTTTGTGTCTTTCTACCCCTGTTTTGCTGCCTATACTTAGGGATATTTTACCCTAAGTATAGGGGGGGTAGACCCTGTACATTCTCCACTCGGTTTTCCCTTTGTGTACAGCCTGCTATACTTAGGATTACTTGATCCTAAGTATAGGGGGAAAAGCCGAGAGTCTCTTGATATTCTATTCATTCGTCTTTGTATATTGCCTTCCTTTTCACTTCCCTATACCTAGCACGAGTTATGTCTTCTTCATCGCTCTTGACTCTGAGGACATCGATCGAGCTAAGTATAGGGGTGTGTGTATATATTTCATATATACTTTAGCCATAACTCGTACTTTGTGTGAGTGTGTAAATAAATAAAAATGGCTAAAAACCCTAAAAATCACAAAAGTTAAAAATTTTCATGTACATAATCATTCTTTTATTTGCACATAAATAGTTAGTGTACAAATTATTTTTGTAAAAATGATTTCAAAAATCTTTTGTGTAAAGCTTGTGTAAATATTTTGTATCAAAATTATGTATATAGTACAAAATATTTCCAAAATGTTTTGAAAATCAAAAGTTTGCAAAAATCTCGTGTAAATGTGTGTAAATACTTTTGCAAAACTTGCACTTCATGCATCATCGATTCATGATTTCAAAACATTTTTCAAAAATTTTGCATGTTTGTAAAAATTTGTGTAAACAGCATCTTTTGTACATATGTATATAGTTTTTTCTGGATGATAGTTGACATTTAAACTAGCCTGGAATCAAATTGAGAAATGGAGCTTGATTAAGATCTTAATCCACCTAATTTATAAGAGGAACCTTATAGGGCTTAGGTTTAAGGCTTTTCAGGTCCATGGTGACTTAATTCTTTAAGTCCACTAGGCTATGATCACATGTCATCTCAATGAGCCTAAGTAGAGCACTTAACAACAACACATGACTCATATAGAAAATGTCTTTACTTGGACACCAGCACTTTGCACCGAGCTCTCTACGGATGAGGTGGTGAGGAGGAAGTCTACCTTGACTTGGGGTAGCATATGAGGGTAGTACTTCTAGGCGGAACCTCTCTTCTTCTTTTAGTGAAGGAAGTATGTCTCAACTTGGTCTGGTTGCCATGAGGTCTAACGACAGGAGTTGTGGGTTGCAATAAAGCTTCAAAAGAGGGATAGTCTACTGGCTCAAGAGGAAAAACTCCTTGTATATGCTGCACATGTATATGATGTATAGATGCACTTGAAAAAAAATGCAAAAAGAAAATAACTCCAAAAAAGTGGTGGGTCTGAGAGAAAATGATAATCCGGAGCTGAAGGGGAAGGAAATAGGTCTTCTCAACAGCTTGAATAAAAAATCATATTTTTAGACAAATATATCCTCCGAGTATATCCTCTGAATATACACGTTTCCGTTCTCGTGGTTTTATAGAATTAATCTTATAACGTACCAAATATATCCTCCGAGTCTCTGACGCCACTTTTTTATTACAGTTATTACACAATACTCCAATAAAAGAACAATTGACAAACCCCCAACTTTACCCCTGTTTATTTGAAAATAAACCCACACCCTCCCCTAATGGAAGGTAGAAATACCTCTCACATAAACCTACTCTAGAATGAGGTCTAGGCAATGCTCAGGTGAACTTATCATAAGGGGGAGAGATGCAAGGGCCAACATTCTGATGCAGCATGATATCAATTTTAATTTTAGTAGACATTTATTTTGTTTATTTAGCATTTGTTTTGTTTATTTATTTCCTTTGTAAAAGGCTCATTATAAAAGGCCTTATTATCCTTCCTTTTTTGTTTTTTTTATTATTTTTCCTAATTTTTAGGAGAAGTTGTTGCTTATTTTGGGGGGGGGATTAGCCTCTATAAAAGGCCCCCTTGTATTAGGGTTTGAAAAAAAGTTGAAATACAAGTTAATTTTCCCCTCACTTATCTCTCTCCCTCTCTCTCTCCCTCTCTCTCTCTAATCCCGTGCCCTTCTTTCCCTAACCTTTTCGTTCTCTTCCCCGAACCCTAAGCGCCCCCTCCTCCCCTCTTCATGCCGCCGCCCCTCCCCTCACCGACCCACTGCTCCGCCAACCGCTACCGGAGTATGTATATAGTGCAATAAGCAAAGCTTGAGATTCATGATCCACCTTATGTAGCTTGCAGCAGGGAGACTTGGCTACACTAGTCAAGCTCCCAAGGATACATGGCTACACTGGCCATGGTCCATTCTCTTCTTCCTCCTCTTCTTGAGCCGGTTGAACTTGAACTTAGAAGGGAATACCCCGCTCCTTGAGGAAAGAGTGGCCAGATTGAGGTCATAGAGTTACCTTGTTGGGGAGGGTTGTCAAGTTGCCATTTCTGAGGTGGAGAGCTTATACCTCACATTCATAGGACAAGGAAAGATCCATGGTCTTCAGGGTTTGTGTTTGATGACTTGTTCTGATCTGGAGCATTGAGGAGTCTTGATTAGAGATTTTCCAAGAATAAAGAGATCCAGTGTTGTCGATGGTGCTTTTGATAGTACTGACTCCAGCAGGATGCCACCTTCTAACAGTTTGCGTAACCACCGATCGCCAGTTGGCAAATCCGTATCGACGAGAAGACATGCCACGCCCAATTGTTCCTCAGATGATCTTGTTTCCAGGCGAAGCTTGAAATCGCTCTCATTGATGTTCAAGTCTCTCGATGAGGTTACGGGTCATATATCTTCTTTGGCTAAAGACCAAGATGGATGCCACCGCCTGCAAGAGAAATTTCAAGAAGGTAGTGAGGAAGATGTTGAGAAGGTTTTCAGAGAGATCGACGGTGACATTGTCGAGCTCATGACGGATCCTTTCGGTAATTATCTTGTTCAGAAGCTTCTGTTGAGTTTTAAGCTTAAGTCCAAATAAGGTTCCGACACATTAATAATCCGAAGATCTGATCGAGCTCCATACCTCAATTTAATGAAGGCAAGTTTAATAATCAACCTCGATCCATGTACATTCTTCTCTTTTTCTTTTTCTTTCTTCTTTTACGCTTCTTTTTCAAATAAGTGTTTGCTAAGGGACTAGCAAAGTTAAGTATAGGGGGGTGATGAATACTCATTCATCACTCTTTATTCTTATATTTTAGCTACAAAAACCTTTGCAAATGCATGTATATATTTGTAAATATAAATAATTACCAAAAGCATGCATGGTGTAAAAAGCAATAATTAGCATGTTTTTGTGCAAAAATAAAAGAATAAAGATTAAAAAGAAAAATAGGAAATATTTAGAATAAATATTGAGCAACCTAATCCAAGGGAGAGCTCAACATGGGCCTGACCGCATAAAAGCCAAAGTAGAGGGAGATAGGGGCTCATGTGTGTAAATATACCTGTAAATAAAATAAAAATATTTTCCTCTAAAAAAATAGAATAAAATGACTTGTATATATTGTGTATATATTTATTATAAAAATCAAAACAAAAATAGAAAAATTAAAAAAAATAAAAAGAGTCACTTGTGTATATATCCATCATGTACATACAACCACACTTATATTTATTTCACCTTATACATAAATAAAATTAATTTTTATAAAATTTGTATATATTCTACTTTTTATGTTGTAAATAAATAAAATAAAAACCATTAAAACAAAAACAAAATAAAAAGCACAAAATTAAAAACCAAAAATTACATTGTACATATACCATGTATATAGATGTATATTTATTTATTTCATCCTTGTTTATAAATAATAAAAATAAAATAAAAATACCTTTTTATTCTTTATTTTATACTATAAATAAATAAAATATAAAATAGGAATAAAAATGCACAAAAATAACAAATTAAAAATCAAAAATTAAAAAGACATATTGTATATATACCTATATATAGCTATATAGTGTAAATACCTTATTTTATTTTGAAAAATTAATTAAAAATCACCAAAAATAGAAAAAATTAAAACAAAAATATTTCATGTTTTAAGTTTCTAATAATTAGGCCACTTGCTATTTTTAAATTAATTTCTAAATCTTTTCCAGGTGCCCCCCTCTCATTGGTCCACGGGGTTGTTGACCGCCCGGTCAACTCCCCCCTGTGGACCACTTCACACGGGTTATGGATGTCCGACCCTAGTTCTCAGAATTTTTGCGTCCAAACCCGATCCTCTCACACCCATACCCAGGGTCCGTTTCACTCATGACACATCCGACACCCTCGCCGGCATGCCTGCCTCGGGGTCCGCGCTCCACGCTGCCCTACCCGATCGAATCTTGCCGGACCCTTGGCAGTATAAAGCCCGAGCTCCGCCTGCCATTTTCGCATCTTTGGATCATTTGCTTTCCACCCAGTGACCTCCATCGTCTTGGCGAGAGTGACAGCTCGCCCCAGAGGGTGTTGCAGCGAGGAGGGAGCAAGGAGCCCATCGATCCGGCGAGCTTGCACCGCCGTGCGCCGCCTGGAGGTAGTGCCAGAGCCTCGAACGCTAACGGTCCTCGCGGAAAGGACCAGGAGCAAGCCCAGCTCCTCCACAGTCGACTCATCTGCCCAGGTAGCCGTAGTTTCCTTTCTATTTCTCGATTTTTCATTTAGCCCCAAATCGACCCATCGCCGTTCTACACCGATTCCGACCACCGTACCCATCATCCCGACCATCGGAATCTTCCATCACGTTCGTCTTCCTCCCGCGCACCTTCTCCGCCCCTCCGTTCAACCCAGCTCGCATAGGAGTTGGGGTTCGAACTCCTTCGCTGTCGCATCGCCGGAGTTCGCCCGCACCACCGCACCGTCCACCTTCACCACCGCTAACGGGGTCGAGGCAGTTTGCCCTCGACCCAGGAGCTCTTTGGTTATGCTTTGCAGGTCTATCGAGGGTTGTCTGAGGCCCTCCTACTTGAGCACCGGAGCTTCTCCTCCTCCAGAGTCGACAGAGCTCTCCGAAGCTCCGTTGATTCATCGGAGGTGTTCTACAGACGCGGGGAGCCAAGCCGAAGCTTCTCCGATCATCAGCATCCCCCACGAAGGCCCGGAGCACACGTACTGGGCCGGCGAAGTTCGCCGACCACCTGTTCCTCTAGGACCTTCAGGCACCGTTAGATCAGCCTCGAAGATCCAGTTTCGATCCGAGCCGTTCATTTGAGGAGCCTCTTTCACCGCACGATCTAGGAGGATCTGATCCGAGCCGTTCGATCCTGACGAAGAAGCGCCCTCTACCCTCCACCGTTGGATCTACACGTGGCAGCTTCTCCACCGTCGGATCGCGCCAAGGGTTACAGGAGCGAGGCGCCCCCTCTCCTCCACCGTTGGATCTACACGTGGCGCGTGCTCCGCCCTTGGATCTTAAATAAGGGGTAATTGCTCTTAGGCCCCCCTGTTTATTTTATTTCATGTTTAGTCCTGTAAATACCATAGTCAGTTGTTTTATTTTTGGTTTATTTGCACTTTGGACTTGAGGTTTATTTTATTTGCATGTATGCCCCTGCCAATAGTGTGTCACGTGCATCGACACGTGTTTTGTTGGGTTAATTGCATGCTTGTCCTTGTAGTTCTGGGTTGTTCATAAATGAATGAAAACTTTTAGAGAATTGCATTTATACCCCTGTGCGTGATTTATTTGTGCATGTGCGTATATTAGTGGATAAATTACACTAAGGTTCCTGGGCTTTTAATACTTGTTAATATTTAGCCCAGAAACTTTGTTTCTTTGCAATTAGGTCCCTGTGTGCCCCAGACACGCGCCTCGTGCGTGACTTCTTAGGATTTTTGCACCGGACCCCCCAGAACTTTCATTATTTACGTACAGGTCCCTATGCACTGTACCTAGGTTTTTATTTTTAATAATATAGCAAACTTACTCCGAATTCAATGATAATTGGACACATGTCTTCTGCCATGTTGTAAAATTTTCTAGAATTTTTGGGGACATTTTTGGTTTTATTTGATATTTTAAAAAATTCAAAAACAGCCTTTTTCTTTACTGTTTGATTTAAAAATTCACAAAAAAATATTAAAACTTATTTAAAAATTATAAAAAAATTAGCTACGGTTTAGTTTGTCTTGCTTGATTTTCTGACCAATTTTGGTCATTTTTCGTTACATAAAACTCATAAAAATTACAAAACACTAAGAAACTCATAAAAATTCTAATAATTAATTTAAAAATCAAAAAAATAATAATTCTAGTGCCTTAATTTTCCTTATACTTTCTAGTTTATAGGAAAATTACCTCCAGAAGCTGAATAGGCCCTTTTGCAATTTAAATTAGCCTTTTACTCCTGACTGGACAACACCTTCAGTTTCTTGCCTTGTTTGATTTTTAGAAAATTAAATAAAAATTAGAAAAATACAAAAATTGACCAAAAACAGTAAAAATCATAAAAAGCATAAAAACATTTTTATTGAATTTTTAGTTGATTTTTGAGTGCTTTAATAATTGTTCATAGTTGGTTGTTTCATTGGTTTCCTTATTTTCTTAATTAATTAAAAATCCAAAAAAAAATATAAAAATTAAAAATCCACCAAAAATACATTTCTTTTATTTTTAGTTCTTTTTGAGACTACTTCGTAGGTCGCGAGGCCATCACGTGCTCCCTGAGTCTGACCCTGGTCGCTATACCAGGCTAATATAATAGCCAGGATCGCTATCGCTTTTATTTGATTTTTCTATGATTTTGGTGGTATGATCTTCATTTTCTTGATTGAGCCGAGATTCTTACCGATTCGGGTCGCAACGACCCGAGTGATATTTTGACCTGATCCGGATTAGTGGGTTTTTGGGCCCATCACATACTGACTGAGAATAAGTGATTTCTTGTAAGAACTTGGGATAGTATTTCGGGAAGTTTCGGGCACCTATCAGCTCACGCTAATATGTGAGAAGACTTGTCTGCTAAATAACCTTAAAACTGATAAGATAAACGACCAAACTTTTACGGTCACCACCGGGTTAAGTTGTTGAATTCATGATTTGCTTTTGTGTTTGAATTTACGTGGGAGTCCTATCTTTCGGATCTCAGATCTATCTCAATCTATCGATCATGAGTCATCTGTCTAATCATAATGATGAGTAGACGATCTCTTTGGCTTACTCTTACGACAACGCTTCTAGGCACATGTACCCAATCATTTAGGTCGGTTCGAGATGTCTCGTGTCTCGAACCTAAGTTGAGTCATCTGACATTCTCCGAGTGTGACTCTGACCTCAGGGAATCGTCTCCTTTTGTTTCCCATGTCGTCTCCATCTCTTTCTATCCTTTTATCTTCATTTCCTTCGAGTCATCCTTTGGTTATACCAGTGGCAGCTAAGCAGAGGTTTGAGATCCGTGAGCCGAGTATTTATCAGATAAGAGATTCGGGTCCAAGAATTGCTGAGACAGGAGTGCAGATTGAGAAGTCGATGGTTTCTTTGGGAGCTGAGTCGGATTCAACATTAAGATTACCGATCTTCCTGATTGATTCAGACATCATATAATTGCTACCGGAATTTCATGGAAAGCTGCACGAGGAACCTTATGATCATCTCTTTGAGTTTGAGGAGATTTGCAGTACGAGATTCTACTCAAATACAACACCTGAGGACACAATGATGAAAACTTTTCCCTTAACACTCAAGGACGGAGCCACGAGATGGCTCCGACATTTAGGAAAGGAGAGAGCTAATTGGGGTATACTTCGAGCAACATTTCCTTAGGAAATTTTACCCCCAATAGCCTGGCCAACTTCATTTGGTCAATCATCAGGGAATTTTTGCATGATCCTCACGAGACACTCCAGGATATGTGGCTTCGATTCCAGATTCTTCTGAGGAGCAATCCTGGATCACGGGATCTCCAGAGCAGAATTAGTTCAGATATTTTATCTGGGTATGACGTTAGAACATCAAGTATTGGTCAATGCCTCGTGTGGTGGTTCACACCGCTGTGTCGACGAAGATTCACTTTGGAAACTCTTCGAAGAAATTTCTGATGTTAAGACAACACACAAAGAGATCACAGGCCACTTAGATGTGATTCACCTCTTGTTGATTTAGGATCGCACATCAGGTAGTTGATGCAGACACTGATGCAATATCAAAAATGGACGTTGAACCAGTAGCAGAGAGTTCTCATCTTCAGAAACTGACACACATTTCATTGAGCCTTCAGCCGGAATATGAGTCGGTTCCGTACTTTCCAGTTCAGGAACCTTGGATACCTACTCCTCAAGTATTCCAAGATTCCGAGCGAGGGACAATGCTATTTCAACCAACTTATCAGTCAATTCAATTTCCATATCAGGACCATTGCCATGAGCAACCACCTTAGGAAGATTTTGCCTCGGATTCATTTTCTTCTCTGAGCATCTTCAGCAACCTAAAATGGATTTAGAATATTACTTTGAGAGTCCAGATATATATGGTCTCACATTAGATCATTTCATCCATTTCATTCATGAGCAGACCACATATCAAAGGGAACATATGGATACCTTCAGAGATTTTATTGCTAGTATTGTCACAGAGCAGAGATCGATTTCAAATATTCCCATGAGTTGTTAAAGGATCATACAATCGACAACGGTGCAAGTGTACATTCAGATTCTGATTTCTCTTCATAGCAAAGGAGAAAAATCAAAAAAATGGAAAAAAATAAAATCCAGAAAAAGGAATAAAGACAAGACTCCTGACTCTTCTTATGAATCTCGAGTTTCTACGCTTCACAAAGCGAGTCCTCATTTTAGAAAATATTTTCTTCTCCTTCTTATCCTCCGAGTGTACATACTGACACGGAGGATGTATAGATACCCTTCCCAGATGCTCTGAATCTAGAAAAGGAGAAAAATCAGAAAATTTAAAAAGATCCAAGATTCAAAATTTACAAAAGAGATGTTGGACTGAACTCAGATAAAGCTCACTCTTTCAGAGGCATTGATCCACATTCATCTTCTTCAGAAATGTCTATAACAACATACTATACCAATAAGGAAGAAGAGGCACAATCGTTGTTCTGAGAAACAAGTGTTGACCATTGCCACTTGTTGCGCCATCAAGTACACATCTCCCATGAAGAAAATGAAAGACATGGGAGCACCATTTGTTAGTTGTCAGATTTTAGATCACGAGTTCGAGCACACATTATTAGACAACGGATCATCAGTGAATATTTTCCCCTTCCGTATTCTCGCGACTTTTCATCTAAGGCCTCTTAAGTGATCCAGGTTTCTAGACTGATCGGTCAAGAGGCCAAAGGGTATACTTAAGGACATTATTGTTATGGTATAAGGCACAAAATTCACTATGTATTTTGTTGTCTTAGACTCTGACTCCTCGATACCATCACAAGATGCTGCCATCATTTTCTGTCGGCCTTTTCTGCATATAGCAAAGGCCATTATTGATTATGGGATGGATAGTGTTAGCATTCCTTTCAGTAGCACAATGCTGAACCCAAAGCCGATAGAGACTCTACAAGCTGACAAATGTGCTTCCGGGCCATCTGAATCAAAGACATGTGGAGTTACAGCTGAGATACGATATGATCATATCCTTTCTGATTCTACAGAGACCCGTAGTACACATGTCTGAGATGTGTTGACGAGATCCATAGTATCTACACCATTGAGACTAAATCGTTGGTGGCACATACTTCAACGACTGAACCCAATCATGTTAAAGAATCCTTCATTCGAGCCTTCCAATAACAAAGTTATTGAGCCCTCTTTTCATGTATATTCAAATAATTGCTTAGTTGATGAGGGTATTGATCAGATCACAACAGAGTTTGACCTCTTTCTTGCATCTACGTCAGAGACCATGGAGCAGCTTCCAGAGGTCAGTTCTGTCCATCTTTTCAGCTATTTGGGCCGCTCCTCACTGATCAACATATAACAGAGATCCTCCGATTCGGATATGGATATTTTTGAGGAAGACCCTGATGCTGACCTGACACTTGTACATTATATTTTTCCTCAATCATGCAAGAAGGCCACTCATCGACTTTCTTGAGCCTGTAACAGTTCATATCACTTTGTATATACTTTTGATTTTCTTTCTTCCTTCCGTTTGTCTTACGCCCTTAAGTTCATCTAGAATTTTCTATACTTAGGATGTGCTTTATCCTAAGTATTGGTGGGTGTAGACATCGTTGTTGTTCATATCGTTTTGTTCTATTACCCCTGTTGTTACTTATACTTAGGGTGTGCTTTACCCTAAGTATGGGGGAGGGGGTAATATCACTCATTATCGCTTTTACTCGTTTCCGGTTTTTGTATCGTCTGTTCTCTCATTTGTCCCTCACCTTTTGATTTTGTTCTCTATACTTAGTAGATTTTACCCTGAGTATGTGGGGATAAGCCGAGCCATTGAGTGTGTACATTCTCTTGACCTCGATCATCTTCAATTTTGAGTCGTTATCCTTAGGATGACTTGATCCTAAGTAAAGAGGAGGTGATTGACTTCTATTCATTTATACGTTATTCTTTTGAGTCATTATAGAATTCTTTTCACCAATCTATACTTACCTCGAGTTTATGTCTTCCTTTGCCGCTTCTTTGGTCACTATGAGGACATAGTTCATTCTAACATAGGGGGTGTTGTATATATATTCTATATATAATTTAGAAGCTATAACTCATATTTATTGTATTTTTAATAATAGAACTCTCTAAAAGTATGGTTGTATTTTTTGGGTTTTTAAAAGACACAAGAAAACTGTAAATATGTCTTATTAAAAATGGCTTAAAAATTTAATATAAAAATATTGTAAAATTCTTTGATAAAATACTTAATTATTTGAAACTTGAAAATAAAATTCTTGTATAATTCTGTATAAATGTTGTATAATCTTGTATATAAAATGTGTATCCTTTATAAAATGTACAAAATTCGTGTAAATATCTATGTAAATAGAATTAAATCCATTAACTCTTTCTAAAAAAACCTACAAATTGAAAGGCTTTAAAATCCAATAAAAATTGCAAAATTCTTAAAAAATCACTTAAAAAATTTAAACCACAAAATCCACATCATAAAAAAAATTTGCATGCATTAGCATTTTTCAGAATAAGTCTGATTCTTGAACCGAATGAATCTAAGTCCGGGAGATGGATCTTGGTTTAGACCTTAATCTACTTGATTCTAAAGGGACTTTATTAGGAACTGGAATTGAGACTCTTCAGGCTTTTAGACTCAATTCTTTGGTTCCATGAGATCATGATCGGAATTCAACATGAAAGTGCCTAAGTAAGACACCTGATGTCATCCGTTTAACTCTTCTCCATTTGAACCAATTTTGAACTCATGCACTCTGCACTTAGCTCGACTTGCATGGGGCTACGAAGGGCAATCCATTTCGAGGTGCGTTTCCATCCTTGTCTAGTGGCACTGACATCTAAAGACGGGAGAGTTTGTGGTGAAATAAAGCTTCGGATAAGGGAAGGATCTGCTGGCACAATTTTTCTAAGACCCCAAAAAATGGACTGAATGAAAAGATGCCATATCTCCGTCGGGACACAAAAGACCTATGCAGTGCAACAATTATTTCTACCAAAAAGAAGCCAAATAAACTGAATACCAAAATGACCACAATGGTATGAGCTTTAGAAATCCTGCATGTCTTAGGGCCCTGTTTGGTTGGAAGGTTGGAGCGGTTGGTTTGGCCCAACCCGGGTTACCCCTCCAACCAAACAGGGTTCTCCTCCTCACAGTTTACTATTCACAGGGGTACCCCTGCCCATCCCAACCCTGTCCAACCCTACAACCAAACAGGCCCTCCGTGGAGATTTGGCTAAACTGGCCAAGCTTCACAGGAGATGTGATTACACTGATCACACTCATGTTCTCTTCTCATTCTTCTTCTTCTTCCTCTATCGATTGTGGACACAACACGACCTGGCCTTAGAAGGAAATACCCCCTCCTCGAGGATCAAGTAGCCGGATGCGGGTCTAATGAGAGTGTATTACTAGGATGGACAGTTTCTTCGCTTTTCTAAAGTGGGAAGAGCTAAAAACCTTTCACACACATTACATATTGCTTCAAAGCTGAAAAGTTTGCACGATGAATAAGTGGATTTGAGTTGGCTGTTAAGGTGAACCTGGAAAGGATTTGTGGAACTTGAGGTTGTCGAGGCTTAAATCCTAATTCTAATAGAGTTCCAACACACTATTAATCCAAAGGTCTAAACCAAAGTTCTAGATTTTGAATGAAGTGAGATTTGATTTAAAGAAACAAGCATGTTCTAAGTTCATTTATTTTCTTTTTCTTTTTCTTTTGCTTGCACTTATGTATAAAATAAGTGTTTGCTAAGGGAATAACAAAGGTAAAGTACATGGAGAATGATGAATCTATGATTTATCGCCTTTAATCTTTCATTTTGGCTAAAATCCTTGTTAAAATACCTGTAAATAAGCAGTAAATCAGACTCCAAATATATATACAAATTGGTCCTAAACCTGAGACCAGATCAATATTGACTTGGTCGATATAAATAAATAAGTAGGAGGAGATAATGATCCTAAGTTATAAAAATATCCAGAAAATCAAACCTAAAATAAAATTAAATGCATTTTCCCCTTATAAATAGTTCACCTACCCTTATTTTATTTATCTCTTATATCATTCCAAATCAAAATACTTCTTTTATAAAAGTTGTTCATATATTATTTTATAAAAATATCAGAAAAATAATTTCATTGCAAAAATAAATATCACAATGATCTGAAAAAGCCGCAAAAGTTGGTTTTGAGGTTCATAACTATTTATAAAAAAATGGATCAAACTCACCTTTAAACTTTATTTTATACTTAATACTATTTGTTTACAAATATCAAAAAATTAGAAAAAAACAAGTGAGTTTCGGCGTTTGGGCCCCGTTATATATATGTACTGTATATAGAAACTTCTTGGGTTTCTAATTAAATAGTCGTAAATACGATTAACTTAATTCCTTTCTAAAAATCTTCTAAAAATATATATAAAAATACAAAAATATAATTAAGTCAAAATACTAATAAATCTGAAGCCAGGAAGCCGGAAACCTAAATTTCCCAAACCTCATAACTCATCCATATGGACTCTGAATTAGGTAAGCTCAGTCTTAAAATTCATATTATTCAATTATCTATAAAATGACACTAATTTCGCTAAAATCGGAGTTAATATGAAAAATGTGTGTTTCGGGACCATATTGGTATAATGTACAATGTACCGTAACTAATATAATATTTATATCTTAATACTCTATTATTAAATTAAAATAATATTAATTAATTAATTAATTAAGTAATTTAATTTACTTATTTATTAATTATTATTAAATTATAAAATTAAGTAATTATTTAATTATATACTTAATTTTTTTTTAATTTTTTAATTCCATAATGACCTATTTAATTACTTAATTACTCATTAATTATATAATTATATATGTAATTATATAGTAATTCATTTAATTTAATTTAATTATTTATTTATTTAATTATTTAATTTATTTTTTATCTTCTTTTCTCTATCCGGCCCCTTTCTTCCTCTTCCCCTTTTCCCCTTCTTCCTCACGCTCTCCTGCACCCGATGCCGCCACCCTCTTCCCTCTTCCTTCCAACGTCCGTCCAACCACCCAACAGCCGGTCGTTTGCCAACCCTTCATCAACAACCTCCATTCCATCCCGTCCTCTGCCTGTGGTGGGACTCGACCTCCATCTCCTTCCTTATAAATATCCCCCTACCCCTGTCGGCTCTGGGATCCGTCATTCCTCACTTTTTCTTCCCAAAGTTTCGGCATGGAGAGAGCGAGTGACAACACCGTTCCTCGCCGCCGTCGAGAGAGGATGAGGAAGAGAGGAGGGTGCACGATCGTTTGCTCTATCGCACATAGAAGGTGAGAGTCCCAGCCTCCGTTACTTTGCCGGAGCGTCGAGGCGAGAACCATGAAGTTCCTGGAGCTTCGTCCCCCAAGTGAGAACCTGTATCCACATTTCCTGGTTAGTTTTCTAGTTACTTTTTCTATTCCTCATTTCCTCCCTTGTTTCTCTTCTCAATCTCTCCTTTCTCCTTGATTTCGCTTCGAATCGATACTGAAATTAACGCCGATTGTCGAATCCTTTCCTATCCATTTCATATAGAGCCTCTCTAGTTCTCCCTTTTTTTCTCCCACAACGTACTCTGATTACTTTCGGTGATGAGAGTTTGGGCTCCAAATCTCCCACCTTCACATGAGTCCATCATTCCCCTATTTGCTCTGACGATAAGTCGAGGCGTTACCTTCGAGCGATAGAATTCCATTGCAGGTGTTAGTCGTGGAATCGAAGTATTGCGGAGGAATATCTGAAGGTGGCGCCTCCAGAAATTTTTTTTTTGCATATCCGAAATTCCGCCGACCTCTGTGATTATATTAACACAGAACAACCACGCATCTCCGCCTCGTCTGGATTTGCTCTGCCATTAGAAGAACACTTGCATCTAAGCATCGTTTGACACGAGCAAACCCATTGTTGTTCTTTATCTCCACCAACAACGAATCACCTCGACTGCTAGGGGAATCGAATAGAACCAGCAATATCTGAAAAGAGAAGTTGCTGCCTGGAAGCCTCATCGCCTGGAGCTTGACGAACTGCCACCCTCGAAGCCGCTCTGCTGCGAGATCAATCGTCGATGCTTACTAAATTGGGGAGAATTGTGAAAAATCCAGATCTATAGAGGATCGTCGGAGCTATCCGACACTTCCAAACGCATACCGCCCCACCGTTTTTGCACCTTACAGTGCCTAGTACATGAGGTGAGATATTTCTATAATGTTTTCAACATTTCCACCGTAATTTTTAACAATCATGAATAGGACCAGTCCAAGCGGTGGTCACGTGAGCCACATGTGCAATATGGGCATTTTGCATTAACACCCCATAATTTCTCTTCATTTGTATGCAGGCCGGTGAGCAAGCACATGTACACACGTGTGTCTTTTGTGAGGTTTGCACGAGAGCCATCCGTCTCTACAAATTTATGCGCCGCCCCTTATTTTCTAAGAGTTTACGTACCTACACCTATAAATTGTATCAAACAGTATATACAATCTATATCTATATTTAATACACATTAAATAAAATCCAAATAGAATGTAAATAAAATACATATAAATACTGTATATCATATTATATACAGTATCAAAAAAATTTTGAAAATAAAAATACTTTTTAGCATTAAAATAAATCATTAAATCACCAAAAATATATAACAAACATAAAAAATCAAAACAAATATAAAAACCTGCCTAAAAATTCAAAAAAACCTTCAGTACTAAATTTTACATAATAAACTAAAATTTAAATAAAAATTAAATAATAAACTAATAAAAATACAAATTCATTAGAACTTGTAAAAATCATAGCTAAATAAAAAAATCACCTAAAAACACACAACATATCATTTTAAAGATAATTTCACCTATATTATAATAAAAATAAAATAAAAATATTTTTGTCTAGCTTTCAATCATAAAAATAAAAATTCCTCAAAGCGTTTAATAAAAACCTAATTTTCACCTTTAGAAATAAAATAAAATTTATAAAAATCCTAGAAACCTTCTAAAAAAACCGTAAAAATAGGAAAAAATAAACATAAAAGTAAAAAATATAAACCAAATAGAAAATAAACATATTCTAAAAAAATAAAAATCATAAATACTTAAAATCACAAAAATAATATAAAATTCATAAAATAAAAATCCAGAAAATCTTTAAAAATATATAAAAATTTGAAAACCCATTAAACCTTCATTATCTACTGTTTAACCCTACTTTCTAATAGTTTACCTCCCTAAGTTCGACACTCCTGTACTTTATCGCTATACATCAAAGTTTAGATGTATAAATAATAAAAATAAAAAGAATAATTAAAAATTAATCTTTTCTACAAAAATTTCACCTAGTCAATCCAACGATAATGTTCTTCTTTTAAAATAGGAGAATATGTGGTTTTTCAAGTTACAAAGATCTAGTTCTATATATACACCATCAGGAACTAGAAAGCAACTGGTTCCAAAA